>CAWUFW010011128.1:183339-638845 GCA_963921515.1 Calotriton arnoldi | reverse complement strand
GACACCAAGGTGTATTGAAGAATGAGTGGGTATGTGAGTGTCTGAATGGATGATTTAGTGGGTGAGTGACTGACTGTGTAAGTGTGTGATTAAATGTGTCTTAGTGAATGCATGGGTGAATTACTAATCTGTGTGAATGTCTGTATCAGTCTGTCAGTTGGTATGTAAGTGGCTGCATGGGTTGGTGAGTAGCTACATGAGTATCTATATATGTTGATGATTGGTTGTCTGAGTACCTGTATGGGTGCCTGAGTGTCTGTGTGGGTGGGTGGGGGTGGGTGTGACTCTGTGCATAGATGTGTGAGTGGGTGATTCACTGGGTGTATGAGTTCAAGAGTGCATCTGTGAAGGGCTATATGGGTGGGTGAGTGTGTGTATGGGTGTGTTGGTGAGTGTTTAGATGTCTCAGTGGTACATGTGTGAGTAACTACATATGTGAAAGGCAGTATATGAGAGTGTTGGACTATATAAATGACTATATGTGAGAGTGAGTGATTGTGAGAGTGGCTGTATGGATCAGTGTGTGCTTGTGTCAGTGATTGTATAAGAGAGTAACTATGTGTTAGTATCTGTATGAATAAGTGATGTGGTGTGTGTATAACTGTATAGGTGAGTAAATGGCAGTGTGATTGACTCTTTGGGTTACTGACTAGGTGTGTGTAACTCTATGGGCGAGTGGTGGTGTGTGAGTGTCTGTATGGGTGTATGAGTGCATATATCAGTGACTGTATGGGTGAGTGAGTGGATGTGGGTGTAGACCTATGAATTAATGAGTGGGTATGTGCTGACTGTTATTAGTGCGTCTATGGTTTCGAGAATGGTAGTTTGTATTTTAGAGTGGGTGTATGATAGGTTATATTAGGGTGTGAGGAGGTGCATCAGAGATCAAGTTGATGATGTCATCAGTGATGTCATTTGAGATGACATCAGTGATGTCACTGACCATATCATGAGTGATGTAATATGTGACGTCATCAGCACTGCATTGCAGGGGCGTGAGTTATAGTTAGCTCAGCTAACTATAACTGCCGCATTTCTCTGGTTTTGTACAAGTGAAATATCAGCCTAACTATAACGTCCCTGAAACCTATGGTTTTTTCAGTGAATTTCTAATGTTTTTTAAATGCTAATTACTAACTATAACGTCCCTGAAACCTCTGGTTTTTCCAGTGAATTTCTAAGGTTTTTAAAATGCTAATTCCTAACTACAACGTACATGAAACCTGTGGTTTTTTTCAGCGAATTTCTAAGGTTTTTTAAATGCTAATTTCTAACTATAACGTAGTAGTGGCGTTTGCAGAGTGGTGCAGAAAGGGGGCTGGCCCTCCGACCAGCGCTCAGGAATTCCACTGCATAGGACTTACAGGAGGTACCAGGAGCGCTTCTTGACCCCCAAGGTCCCTCAGAAATAAAGCAAACTTCATCCCCCAACCCGTAGTGTGCCAGAAGGCGCGTTTGCAGAGTGGTGGAGAAAGGGGGGCGTGGCCTCTGAAGAACCCTTAGCAATCCCACTGTGGGACTTACTGGAGGTAACAGGAGGGGTAGTTGGCCCTCAAGGACAACCTTGGGGGCCAACTACCCCTCCTATTAACGCCAGTATGCCCCACACAGCAGCATTGGTAAGTTCTCATAGCAGGCCACGCCCCCTTTGCCCACCAGTCTGCAAACGCACTCCCTGGCACGCTCTTGGATGGGGATTAAAGTCCCCTTCACTTGTGAGGGTCCTTAGGGGCCAACTAGCCTACCTGTTACCTCCAGTAAGCCCACACAGTGAGATTGCTGAGAGGTGGACACAGGCCACTCCCCCTTTCTCCACCACTCTGCAAACGCACCTCCTGACGCGCTCTTGGTTGGGGGATGAAGTCCCCATGCCTCCTGAGGATCCTTAGGGACCAACTAGCCTACCTGTTACCTCTAGTAAGACACACACAGCTGGATTGCTGAGAGTGGTCAGAGGCCACGCCCCCTTTTTACACCACTCTGCAAACGTACTTCCTGGTGCACTGCTGCTTGAGGGATGAAGTCCACTTTAGTCCTGAGGCCTTCAGGACACAAGGGAACCTCATCACCCCACCAGCAGTGCCCCAAGAGGTGCGTTTGCAGAGTGGTGTAAAAAGGGGTGTGGTCTCGTGCCACCTCTCAGTAATCCCACCGTGTGGGGCTTACTGGAGGTCCCTGGTGGCCTAGTTGGCCCCCAGGGACCCTCAGTAGTGACGGGGACTTAATGCCCCAACGCAGAGGGCACCAGGAGGCACGTTTGCAGAGCCGTGCAGGGAGGGGGCGGAGCCTCCGGCGAGTTGCCATTTTACAAAATATATATATTTTAAGAAGGGGGGGCTGTGTGGCCCCTCTTCTCTTGAGCCTTTTGGGCCCTGGGGACACCATCCCCTGGGACCTCTTCCATTTTTTTTTATTGAAAATACCTGAGGCTGATTACGGCTCTGAGGACCCCATCCCCCGGGGCCCGGCCATTCATTATTTATTTTTTGGAAGCGGTGGCCACTCTGGCCCCCCTTCCCTAAGCCTCTCTTGGCCCCGGGGACCCCATCCCCCAAGGCCTGGCCAGCCTTTATTTTTTTTTACATTTGGGAGGGGGGCCACGTGGCCCCTCTCCTAGGCCAATTATGGCCCAGGGACCCCATTCCCTGGGGCTGGCCTTCCGTTTAAAGAAAAAAAATATATAATAAATTAAAAAGGGAGGGGGTCGAGTCGCCCCTCATCTCGGGCCAATTTTGGCCCCGGGGACCCCATGCCCCGGGGCCTGGCCTCACGTTGGGGACCGCGGGGGAGCCCCAATGCCCCCCGCGGTCCCTGCTGGCTTCCCACCTCCTGTGGGAGCCGGCATTGCTTTTGGACAAGGGGCGCTGCAAACATGCAGCTCCCCTAGTTCAAAGGCAATTCTGCTTCGCTTCCATGAAGCGAAGCAGAATTTTGCAATGACAGGGCGGGAGCAGTGCTCCCGCCCTGCCATTGCATACTGCAATGTCCCGGGAGTGGGCACCCCGGGACATTGCTGGAGCCGGTCCTGGGGGGTGGCGATCCCCAGGGCCATTGAAGGTACCTGGAGGGGGGACACGCGACGCCCCTCCCTTAGTGTTTAAAGCCCCGGGGAGGTGGTGGACCCCGGGGCCGGAGGTCCGCAAAGGACCCCCGTATCTTTATTATTCAATGCCCCGGGGAGGTGGTGGTCCCCGGGGGGGTCCCGGGTTCAAACGCCGCCATCATTGCGTATTGTATTATGTGCTCATTTTGCCAAGACATGCCCGAACAGTTGTTTTACCTGAAGTAGGTGTGATCCCGCAGTGGTTATAGGTCATGTAAATGTCCCAATCTGGCAACTGCACAATTACAGTCTCTTTACTCGTAATGCAACATACTCCCCTAAAATATAAACTTTCCGCCTTCCTCGTTCGGCCGCATTATACCATTTGACAGTATCACAAACCGCAGGCGTACATCACAGTGAATAGACGCCAAGCCATTATAGTAATGCTCGACTCCGTGTCGACGGTTGTGGCAATTCTTATGACTCACGGCGGTTCAGGCAGTAATTTTCAACATGCAGATCAAAATGCCACTCACACTGCCGAACTGTTTGCAGAACGGGTGCTCCGTTGCAAGCGTGGCCTCTTGCCATTAAATTCCAAACCAAACTCCATGCGAAGGGAAGCAGAGCACTCACGGGTGGCAGAGATGTCTTTTATTTAATTAACTGCAGACGCATTTCGGCAACAAGCCTTTTTCAATGCAAATTAAATAAAAATAAGTTCAATGGGGAGATGTTGCAAATCTAGTATTAAATACACCATAGACTCCTCCCATTGGATAGTCCATCATAGGTACAGAGAAAGGACTGCCAAATCACCATGGGTAGTTCAAACATCACGCCGCCATCATTGTGTGTTGTATTACTTGCTCATTTTGCCAAGACAATCCCGAACAGTTGTTTTAACAGAGGTAGGTGCGATCCCACAGTGGTTACAGGTCATGTAAATGTCCCAATCTGGCAACTGCACAATTACAGCCTCTTTACTCGTAATGCAACATACTCCCCTAAAATATGAACTTTCCGCCTTCCTCATTCGGCCGCATTATGCCATTTGACAGTATCACAAACAGCAGGCGTAGATCACAGTGAATAGAAGCCAAGCCATTATAGTAATGCTCAACTCCGTGTCGACAGTTGTGGCAATCCTTATGACTCACAGCGGTTCAGGCAGTAATTTTCAACATGCAGATCAAAATGCCACTTACACTGCCGAACTCTTTGCAGAATGGGTGTTCCGTTGCGAGCGTGGCCTCTCGCCATTAAATTCCAAACCAAACTCCACACGAAGGGAAGCAGAGCACTAACGATGGCAGAGATGTCATTTCTTTAATTAACTGCAGACGCATTTTGGCAACAAGCCTTTTTCAATGCAAATTAAATAAAACCAAGTTCAAAGGGGAGATGTTGCAAATCCAGTTTTACATACACCATAGACTCCTCCCACTGGATAGTCCATCATAGGTACAGAGAAAGGACTGCCAAATCACCATGGGTAGTTCAAACAACACGCTGCCGACATTACGTGCTCATTTTGCCAAGACATGCCGAACAGTTGTTTTACCTGAGGTAGGTGTGATCCTACAGTGGTTACAGGTCATGTAAATGTCCCAATCTGGCAACTGCACAATTACAGTCTCTTTACTCGTAATGCAACATACTCCCCTAAAATATGAACTTTCCGTCTTCCTCGTTTAGCCGCATTATGTCATTTGACAGTATCACAAACCGCAGGCGTACATCACAGTGAATAGACGCCAAGCCATTATAGTAATGCTCGACTCCGTGTCGACGGGTGTGGCAATCCTTATGACTCACGGCGGTTCAGGCAGTAATTTTCAACATGCAGATCAAAATGCCACTTACACTGCCGAACTCTTTGCAGAATGGGTGCTCCATTGCAAGTGTGGCCTCTCGCCATTAAATTCCAAACCAAACTCCACACGAAGGGAAGCAGAGCACTCACGGATGGCAGAGATGTCATTTATTTAATTAACTGCAGACGCGTTTTCACAACAAGCCTTTTTCAATGCAAATTAAATAAAACCAAGTTCAAAGGGGAGATGTTGCAAATCCAGTTTTAAATACACCATAGACTCCTCCCACTGGATAGTCCATTATATATATATATATATATATTTGTAAATTTTTATATAATTTTAAAATTATAAAATAAATTAAAATTAATATTTTATTAATAGTTTTAAAATTAATATATATTAATTACTATATATGTGTGTGTTAACTTTTTTTAATTAAGTTTATTTGTTATATTTGTTAAACTTTATATTAAATCTACTTCATTTTTTATATTAATTTTATTATTTAACATATTTAATATTTATTATTTTATATATATATAAATCGATATTTTGTACAAATATATTTTTCCATCAATATTTTTTTCTCGCTATTTTTGTACTTATCTTTTTAAGTATATGGAGTTGATATTTTTGCATTCTATTTTTTTTCATCTATATTTTTTACTTCTATATTTTTTACATCGATATTCTGTCAGTGAACCGTTCTTGTAATGCAGCTCCTATATGTGTGATACAAATCTGTATTGCATGCCGCAAGTCTAATTTTTGAGCAACAATTCAGCTCTGCATCATGCAGGATTCAAATGCGAGGCGCATGAGTTCAAATTTTCATGAATTGACAAGCATTTGTTTGTGCATCATTATGTTGCAATATTGGAGGGTTCTACAATCCAGGAGTGCACTAACAAGGATGATGGGGCTGTCCTGCAGGGCAGAAGGAAATAGAAAGTCAGCTTTACCGAGAAGAAAAGCTACATTTTGACTTCTGAGGTCACCAAAAATAAAAAATATTTATGTGTGACCTCTAAATTAACATTAGCTAAGAAGGATGCTTTATGGCAAGCAATAGTTAGCAAAATAACCTGTGTGACACCAACTAGAAGGACTGTGGTTGAATGGAAGAAAAAGTGTCATGATCATAAATGCAGGTCTACACAGAAATTGTCCAGGAACCTGAAGGACAGAAGGAGGACCAGAGTTCCAGGAGAAGTTGAACCCACTGTAGAAGCAGGTGGCATCACTCATCGCAACAGAGTTGGTTGCTGGAGTTGAGGCTATGGACAGTGCTGACTTGAAATATGTGGAGAATGCACAGCGTAAGTGGTAACAGAATGAATACAATATAATTTAATAATGTTTTATATCCTCATGAAATAAAAAGATCATGCAATTTACCATAAATTTAAGGCCACATAGCCTTACAATTCCATTGAAAATTAAGCCAATGTACTGATTTGCCACACACAGAAGCATTAATTAAAAAAGTTCAAAAGGTTTCCCAGTAAAGCAAGTTGTGGTTTTGCGTTGTGTGACAGGGCTACAGCATCAAAGCTAAGTATCAAATTTATTGTAGTATTAGACTCTCTCACAATTGTTGCCACACAGTTATGCTGCTGTTTGCCATCCACACACCTTTGCATTTCAGAGCAAAGGTGTATGCATCACTGTACCATATGTATATAAATATACATATATTTTGTAGTTCTATATAGCGCAAACTTGACCCGAAGGTATTGGACCACTTTATATGAGCGGTTCACTGACACAACATTGATGTAAAAAATATTGATGTTAAAAATATCGAGTAAAAAATATAGACAACACAAATATTGACTCCTATACTTAAACAGGTAAGTACAAAAATATTGATGTAAAAAATATAGATGCATAAAATATCGACTTTTATATAAATATAAAAAAACTAATATATATTAAATATTAAATATAATTGTAACAAAATAAAATACATTTAATATACATTTTAATAAAATATAACAAATAAAGTTAATAAAAAAATAAACTCACAAATATAATAATTTTGTTTGAAGATGTTGACACACGGCTGCTCCGGCCGTGAAGGATTGCACCGCCTGACACACCGGATTACAGGCTTGCTTGACTGTGAATTGTATTACAGCCTACCAGCAGCACGAAGGTTTTGAAATTGGGAACAGGACTAGCAGACCTGAGGCCCACTGGAGGGCTTAAAACATTAATAAAAGAATTGGGAGTTTTATAATTGGCAAAACACATGGACCCCACCGACGGGGAAGAAGCGGTACTGCAACTCCCGGCATGCCGCTCACTGGAGAGTGAATGCAAAGAAGGGGAAAATATGTTGCAGTGCGTTCCAGGTTTGCCAGCTCTCCCTCCCTATGATTAAGGTGCAGCCGCACCGAAACGGGTCAGGGTCAATGATTGATTGGGGATGTTAACGCCGGCTCCGTGAATAAAAGGTTCTGTTGAACTTACCTTTGTGGAGTGCATCCTTAAGCTCGGGGGCTTTTTGTTTGAAAACATAATAATTTATACATATATATTTACTTTAAAACAATTAATTATCTATTATTTTTAATTTATGTTAAAAGTTTAAAATAATATAAAAATAAAAATATATATTAATGATTTAAAATATTTTTTACAACGGGGCATGGCCAGGCAAGATGGCCGGGTGGACGTGATCCACATCGGCTCCAGAGACTCGATGCCGTAAAGGACAGCTGCAAGTAGGAGAGGTAGCCAGAAAATGCAAACGAGTGGCCAGCAAAGAAGCCTGACGACGCCGGACCCGCGTGGGAACAATTAATCGCCCCGCACGACCGGGATACTCGAGGCAATCAATGGCGGAAGGGACCCATAAAATGGAGCAGGCGGACGCGACCCTCCCAGAAAAGCGGATTAACTGAAACGGCGCAGCAGCGCTCATATAAAGAGCAACGGCCCCCGCGGTGAGTCACGGTGGAAGGAAGGGGGCCCGGTGGTCCCTGCTGGCAAAAAGGAGACGCGCACCTTGAGGGGAGGACGCAGCGCTGACTGCACGAGGCCGACTGCTGTAGCTGTCACTCACCGCGGGAAATCAGACAGTAAGCGGGTGCTCTGCTGACGATGCTGAGTCTCCTGATGGCCGGTATGGGTGGTGGGGGGCTCTGGTGACCTATGCCCCCATCCTTGGATGTAAGGCAGTAGCGCTCTTGGTGAGCCCAGGGATCGACACCTGACCTTAAAATGGCACCCACAGCCAGGCGGTGCCGGGAGGCATATCGGTGCATCCTGGCGGGGTCCCCCATGGTCAATACAGGTTAGAGGCTACAAAATAAAAGGCATAACGACAAAGAGCACTGGCCCCAAGGGGGAAAAAACAAGCAAAGTACTCGGAAACACCGGTTCCACGCCTGACGCTAAAATGGCCGACGTTCTGTGATTTGAGGTCAGGCCTCCGAGAGGTGCGACTCTCTTCTGGAGAGTTTAGGAGGTTTGGGACGCAACAGGGTAGGGAACGTCCGAAGTAGGCCTCACTCCCAAGAAGTAGAAGGCCAGCTATTGTGCACATATGCCAAAAAAAGCGACAGGCAAAGTTTCCAACTTCTTTACCCCCACAGAGAAGAAACAAGCCCATGATCGAGGGGGAGAAGCTGCCACTATGTCACTAACTAAAGATGATTTTATGGCCTCTCTTAGGGAGTTCAAAACGGAGCTGCGTTTGGAAATCAAGCAGGACATTAAGTCCTCCATGGACCAACTTAAAGCTGATCTTACCTAACAGATGACCGCCCTCCAGCAAGATGTAGATTCCATAGGCACTAGAATCATGGAGGTAGAGGGCCAGATGCAAGAGTTGGACAAACGCACCACGGCTCCGATCGCAGCTCCAGATGACTCTCCTGAAGACAGAAGATTTGGAAAACAGGTCACAGAGAGAGAACATAAGAATAAGAGACTTAGAGGAAGGAGCGGAAGGGCCAGACCTAGAAGTGTTTGTCGAGGGGCTCTTTGCAGAAATTTGCAGCCTGCATCAGATGAAAATTAAAATCAACAGGGTGCACCGGGTGGGGAACCAGCAAAGTGGAGAACGACGCCGCACCCGGGATGTATTAGTCAAACTGCATTCTTTTAAGGTGAAGGAAGCTATCCTGCAAGCAGCACGAAAGAAAGACGGAATCTCCTTCCAAGGGTTCAAATGCCTGCTATACCAGGACCTGGCTCCCTCCACACTTCTGCGGAGACAGAATCTGAGACCTATTACAAGTAAACTACGGGAGGACAATATTAAATATAGGTGGGCGTTTCCTTTCGGTCTGGTCTTTGAATTTAAGAATAAAAGTAACGCGGCACATCACAGAGCTGGAGGAGGGCCTGGGAATCTTGGGTCTTCTGATCCCCAAAGATGCTCGTGGCCAAGGAACTTTAAAAGAGAAAGAACCAGCGGGAGGCACAGTATCTCAGTGGCACTCGGGCACTATGGGCAGACTTTTTAAAAAATAATGGGACACCGACATTAAAGATAAAAAGACTGTGGAGGTCATACAGAGGAGAAGAAGAAACAAGGCACTGCTTCACCAGTGGTGAAAGGTCGGGGGAGCCATGGCTATTTTCGTTATAACCTGCGTTTGCACATGGCCCAGGGGACAGATTGAACTCTTTAAGGTCACCTTTGAATTTCGAGATCGGCAGCCGAGGTCTCGGGCCCTGTCCAGGGCGCCCGTCAACACGACCTCTTCCTCATGCAATGTGGGAACTGGGGGCTTCTGGGCTTCCCAGCTCAGGTTTTTCTTGGTTAATTGTTATTCATGTTTAGGGGGGGGTTTAAGGGTTGGTGGTGGAAAATGTGGACTATCAGACAAGAAGCGCGTCGCTGCTGGGGTCGGGGGTCTGCGACTATAGGATTCGAAGAGCTCCACAAGGGGGGCAGAGGGAGAGAAGGGAGGACACGTTCAGTCATAAATCTGTTTGGGAGGAGAGGGGGAGGGCCAATAACGGGATGATCACAATAGCCTCTTGAAACGTGAGGGGTTTGAACTCGCCCTTTAAACGACAAAAGGTATGAAAATATTTGTTAGATCACCACTTTGACGTAATAGCACTTCAGGAAACACATTTAAATAAAACAGAGGAGTTACGGCTCCACCACAAAAGTTACCCTTTAATCTATAGATCGTCGGCAGGGATCAAGCAGAAAGGAGTTGCTCTACTGTTTCACTCCTCGACAAAATTTCAGCCAGAAGCCATAAAAGCAGACAGAGAGGGGAGAGTGATCATGGTGAAGGGGAAGCTGAAGGGTAGGCAATGCACATTTATATCGGCATATGACCCAACACAGGTCAATCGGCGTACTTGACCTCTTTATTGGATTTGGTGGGCGGAATCGCAGAGGTCCCAACAATCCTAATGGGGGACTTCAACCTAACATGGCAATGCAGAATTAGATAGCACCCATCCCCATAGGTCAGCCACAGGTAGCTTTCCCAAAGGGGTTAAACAGACAATACAGGCGCTAGGCCTAAAAGACGCATAGAGAACAATATATCCAACAACCAAAGATTACACCTTCCACTCCCACGTGCATCAATCTTATTCGCGGCTGGATTATATATTTATAAGTCAGTCGCTACTGGGGTCCCTTCGGGCGACAAAGATTCTCCCGATCACTATCTCGGACCATAGCCTTGTCTCGATCTGCCTTTCCTGGGGGTGCACTAAACCAGGTCCTCCGCGATGGTACTTCCCAGCGTCAATCATTAGAGATAGGGTTTTACAAGATGTACTCCGGGCGGCAATCACTGAATTTTTCCAATTGAACCAGCCTCAGGCTACATCCTCCCTGAACAATTGGGACGCTTTCAACGCGGTTCTTAGAGGCAAATGCATCAAGCTAAACTCTACATTGAATAAACAGAGAACTAAGGAACATTAGGCTTTAGAGGCAAAGCTGGAGGGAATTGAAAGAGAGCACAAAAAGACCCCCACACGGACCCTGCAACGTCAACTAAGCGCCCTGAAAGGGAAATTCACTGCGATCTACACCAATAGAGCAGAACACACCCTACTGCGGCTCCCTAAACTCAGGGGAACAAGGTGGGAACTCACCTAGCTAGACAGCTCCGGGAGAAAAGGGAGAAGGAATACATAGGGGGCTTTTGCAATGCTGAGGGCAACATAACACATGCAGACGAGGCAAAGGCCAACATGTTTGGAAGGTTTTACAGAGAGCTCTATACAGGATCCACTACAGACCCGCAGACACAACTTCAATACTTGCACTCACTCAAACTGCCCCAAGTTCTGACAACGTGGAAAGACCAACTAAACGCTCCTATTACAGCCGAGGAGGTAGGGAAGGCGATCGCGAAACTCAAGCCGCACAAGTCCCCAGGACCGGATGGCCTGACGGACCATTTTTATAAAACATATGCGTCGGAGATCATCCCACACCTCACATCTTTATTTAACGCAATTGCCTAGGGACACACGGTGACAAATTCCAACACTGAAGCAGTGATCAACGTAATCCCTAAGACAGGGAAAGACCCCCAATACTGTGCCTCCTACAGGCCAATTGCATTGCTAAATCTAGACGCTAAATTGTATTCGGCCATATTGGCCGCCAGATTAGAGGACCTGATGCCTGCACTAATCTACCCTGATCAATCGGGCTTCATAAAGGGGAGGCAGACCGATGACAATATTCGTAGGACAATACATTTGATCGAGAAAGCAACAAAATAAGATCCCGGCAATTCTCGTGGGTCTGGACGCCGAAAAGGCTTTCGACAGGGTGGATTGGTCGTTTCTCTTTTGCACCCTAGAATGGTTTGGCTTTGGGAAGGAATTTATTGGAATGATTAACGCTAATTATGCACCCCTCTACATCTCCTGACTTGGGTGAATAAATGCTGTTAAAATGACAGTGTTGCCGAAAATACTATACCTGTTCCAAGCACTGCAAATCAACCTGGAGCGGGATTTTCTGCCTAAGTTGCGCTCCCTTATCACTAAATATGTGTGGCAAAATGGATGGCTGCGTCTCACTTTCCATACGCTACGCAGCTCGAAGAGGGAGGGTGGGGTAGCACTCCCGGATTTCAGTTTATATTACAAAGCGGCCCAACTGAGGATCATAGTGGAGTGGTCCCTGAAGGAGTCCGACAAACACTGGCTCCACATGGACAGGGCAATAGTGGGAAGAAAGATTTGGGATGTCCTTTGGAAACCCAAGAAAGATAGGCCTGCCAATGCTTATATTAGCACTCCGACATGTACAACACTCAGGATTTGGGATGCGGTCATGAGTGGCGGGGGTGGACGTCTTTCCCTTCACCCTACACTCCAATCCATTTCAACCCAGAGTTCCCCCCTGCATTACAAGAGGGTCCATTCGACACATGGAGGGAGGGAGGTTTCCTGATGCTTTCAGACATGTTTCATAATCATGATATCCTCACCTTCGAGAGCTGCCAAAGGGACTTTCATGTACCGCCCAGCGAGCACTTTCACTACCTCCAGCTTAAACACTGGGTGATGCATCCACAGATCAGGGAGGCAGCCACACAGGATCGCATGCCGATTGAGATCTTCATGCGGAAAGTGGGCTCTATGAAGGGAGTGATCTCTTTCCTATACAGTCTTCTTCTTTCAACACTACACTCACCAAGGGCACGCTATATGAGTTTTTGGGAGCAGGTGGTCGAGAGGGACATCCCTGAAAAAGAGTGGGAGCACTTATGGTCAGACATCGCTAAGAGTAATCACTCCCTAGACCTGAGAGAAGCACACTATAAAATACTCTTTGATTGGTACATGTACCCCACTAAACTCAAAAAGATATTTCCGGACACCTCCGATCTCTGCTGGCGGGGCTGTGGCCTCCTGGGGGATTTACGCCACATTTGGTGGGACTGCCCCACAATAAAAACATTCTGGGAGGAAATTTTAGCTCATATTAAAGACATGTTGGCGTATCCTAACCCGACGTCCATAGAAGGAGTCCTCTTGGGTATTAGGGATCCAGATCTGGAACACCAAACAAAAGCAGATAAGGCAATTATGTGGGCATGCATCTGGGCCGCCAAAACGGCGATAGCGGCCGCATGGAAAAGAAGGGAAGCTCCAGCCTTGTCTCAATGGCACTCCCGCCTCTGGAGGATCCTCTCCATGGAAAAGTTGGCAGAAATCTTCTGAGATGATTATAAACATTTTGAATACAAATGGGGTCCGCTGGTTGTGTACCTAACACAGGGTCTACCTATGGCGGTGTGCCCACCCTCTTTAAGGGCCTTACACTTATTCCAGTTCTAAGATGAATCAATGCACGGTCACGATTGGCCCACTGATCGTGGGGTACAAACAAGAGAATAAATCCCCTGGCACCATCAGAGACTCGTAATAGCCCGCAGCATCCCGATAGAGCAGCATGATTATTCTGCAAAAACCACCATAGTTGTTCTAGGGTTGGTTTTGGAGTGGAGGGGGGCTGTTTGCGGTTGGGGTTAGTTCCTAGGACTCAAAGAACTTTAAGCGTGAGATTAATATGACAGGCGAACTTGCGTCAGCCACGTGGAGATAAGGGCACTCACAAATGAAGAATCTGTACTCTCACTAGATTGTAATGAGAATATGAGTAATGTATGTTATATACCATGTAGTGTCCCTGATTTGTTATGGTTGATCAATAAAAAGATTTTTGACAAAAAAATATATATAAAAAAACAAAAATGTATAATAAATTAAAACATTAAACTATTTAAAAATATTTAAACTTAAATTTCACAATACAATCAGTGCAACAGTAGGGAAAGTGTTGGATAGCAAAGGGGTAAAAAATAACTATTCCCACTCCAGTGAGTGCAACAGTAGGCTAAGTGTTCGATAGCGGAGGGACAAAAATTACTATTCCCACTCCAAAAAGTGCAACAGTAGGGCAAGTATTCGATAGCAAAGGGGTAAAAATTACTATTCCCACTCCAGTGACAGCAACATTAGGGAAAGTGTTAGATAGCGGAGGGACACAAATTACTATTCCCACTCCAAAAAGTGCAACAGTAGGGAAAGTGTTCGATAGCGAAGGGGTAAAAATTACTATTCCCACTCCAAAAAGTGCAACAGTAGGGAAAGTGTTGGATGGCGAAGGGGTAAAATTACTATTCCCACTCCACCGAGTGCAACAGTAGGGAAAGTGCTTGATAGCGAATGGGTAAAAATTACTATTCCCACTCTAGTGAGTGCAACAGTAGGGAAAGTGTTGGATTGCAGAGGGGTAAAATTTACTATTCCTACTCCAGTGAGAGCAACAGCAGGAAAAGTGTTGGATAGCAGAGGGGCAAAAATTACTATTCCCAGTCCAAAAAGTGCAACAATAGAAAAAGTGTTGGATAGCGGAGGGGTAAAAATTCCTATTCCCTCTCCAATGAGTGCAACAGTAGGGAAAGTGTTGGAAAGCAGAGGGGTAAAAACTACTATTCCAACTCCAGTGAGTGCAACAGTAGGAAAAGTGTTGGAAAGCGGAGGGGTAAAATGAACTATTCCCACTCCAGTGAGTGCAACAGTAGGGAAAGTGCTTGATAGCGGAGAGGTAAAAATTACTATTTCCACTCCAGTGATTGCAACAGTAGTGAAAGTGTTGGATAGCGGAGGGGTAAAAATTCCTATTCCTACTCCAGTGAGTGCAACAGTAGGTAAAGTGTTGGATGGCGGAGGGGTAAAAAATACTATTCCCACTCCAGTGAGTGCAACAGTAGGGAAAGTGTTGGATAGCGGAGGGGTAAAAATTACTATTCCCACTCCAGTGAGGGCAACAGTAGGGAAAGTGTTGGATAGCAGAGAGACAAAAATTACTATTCGCGCTCAAACAGCTATAAAAAAAAAATCACAAAAAACAAAATATATAAACTATATTAAAACATTTTTAAATCAAATATATTAAATATTTAAAAAACATTATAATATTAATTACATATAACAAAAACCTACAAATATATAAAATAAAATAATAAATACATTTAAAAAAAATATATTTTTTAAACTAGCAAATATTTACAAACCAAAAAATTAATTAATACATAAATGTATTTATTTTATTTCCTAC
This sequence comes from Calotriton arnoldi, assembly GCA_963921515.1. Taxonomy (NCBI): domain Eukaryota; kingdom Metazoa; phylum Chordata; class Amphibia; order Caudata; family Salamandridae; genus Calotriton; species Calotriton arnoldi. Next base: position 623,898 of record CAWUFW010011128.1, on the reverse strand, counting down.
CCTACAACACCACACTGAAAACAAAACACTTCAACATTATAAATTACATTTACTTCCATAATTAATAATAATCAATTAAAAAAATATTATTAATAAAAAATAATAATAAACATTAATTGACTGCACACACTTTAACACTATCATATCCACAACACACACCTACATTATACTATAAACACACAATTAAAACTTATTTTTAAATTAAACACTATTACTATTAACAACTAATAATAAAGTAATTAAATTTATTTAATACCCACCCTTTACCCCTTTAAAAGTAAAAACAACACACAGAAAATAAACAATTACCCAAAATAAATATCAAATAATTAACATTAATTAAAAACTATATATTAAGTAATTAAAAACAAATTACTTCCCACCCTTTACTCCTATCAACACCCCAACACACACCTAAAATTAATTACACAATTACCATAATACTATTTTAAGTAATTTCATTAATATCAATTAACAAAAAATTAATAATAAAAAATAAATAAACTACTTAACACCCTTCACCCCTATAAAGCCCAAAACACACACCTAAAATAAATTACACAAATACCATAATTAATTACCAATTAATTATTTAAAATTAATTAACAACCAATTATTAATTCATCAATTAAAAATAAATTAATTCCCTCACTTTACACCTATAAACACCACAACACACACCTAAAATTAATTACGTACTTACTATAAATAATTACCAATTAATTAATTACAATTAATCAACAACCAATTATTAATTAATTTATTAATAAATTACTTTACACATTTTAAACTATAAAATCTCAATTAAAAAAATAATAATAAATAAAATATAATTAATTAATTTAATATAAGTAAATTACTTCCCACTCTATTCCCTATAAACCCACAACCCGCTACGGAACTGAAAACGCAAAATTCAACTAATTCTTTTTTTAATAACTACTAAAAATTTAACACATATAATAAAAATACAAACAATTCTTATACAAAAAAACATGCATATAAAATATGTACTAAAATACATAACATTAATTAAAAAAACGATATTTTTAACAACATTTTTGCAAATGATATTAAAAACTTTGATATTTTTAAAATCGATATTACTTACCTTAAGTCGATATTCTTGACCACAACATTCTTGCTGTCGATATTTCTGAACGACGATATTTATTACTCGATATTTGTGCAACTCGATATTTTTTACACACCATATGAGCACCAGTTATATTACATAAGGACTCATTCATTTTTTTGTAGGCACGGGGAGATGACGTGATTTGCCCAGAATCATAGGATGTTGAGTCAATGCCGATAATCGAACCTGGGTCAGCAACAGGATAGCACATGGGTGACACAGATGAATTACTTCACTAGAGTGCAAATAGATGGTTGGAATCAACAAAGGCTGTATCTGAACCCAATCCTTCCTTGGACAAAAGAGTGGACTCAGAGCCTCATTTACAAGCATCACTTTGTTTGACGTACCAGCAGTGCAATGGGCTTGCCCATATTTACAAGGCCACGTAAAGTCACCCTGCATGACTTTTCATGGCCTTGTAAATATGGGCCCCTTTCACGCATTACTCTGCGTGAAAGCGGCGTTTCATGGGTTCTGCTGTGGGTGTTCCCACACAACATCCATGGAACCTGACGCATTCCCAGCTTACTATGTTTTGTAAAGCTGGGAATGCGTCAGAATCCTATGCCTCCCTAGGGGAGGCGTAGGAGTAGCGCAACAAGGAGAAATACTTTTATTTCTTTTCAGTTTTCCTCTTTCTATGTGTGCTGCATTCTGCAGCATGCATAGAAAGAGGAAAATGCCATTAATGATTGTTTTTGTGCAGGAAGGTGTCCCTCAGGTGTCGCTTCCTGCACAAAAACAATATTCCCCTCAATACAGGCACCCTTGCAACATGACGCAAGCGTGTCTGCATTGGCACACGGCTGCAGTTTGTGTGTCCCGGCGCAGGTGAAAGGACAGGAATGCGCAGTAGCTTGTGGATACAGCACATTCCTGCCCTTTTATTTTGACACACAGCAGCACAGCAGGAAGGCTTGCTGCGCTGCCATGCATCAAAGTATAGTAAATGAGGCCCTCAATGTGGTAGTTGGGTATGGTGGGTATGGTGGTGTGAAAAGGCATACAAACATAAGGTTTCAGAAACTCAGTAGTATGCAGAGCACAGCTGACCAGTGTTCACTAGATAAGAATAATAGGCTGTATCCCTGGAAACAATGTGATCAATGAAGGTGAGCACAGGGTTTAGCTCTGTACAAGCCTGTAACACCAATTTTTCACAGTGGGTGCATCAATTTACTGACTGTAGTGGTGGAAGTAACCGTCCCAGTGACTTTTAAAGACACGGCAACCTGGAGCCCCAATCACGCTGCAGCGTAGAGGCAGGATGAGATATTTTCGGATGAGAAACCGCTCACCGGAGTTGAGAACATTTGATTGCCATCTTGAATTGCTGCCTGTGGATATTGTATGCTATTCTGAGGTTGCTGCATGTGTTGTATTTAGTAGGGCCATGTTTAGCTTGTTGCAATCAGTATATGGGTATGTTGGGCAGGTATGATGTTGCCATGCTGAATTCTCTCCCTTATGTTTATGTCATGTCATGTAATTTAGATGCAGATGTTGTGGCAATGTATTGATGCATTATGCCATGTTTAAATTACGGCAAAGTAAGGGTGAAGGGGGCAGTGCGTAAGCCCAAGGTTTTCACCCTTCCTAAGGGGTTAAGGGTGTAGGGGCAGTATGTTAAGCCCAAGGTTGTAGGGGATACCTGTTTTACACCCCGGTGTTTGTATCCTTACTATGGGGTTAAGGATGTATGAATGGTGTGTTAAGCCCAGTGTTGTATGTTGGCGGAGGTACTTGTGTTACACCCCAATGCAGTTTGACTGTGAATTGACCATTCATCCTAAGGGGTTAAGTGTGTAGGGGCAGTGTGTTAAGCCCAAAGTTGTATGTTGTAGTCATGCTTAAGTGAATTGTGAAGGGGTATGTGTGTTACACCCCGGTTTATGTGTCCATCCTTCCTAAGGGGTTAAGGATGTTGGAGTGGTGTGCTAAGCCCAGTGCTGTATGTTGTTGGCCTACTTAAGTGAATTGTGAAGGGGGTACGTGTGTTACACCCCAATGCAGAAGAAGGTAGGTGAAGTCCTGGGACTGCTTAAGTGAATTGTGAAGGGGGTACATGGTTACACCCCAAATCAGTAGAGTGTGGAAGAAGCCCTGGTGCTGTTTGAGTGTTGTGGTGTGGAGGGGAACGGGCTGGACCTGTTAGAGTGTATTATTGTGAAGGGGAACCAGTAGTTAGTGTTCCCTGATGAATGAGCAGAGAAGTTTTGGGTTATCTGTACACTGGTATTGTAAATTTGTGGGACGTCTTGATTTTACCATCTTACATCCCATTGGAGCATTGAAGTTATGCAGAGAGTGTTGGTTTAATTTTTTCTGTTTATTTTGGTGGTGTGGTATTTATAGTTTTATTGGATGTTTTGTGGGTGTGTGTTTTCCTGTCCTTCATCTTGCTGAATTTTCTATTGTTTTCATAATGGACAGATGTGTTGTGGCCTCTTGCTGTTTTATGCATTCTCCCCACAGTCTTGATGTTCCCTGCTGCTCAGCCAGTGAGTGAGATCATTGCATGGTTGGAATGTTGAGAGTGTTTGTGCTTGGATGAGTGGGCGGTTGGAGTAAGAGGGACTGAGCAGCAGGATGCTGCTCCTGGTGGGGCTTTATCTGTAACCTACAACTAAGCTAATAAACCCATTTCTTTTATAACCTACGACTATCCATCCTTGATTATAACAATATCTCTTACACGCTATGAATAAAACTGATAATTAGATTAATAATAAATAATATTTATTTGTGTAGGAGGACACCAACCTTTTGATGTTGAAGAAGTAGCCGCATTACTGATCCTGCAGCAGAAAGTATGTACAAATAAACATTTAAAAATAGCTACAAAATAAACCATTGGTCATAGTCCGCACTGCAGGAGTGTTGTGACTGATAGAAAGGGCCACGAGACAGGGTTGGCCATTGTCACTGTTGCTGTTTTTGGAGGGCTTGGTGCACCACCTCCGAGTTACCTTGCTGAATTGAGGGATACTGGTGGGTAGAACTGTACATAATAAGTGAATGTATGCTTACGGCACAATTATTTAGTTGAAGACCCTGCATGTGTGTGTTCATCTCCTGTAACAGGCCCTAAAACGTTTTGGGGTTGGCTCGGGATTGTGCATCAACAAAGTGAAAATATTATACACACACCCAACTGCATGGGTTAAAACACACGGGGTGGTTTCGGATACATATAATATATATAGAGGCACTAGGCAGGGCTGCCCACTATCCCCATTACTTTTTGCGATAGCAATATTGCCGCTTGCAATCGCCTTTCGGCAACAAAGCCATACCCTTGGCATACAACTGGGAAGTAGAACACATGTACATTCTTTCTATGCGGATGACCTGTTATTATATTTAAAAGATGGAGGCCGGGGTGCAGAACAGGCACTAGGTATGCTAGATCCATATGCGACCCTGGCGGGACTTAAGCTTAACAAGGCCAAGACATACGCCTTCCCATTAAAGAATGAGTGCACTCTCCCAGCGGATCTCCCTGCGGGTCTGGCATGGTCCCCCGCTCCTTCAGGTACCTTGGAATACAAATATTCCACAAACTTGCAGACCTAAGGGAGGGCAACCTGAACCCAGTTCTAAGGTCACTAAAATCATGCGTTCAGTTCTGGCGCTCACTCAAGTTACCCCTGATGGCACGTATAGCACTTTAAAAAATGATCATGCTTCCCAGATTATTATACCACTTTGTGAACCTACCGGTGGTAATTACACCTTCGTGGTTTACAGATTTAAACCAGATCCTCTGGGAACTAATATGGGATGGAGGGCGGAATAAAGTATCCCTGGAGGTAATACAGCGGGCACCCGAAGAGGGGGGACTAGGTGCCCCTGACTTTGAACTGTGTTATCTGGCAGCCCAACTCCAATGGATAGCCCAGTGGTTAGACAGTAGAAGCGTGAACTGCTAGAAGAGAAAGGATGGCAAAATAGCCAATGCTGGCTGTTGGCCAAGTTGTTGCATCCGGCGGCAACTATACCCAAATTGAATGTTCTCTTACAAGCGGCGCTATACTGTTGGAAAAGATGCCGCCAATGCACGAGTGTGGCCCATCCCTATGCGCCAGAGCTACCGCTAATTAGAATACCATATGGGGATCCTATAACTCCACACACGAGGCTTCAACTCACAGAATGGACCGCCGCAGGGATCACTACAGTGAGGTATTGCTTCCACATGGGGGTGTTAATCCCCATAGATGAACTTATGTCTCTATATGATCTACTGCATGGGCAATTTCTGACTTATTATTCTCTGACTTAGATGTTTGGGGATTTGTGGTGCAGTAACTCACAGGAACCACAAACACATGGGCTGCTTCAGGTGCTAATAACCTTGTGGGCGGCCAGACATTTGATCAAATGGATGTAGGGCACTACTTGATTCAGTTAAAAAACCAATGAACCGCACCCGAAGAAAGTGGGATGAGATTATAGGGAGAGAGTTAACAGATAAAGAATGGAACCGGGTATTGGGAAGCTCGAGACGGGTGTCCAGAAATTCCAACTTTAAAGCGATCCACTTCAACTACGTTCACATGGTATACCTGACGCCCCATAGACTAAACATCATACGAGGAGATGTGACACAGTGTTGCGCCAGATGCGGAATGGGAGATGTGGGGTTTGATCACATGACTGGGGAATGTGTAAACCTGTGAGAATTCTGGGAGATGGTGCTACATATGATTAAGAAAATCTTAGCATGCGCTCTCCCGAACAGAATAGACGTCTGCTTGCCCGGCCTGTTACCTAGACCGAAAGCCAGAAAAATAGGTAACAGATTTATAGATCTGGCGTTGATCCTAGCGATGCGACAGATAGCCCAACATTGGAAAACACACACTAATCCTCGGATAGAGACATGGGAGAAATAGCGTTGACACTTGGGCTAAAGCGGAACAGAGAGCATTACAGAACGAACAAGGACGCAAAGGGGATTCGTAGACGTCCCCTAGCAGAATTATGGACAGAGGTGCTGAGAGAATGGGAGGCAAGACACGAACCCAACAATGAAGATGGGGAGGAAGAGTTAGAGGACCACCGGGTGGATAGATATAGGTCGGAAGAGTCAGTCGGAGACCAGGAATGAATAATAAGTGGCGAGGGAGCCACACCTGGGCCGGGATCCCTTTCTCCCGAATGACCCCCGTCCTGGCACACTAATGATATTTCTAAATCTGCTCTAGATAAATCCCACACCACTTGAAAAACAAACATGAGACAGCCCCCATGGCGGGGGAGACACTAGGAAACACACCACCAAAACGGTTATTAAAGTTTGTTATATATGATTGGTTCACGTGAAAACAAAAGTATATCTTTGCAGATAGGCACGAGTTACTCCCTTGAGTACACATAAATCAATGTACAGACTTTAGGCGTGAGATATGCATTGTCTCTTATATATATCGCCGCCCACAGAAGGGACGTTGGACTTCAACTGTATAAAAATGGAGCAAAATGTATGTCACCAAATGTACTGTGGACGACATATGATTGTCTGTACATGTAGAACATTGTATTTATATAAAAAATGCCAATAAAGATATATTTTAAAAAACAAAGTGAAAACGGTGCTGTTCTCACTTGTGGCCTTGGTGGGAAAGGACATGAGGGAGGTCTCTGAAGTTGTATTGCCTTGAGAGACACAGACTTTCAGCCATTTGTGGATGTAGTTGTCTCATACCCGGGAGGAACAGTATGGGCAAAACATGGACAGGGTTATAAAGGCCCTTGGAAACTCTGTGCAATTCTAGGATACAATCCCTCTCATGTTTATGGGCAGGATGTCCATCAGCAAGGTAATACTACTCTGTTGTTTAGATGTTCCTCTAAACTCAATGTGCCTGATACCTAAACCAACCTTTGTAGAGTTCTAAACATTCTTGACTTCCCCAGTCTTTTGGTCTACCTGATCTACAGCTGTACTACATGGCGGCCTTATCGCAGTATGCAGTGTTGTGGTGTTCAGATGGCATGAGCTGGGGAAGGATCTCCAGTGGCCTAGTTGTGGACGATGCTCTTCTTGGGTACCTTCTGAGTGGCTCCTAGGGCACAGCAATGCTATATCTCATAGTGCAACTAGTTAAGGATCCAGATAAGGGGAAGTCAGGCATGTCTAGTAGCGCACACCATACGCCCACACCATACACCCTCTATTGACTATATGTTGCCTCAAACACTTTCAACAAATGCAAGAGTTTATGACCTTGCACCTGTGGACCGACAGGGTCTGCTATGTACCCTGGGTGACCTGTATGTAGATGGGAAACTACTTAATGTTCCCAAAGCCCATCATATTAACTATTTATGGCAGTTACAGGTCATTACAATATGGATAAAAATTCCGGATGGCACGCGTTCCTACCAACAGTAACCGGTGTCTTCTCCAACTTTAGATCTGAAACTTGACATGGAGTCTGACAGTGAGGTAATAGCATACCTGCATGCAGGCCAAAAATCAGATTTCAAATGCAAGACTATCAAGCCTTGACTGTTGTGGGAAGCAGACGTCGCTGAGGCACTGATGGAGGCAGAGTGGAATAGGATATGTGCATTGGTCCTGGGGTGATGGCTAATGCTACTTTGCAGTTGGCATGTTTATCTTACACCTCACAGGCTTCACACTATATTCCTGACTAGATCTGAGTTATGTCCAATATGTGAGGGTGGACCAGCGTCCTTTACCCATATGAGGTGGTCCTTGCCTTGCTCGCTTCCCTACTGGACCATTGTAGAGGAAAATGTTTGGGGTTGATGACATTAGCGGTCACCATTAAACACTGTTTGCTAGGGCTCATACAATGCCTAAGCGGGGCTAAAAGATGAGGTAGAGAATAGCGACACTGGGGCTACTACTGTCTAAGCAACAGAGAGGTATTCATTGTCTCTTCTCCATTACACAACAAGCACCCTCATGGGAGGCAGATGTGCATGAATGCTTTGGAAGGTGACACTGAATGAGAATACGGAGCAGAACCTCAATATGTGGGAGGAAATGTTTGACTGATTTATGGAGGGCAAGGGGGATCCACAATTGGATCCTATGAAGAACCATGCTGACCCACTCACAGAGAGCCTGGGGCAGGTCCGCTGGAGAAGGGACAGGGAGCGTTATCATAGTGAGGCAAGACAATAGGGAAGCAAGACCCGGCCTTACTGCTCTTGGAGAGTATCATAATGCAATATCATATATGTGTTTGTATATTTGGCTTTTCTGGCACAATTCAAGCCCTTTGCATTCACAACTTTACCTGTACTTACCCAGTGCCTCATGTGTTGTTTCCCCATGCCTGGCCTCATAACATGTTCGATGGCCACTATGGGGCTGATTCCAATCTCGTAAGGAAGGCCTCCAAACGGGATTCGTAAAGAGCAAACCCGATTCGGAGCCTATCTTTCCGTCCGAATTGTCCCACGTTACAAACGACCAAGTACGATGCGAAGATCGCGTCCGCGCCGACCGAATCGTTTACGAACCCGAATCTATCTGTCCGACTCGTACAGAGCCAAATCGTGCCGCGCAATGGAGTCAGATTCCGAACGGGCAAGTACGATGCACGATGCAGACAGCTGTATTGACTCGGTCTCAGCGAGTGTAAGCAGCTTTCGGAATCGGACTTCGGGGGTACAGAGCAGGCCCCCCCTTCACCCGGAGCACTCTGAATCGTTCACGGGGGTGCGCATGGGTCCCCCCGATCCAAGCATGCACAGTGTGGCGGGCAAAATGGGGTGCCCGCCACGGTGTGTACACTTTTCCCCACCCACCCCTTTTTTGCTATGGGAGCCTGTGTACGCGTCCGTACACAAGCTCCCATAGAGTGCTATGGGGGTCCGGCCGAACTGAGTCCATAACCATGCGGTTGCATCGTACTCGCTCGGTTGGACTCGCACAGCACGTCTCACTTGGGAAGCCCTCCAGGTCCGATTCGTACGGAGTGCTTACTGTTGGACTTGGCCATTTTTGCTGGGTCATCCCAGAACTGATTGCCTTCCTCCTGTATTTTTTCTGACCTGTTGTTGGTGGTTTTATGACTCTGGGCACTTTACCACTGCTGATCAGTGCTAAAGCGCATATGCTCTCTTTTGTAAATTATTGTTATGGATTAGTGATTCGATTATTGGCTTATTTAGTTTACTTGTCAGACCCTAGTACAGTGCACTATGTGTGCCCAGGGCCTGTAAATCAAATGCTGCTGGTGGGCTTGCAGCACTGATCGTGCCACCCACAGAAGCAGCTTGTAAAATGTGACTCAGGCCTGCCATTGCAGACCCTGTGTGCAGTCTGGGACTGCCATGTCGACTTGGCAAGTGTACACACTTGCCAGTCCCTAAACCTTCCCTTTTCTACATATTAGTCACCCCTAAGGTAGGCCCAAGGTACCCCTGTGGGCAGGGTGCATTGTATGTGAAAGGTAGGGCATGCCCTGATGTGTGTGGCATGTCCTGATAGTGAAATACTGCCAATTTCGTTTTTCACTATTGCAAGGCTATCTGTTCCCATAGGACAGAATGGGGAGTTTGTTTATAACATCTTATCAACATAAATGACCCTAGGAACAAGATGGAAAAGTAATGTTTAGTATGCCTGAACTCAGAATGTTAAAGTGCATCTTTTAGTGAGGGTGATTTTTACATTCTGTGTTTGAAAATACCACTTTTAGAAAGTAGGTATTTTCTTGCCTAACCATCCAGTGTGCCTCTGCTAGGTTTGTGTATTGCATGTCTGGTTTTGGATAACAGAGGCTGGAGAGGGGCAACGGCTCCAGAAGTCTGATGAGTCAGGGCTGGGCTGAATAGGCCTGGTCTGCATTTGGAGTGGTGGGAGGAGTCGCACCTTCACCTGAATAGGGCTCTGCCTGCCTTCCACAATGACGGCTCCGCCCCCCTGTGGTGTGTCTGGAGCCAGGGCTCACACTAACAATGGAGGTTGTTGTGCACTTGCAAAGTGCCCCACAGAACTGGTTTTGGCTGGGTACAGACCAATGTTCCCTCTAATTTTTTTCCTCTGTGTGCGGCAGTGTGAGGTCTCTGTGCGCTCCAGCCACGGCAATGTGCGCCAAGGACCCAACCGCGTGTGTGGGTGCAGCGACAGGGGTTCTGACACTGGGGTTCCTGCTTGATTGTGCAGATAAATGACCTAGGTACTGGAACGGAGGAGGCCTGTTTGATGGGGCAGGCAGGGCCGGACTGGGAACCCAAAGTAGCCCTGGCAATTTTGCTGCACCGGCTCCCACCCACCAGGGTTGGGGTGGAGGGGGCAGGCAAGTGTCAAGCACTACTGCTGAAAGCTGGTCCCCAGCACTGGTGCTTTTGTTACTGAGGGCCCATATTGCAGCATCGCTGCAAAACTGCCCCAGTAACAAAACTGGCCCCCACTGCTCCAAAACTGACCCCCACCCTTCCAGCCTCGCAGGCAAACGCCTGATGCCTGCTAAGGCCAGTCCAGCCAGGGGGTGGTCTTCGTGTTGGTGACTGCCGTGCCTAACAAAAAATAAAAAATGTGCCCTCATGTAATGCAACTGGTGCTATGTAAAGCGCTCTGATACCCGATTCGGGTCAAGTTCGCGCTTAATAAAACTCTGTAAAATAAAAAATAAAATAATGGTTGTGTCATGTTCGAAATGAGAAAGTGCAGAGCATCTGCAACCACAACAAAGCTACACAATCTTCCCGCAGCCACGCTCTATTAACAAAAGGCATGCAGAAAGTCCAGAAGCAGGACGTGTGCTTTCAGAATCACTAGCATATATTAGTGATTGTAAAAGCACACGTTAATTTTAGGCTTGCTGCATGCCTTTGTTAATAGAGAGCGGCAGATGCGTGCCTTTTTGAAAGTTATCATGTTAATTGCAGAGCCCGACATACTAATACACGGGGCTGCATTTAACATGAAAACTTTCAAAAAGGCACACAATCTGCTGCGCTCTATTAACAAAAGGCGTGCAGCAAGCCTAAAAGCACGACGTGTGCTTTACACGTCGTTCTTTTTTATTGTATTGTATTATAATTGCATTTATCTAGCGCTTACTACCCCTGACGAGGCGTCTAAGCGCGTTTTCGGCGAGTAGCACGCTACTCCGGGACCCATAAAGGAATTTGTGTTGAATTAGTATAGTGCAATATGAAAGTAATTTAAGTGGTGGATAGGTTAGTCAGTTATTTGGATTCAGAAGGATAGCAGAAGGATAGAAGAGGAAAAAAAGGTTTGTATTTATATAGCGCTTGTTACCCCTGATGGGGTATTGAAGAGCTTTTTCTTGCGAGTAGCACGCTACTCCGGAAACCCATAAAGGATTAGTGGTGAATTAGTATAGTGAAATATGAAAGTAGTTTGAGTGGTGGATATGTTATTCAGTTATTTGGATTGAGAAGGGTTGGGAGGGGTTGAAAGGGAAAAAGGTTTGCATTTATATAGCGCTTGTAACCCTGATGGGTGTTGAAGTGATTTATTGGCGAGTAGCCCGCTACTCTGGAACCCATAAAGGATTAGTGGTGAATTAGTATAGTGGAATATGAAATTTGAATGGATGAAGAGGGCCGGATTAATGAGGCCCCTACAACTAAATACATTATCTATCTTGTAGTGCATTAAACACATAGTATTAAAAACAAATGGTCTTGGCAAACAGCAGACACAAAAATAATTATTTCATGGTAAATCTTGTACGGCTGTAACTGAGAAACCCATGGCTTCCTACCATCAGTGTTTGCCAGGTGCGGCATTACCAGTTAAAATAGTGAAACGCTCACAATGAGGCCCTAAACGCTTGAATGCGATTACAAGCCTCTCTCCTATCCTTTCGCTAACAGCCCACATGTTGAAGCTCCACAGCAAGAGAATGGAAGGAAGCGTCATACCCAAAAATGAATAACATAACTTAGACTAATGTCTCTCTAGTAATTGATGCTGCCTCCCTTGATAGTACGTACTGGGAGGAACATCCTGCCATCCTTCCTCTATGGTGGCAGCATTATGCACCCTAGTCAAGTGACACGTCAGAAAACCCCCTCCCCTTAACTTTGAGTTTGGCTTTATAAGGAAGGATTCTTACAATCTCGCAAATGCACATTTTTGTGGAAGCCAAGTCACTCTTGCTGTGGTTATCTACCGTCCTCTTCACTTCTTCTGTCCACCAGATCTCCTCCATACACCCTCACCTCACTTCCTTACCTATTCCTCTTCGGAAATCTCTCTCCACTCTCCAAAATCTATACCGTCTTTAATGCTCCTGTTAAGACTTCCTCTCTTCCTACCACTCATCTATTTATCCTCCACTTAGCGCCCCCGTCCTCATCCCAGTGTCAAACGCTTAACACAATCCGCTCACCATCCCCACTAAGGCCACTAGGGCTTTATGCTCAAATCTCCGCTTTCTCGTAACTCAACTTTCTTGCTGACATCCATTTTTTCAGACGCCTGCAGTCGACACTGCTCCACCTGTTACCCCGTCTTTTATAATCTCTTCTTAATTTTCCTCCTCCTTACCCACCTGCTATACTCTTTCAGTGCTTCCTTTAAGGGCCACCCTTGCCTCCCTTCTGGCTCCTTCCCCACGGTACACTTTTCTTCCTCTCCGAGCTACCTTACGTCTTTCCCTACATACCACTGAGCTCATTCCCCTCCAATGCCCATTGTCCAGCTCCCCAGCCACAACATGTTAACGTGTCCCTTTACGTTCACGCCTCTTACGAGTTTCTCTACTGTCCCTTCTATTCCATGTTTCTACGTCCAAAGCAACACCAACTAAAAGTCATCCAAAGCGAGTTCCAATGAGGGGACCTAGAACTACAGCTCCCAGAAACCACCTGGTGGTGAAATGAAATGACCACAGCTGCCCTAGAGACAAATAATCACCCGGATTCTGCCGTCCCTCTGGATCATCTCCCCTCCTCCTTTCCATCGCTTATGCTTGTGCTTGCTGCATTTATTTTCTTAATGGAGCACGCTGCGGGCTGATTGTGGGCCATTGTGAAAATATTTATGTTAATTGCAGCACCGTCATGCGCTGCAATTAACATAAATAGTTTCACAATGGCCTACAATCAGCCAGCAGCCGTGCTCCATTAAAAGACATGCATCAAGTCCAAAAAAACGACGTGTAAAGCACATGTCGTGCTTTTGGACTTGCTGCATTTCTTCTCTTAAAGGAGCACGGCTGCGGGCTGATTGTGGGCCATTGTGAAAATATTTGTTAATTGCAGCGCATGACGGTGCTGCAATTAACAAATATTTTCACAAAGGCCCACCAACAGCCCCAGCCGTGCTTCAGTAAGGAGGAAATACAGCAAGTGCAGGAGCCACAGCAACCAGGAAATTACAATTTTTCGCGCCGCTCGCGTTATAAAAGCGGCGGCGCGAATGCTCTCCCGGGATGTGCTGTGGGTGCGCGCTCCACACGCAGCACTGCGCGCTCGGGGGAACAGATGTGCGCGCGCGCGCGGGCGCGCACGTTACTGGGAACACTGGTACAGACACTCTCTGCCTTCAGAGAACAAAGGATTTTTGGGTATAAAAAGAGGGTCCCAGACCCCAGACCTTTAGATCACTTCTGGGAAATGAAGAGGAACCTTTGCCAAGGAGAAGAGCCAGAGAAGCTGAGGAGGAATACTGCCCCTGTGCTGTTTGCTGTTTGCTGTCTGTGGTTGGCCTGCAGTGGCTACTTGCTGCCAAGGAAAGGAGAAAAGGACTTTGCTGTTTGCTGTGTCCCCTGCTTAAGGAAGATCTCCAAGGGCTTGAAACTGAGCTTGCCTCCTGTTCTGAAGTCTCAGGGACACAAAGACTTCACCACCAGCTCCCCTGAACTTCCTTGTTCGGAGTTCTGACCTGCAAAGAGGTGCCTGATGTTGTTTTGGACCTCTAGAGACTGTTTTCCGCTGGGAGCTGGAAGAATCCACACATCGTCCTGGATCGTCGCATCAGATCGAGGTGCAAGTTTGTCGCATTGTTGGGGGATGCAGTAAGAAACTGATGCATCACCTCCCCACGCAGTAAGAAACCGACGCATCGCCTCCTCTCCAGTAAGGAACCGATGCAGCACCTCCCCTGTGCAGCACTAAAGAACCGATGCCTCACCTCCCCCGGAGCAAGGAACCGACGCATCACCGTCCCTGAGTGTAAGGAACCGACGCATCACCTTCCCTGTGGCCCGTTTTGTTTGTTTGTGTGACGCATCCCAGGTACTTTGTGTGAAAAGTGTTGCATCTGCAATTTGCTTTGAACTGAACTATTTCTACCATCTGAAAGTCATATTTTTATACTGTTTTGTGGATTTTTGTCGTTTGGTCTTGTTTTGTTTTAGATAAAGATTACTTATTTTTCTAAACTAATGTGGTGTCCATTTGTAGTGTTTTCACTGTATTACAGTATGTGTTCACAAATGCTTTACACACTGCCTCTGAGATAAGCCTGTCTGCTCGTGCCAAGCTACCAAGGGGGTGAGCAGGGGTTATTTTAGAAGTGTATCCCCCTTACCCTAACTAGAAGCAAGGGTCCATATTTGGACAAAGGTACCTACCTCTGCCAACTAGAGACCCCCATTTCTAACACTTACCAAGCGAGATCAGAATCGGCCCCTATATGTAATAATTACTTATGCCGTATTGTGGTACTAATCATATATTAGGTGTTGTTGTTCTTTACTACTTGCAAAATGTAACATCATTTCTACAATAAACAACTAAGGGGGTCATTACGATGGCCGGTGGACGTGAGTCCGCCCGCCATCGTGGTGGTGCTTGGGAACGCCCGCCTGTATGGCGGCAGTCCCGCATGTAGATTCACAATGCGACCGCCACTGCGGCGGTCGCAACTTACATCTTCACCATTGCGGCGGTGCTGCTGGCTGCAGCACCGCCGCAATGTCAAAAATGCATGTAGTGCGTTTCCCTGCACTATGTAGCAGGCACCACGCAGTGCCTGCCACTTAGTGCAGGGAAATACAGGGGGGTACCAATGGTTCCCCCCAGTGCACCACAACCTCCCCCAACACAAGGGGGGCCCGCAACGGGCCCCCAAAACCAATCCCTGCCAGCCTTTCCATGGCTGTTCCACCGCCATGGAAAAGCTGGCTGAAGCCTGCATCATAATTTGGCGGACTGTGCCTGCTAGGCACCGCCACCATTTTAAGCTATCTGGACCGTCCGCCAGGCAATCGGAACGATTTTGAGCCCGCCACGGACGCAGTCCAATTCCCCCCTCCATCATAATGTGGCGGGGGGAAAATCATCGTCCGATTGCGGAGGGCCCACCACCGCACGGCTGGCGGGCCTTCCGCCATCGTAATCAGCCCCTAAGTTATCTTTCATTTCTTATAATAAATATGAACATTGTAAAATTATGTACATTTCTTCATCATCCAGCTAATATGAATGCTGATGCTTAGAAGTTCTTCCATGCATGCAAAACAAGAAATGAGCGCATCGAAAAATTGGCAAGGTGATTTAGTAAGACAGGCAAAATATATGTCACTGAGAAAAGTGAAAGGCCTGGACACGGTGGAAGATCCTACGACCAGCCAGCCACCTCACAGGGATCTTCTTCTAAACATGGAACAAAAGTAAGGGAAGTGAAATTCCTCTTCAAAAGAACAGGCAAAACCAAATAAAATGGTCTCTCCCAATTTAAAGTGATTAAAAAAAGAACAATCCATTGACAAGTATGAACAAGAGAATGGACAAAATATGCAAACTCCTCCAGGACAATAATAAATTAGTGCACGGATGCCAGGACCCACTGCATCAAATTGCACAAAAATGATTAAGGCTCCCTGTTTTCCATTTGTACGGATGTTTACAGATAAATACAGACAGAAAACAATGGGGCATATTCTCAAGGACCTATCGCCGAGTTAGCGGCACTTTATCGCAGCCACAGTGGCAATAGATTTATCGCACCATTCACAAGCTGGTGCTAACAGCCGATATCGCCAGTTTTCCTGCGACAGCAGCCGCAAAAAACATCGCCACGGATGACACCGGCAACTAACGCTAATGAGATGCAGAGTAGGCATTCCTGTGCAAAAAGCCGCGAAAACACCACTTCGCAATATTCTCTACGACCAGCCAGATCGGCGATAAGATCACAAAACAGGCGATAAGGCGCGTTAGCAGCAGGGATTTAACAACTGCTCCTACCTGGTGTTAAGACGGACGACAACCTGCACCACAAAAGGGAGCCCAGACCAGAGCCACAACTGAAGAACAACAGATGCCACAGAGCTACTGATCATGCAGCTTGGAGCCCCAAGAGGGCCACAACACCCACCGCCACCGCCACCACACCCAGGCCCGCCCCCCCCCCGGACCCCACCCGCCCCCCCCCCGGACTACCACAGAGGCAGCACAGACAAAGACAGCGGACCTTCAGAAAACGCACCCGCCTCACAGACTCAACACCAGAGGATGTTATTGCCCACTACAGGCACAAAAGGACAACCAACCTCCGCATCCTGACCATCATTGCCCACAGGCTGACGGTACCAACACAGCGGACAAACAAAATCCCTCCGCATACAAAGCTACTGGCTGTGCTGCACCTGTTGGCCTCTGGTACCTTCCAACCAACAACTGCCAGAGTCGGAGGAGTCTCACAGCCAGCCCTATCCAAGTTCCTCACACCTGTCTTGGATGCCATCCTCAGCTTGGTACCCCAGCACCTTCACTTCCCACACACTGCGCATCAACAGCTGGAGACCAAGCAAGGCCTCTACGCCATAGCTGGCTACCCGCACGTGTTGGGGGCAATCGACTGCACACATGTACTCCTCGTGCCCCCTGCCGCCACTGCACACAATTACCGCAACAGGAAGCACACGCATTCCATCAATGTGCAGGCAATAGTGGACCACCTGGGACTCCTCAATAATGTCGTTGCCAACTACCCAGGCAGTGTGCATGATTCCTTCATCTTCCGACAGTCCATCATCAACCAACGCTTTCAGGATGGCACCCATGGGAATGCATTGCTGGTTGGTAAGTACCAAATGAACACACCACACACCTCAACTCCACAGTCATGCAACTCACGACTCTGGGAATGCACACGTTACAAACCCACATACAACATGCCAAACAACATGGCCACGTACCAGACACGACAGCACAACTTACTGTGGTAACCGGGGCCAGCCATGTACACAAGCCATGAACGGCATGGCACCTCAGCCACACAATAGCAGAATGTGGGGAGAGGTGGGAACCAGGCATGTGCCAAGGAGGCAAGTGACCCATGAATGAGAATGTACACAATGCCAAGTGTGGCGTGGATGTGCTGGACAGACTGCAGTATGCAGACCACAGACATGTCCATGTCGACATATACTGCTGGTGTCTGGAGTGTAGTGGACAGTGGACGCAACCATGTCACCCCAGGCAATGGGAAAGATCGTGGAAATGTAGCTTGTTACGTCCCCCCCTGTAAGCGTGAGCGGAGTGGGCTGGCCCGGCGTATGCCAGGCCAGCGTAGAGGTGTGAAGAAAAAGCACGTAACGCCGGGCGTGGTTCTCTTCCGGAATGGCCAACGTGTCTGCCAGGGCGGCGCCTCTCAGCCCGCCACGAGGCTGACGCCGTAAGCGGCGGTGCCTGCGATCCTGTGCGCCTGCTGCACCCCAGGCCGCTGGTCCCCAGACCTGTCTTGGCCACCCCTGCGCAACCAGGCATCACTGCTCACCTGCCGACACCAGCGTGTGTCAAAGAGGGCCCACCACGTGCCGGTGCAAGCTCCAAGCCCGAGGCCCATGACCTTTGCAGCCTCCTCAGACCATCACGGCCTCCGCGACACAGGCCCCCAGCACTCCTTTCTCGTTCACATACTCCACCGCTGCCTCCGGCCTACACTGCGGGCCAGTAGGTCACACATTCAGAACTGAGTCTTGATTTATTTATGGCAGAGTTTATACCATTGTACATGCCTCATCGCAGACTGCATCCCCTTTCAGCTCTGGTGCCACTAACTCTGTGCATCGCAAGCCAACGACACGTGGCTGTGGGCCCCTGCTGACCGCTGCCTCCAGCCTACACTGCGGTCAAGTAGGTCACACATTTGGAACTGAGTCTTGATTTATTTATGGCAGAGTTTATACCATTGTACAGGCCTCATCGCAGACTGCATCCCCTTTCAGCTCTGGTGCCACTAACTCTGTGCATTGCAAGCCAACAACACATGGCTGTGGGCCCCAGCTGACCGCTGCCTCCGGCCTACACTGTGGTCAAGTAGGTCACACATTTGGAGCTGAGTCTTGATTTATTTATGGCAGAGTTTATACCATTGTACAGGCCTCATCGCAGACTGCATCACCTTTCAGCTCTGGTGCCACTAACTCTGTGCATCGCAAGCCAACGACACGTGGCTGTGGGCCCCAGCTGACCGCTGCCTCCGGCCTACACTGCGGTCAAGTAGGTCACACATTTGGAACTGAGTCTTGATTTATTTATGGCAGAGTTTATACTATTGTACAGGCCTCATCGCAGACTGCATCCCCTTTCAGCTCTGGTGCCACGAACTCTGTGCCACAAAATTCATGGACACTCTCTGGTTGAACTTTGGTGGCATCTCAGTCAATGGCCTGGGGGTTGTCTTTATCATCATGTGGATGGTACTGACTTGGTGTTAAACATGAGTCTGTAGCATTCATCTCCTCCATATTGCCTGTTTCTGCTTGGTTCTGCCCTCTGCATCATGCCCTGGAAGAACACCTTCCACTGACCCCCGGAACACTCCGCGACATTCACCTTCGACATCGACGAGGACCCGCTCAGCTCTCATGGCCCTACCTCAGTGCACCGCAAGTCACCGTCCCGTGGCGGTGTGCCTGTGCCAGCCGCAATGCATCCGGGGCCACTAACTCTGTGCAGCTCAAGTCATGGACCCTGTCTGATTGAATATTGGATGGCCTCTGAGTCGATGGCCTGGGGGTCATCAACGCCATGTGTCTGTGGCCCTGCGCTGACCGCTGCCTCCGGCCTCAACTCTGGTCCACCAGGGCTCACACATCAAATCGGGTCCTGACCTGCCCGGATGACGCATCACCGCTGGCTGCACACGCCTCCACCACCAGGACCACCTCCAACCAACAACTGCCAGAGTCAGAAGAGTCTTACAGCCAGACTACCAGAGTTGCTCACACCTGTCGTGGATGCCATCATCAGCTTGATACCCTGCTCAGCTCTTCAGGTGCCACTAACTCAGTGAACCACAACTCATGGACCCTGTCTGATTGAGTCTTGTGCTGTGTACAGCGGACGCAACCATGTCACCACAGGCAGTGGGTAAGACCTTGGACATGTAGCTTTGTCGTCCCCCCCTTAATATTTAAGAGGGATGGACTGGGCCGGCGTACGCAAGGTCAGCGTAGGGGTGTGAATTATTATCCCTGGGCTCTGGGCGTGGTTCATTTCTGGGCTGGACAGGAAACCAACTGATGCGTGTGTCTCCGTTGCAGTGTCAGCGCCACACGGCCCGCAATCGACAATGTTGCATGCACCCGGAGGGCAGCCACGCACGAAGAGATTGTACAAGGAGCACAAGGCCGCTCGGGCTCTTGGCTCATGCATGCCAACTGTTGTGTGTGTATCGCCATTGGTGCACCATAAGCCTAAGGCCTAGCCTCAATTGCAGCGTAAAGCCACATCACATTTCCAGAATGCAAGCAGTAGTCAGACTAACATTAGGGATGAAAGCTCCTTTGTCTCAATACAGAAGGTGGAAGGACATCTGCACCTCCGACCTTGGTCTTGCATGCGGCAGGCACCCCCTGAGAGAGATACCATATCAGATGATGACGACTCCCACACTCCGCACAGCGTAAATGAAAGACCAACGTATCCACACCCCACACACAGAAGTCCTTGCTCGAGGTACTCTTGCATGGAATGCCCTTGACACTTACGTACACAACAACCCATACGTCCAAACGTTGCACACACATACGACTCATTGCTCCGAGCTGTGGCATATCATCCACATAACTGCCGCAGGTCAGAAGAGTGCCGGTTCTACGAGAGCCACCAACGCAATGGCAGAACATCCCGGGCGCATGCACAACGCCTGTAACGTGGAACTGTACCGTGTCCGAATGCTGCCTGTTAGTGTCTGATGCATTGTTCTGCATGTTGTGGCCCTTGTCTTGCCCATACTGACATGCACATGCTAATAAAGTCTACGCAACTTCACTAGTGTTCAACTGTGATGAGTGTTGATTAGAATGACAAATCGTGTGCCTCAATGAGCATTGTCCATACACAGGGAGGGACTGACTGACGCATTTCACTTAGGGGTGAGTCCCTATTGCCAGCTCCACCTCTGTGTGCCAGACATAGTGGTTGGGATAGTTGCTGATAGACCTGTGCTCTTACGTGTCTTCAGCAATGTGAGTATTGTGTCCATGTTCTTGCCATGTGGATCAATGTGATCCATCACTGCAGGCTGTGTCCACCCAGTTAAGTGTGAGTAGGTACGCGAAGAGATGTTCTGTTGTCAAATGTGATGAGAGACACTACTTTAGGCCTGCCAACGACTTTGACATTTCATACCCAGCCCTATTTCTAACATTGCGTGGGGCAAAGTTGAGGAATTGCGCGATTGTTGTCTCAGAGCAATGAGGCCACAGCTAGTGCACACATTCCCAGTCATCCCACTTCCCATGTGTGTCATGGTCAAACATGCACATTGCTTTCATTTCCCAGGGTGTACCTTTTTGGGCAATCAATGTCCTTACATTCATCCATACTTTCATACTTGATCGATTATGGACATGACACATCTGTGTGAATTTGAATGATTTATTCACATTCGGTGGAGTGTCGGAGCTGGAGCAGTACATGGCCATGCAAACCCCACATTACATTGTAGCCCAGTGGAGGGCCAGCCAGAGTCATTTAGGGATTGACTAGTACATCGGAAGAGGAAGAGTACAGTCCGCAGTCTGATTGCTGTGTCATTGGTAAGCAAACAAAATATGGCAGTCCATGTCGAGGTCCAAGGTGAGTGTTGCAGAGTGTTTCGGGGAAAGTGGGAGGTGTTGTTACAGGGCATGATGCAGAGGGAAGAACCAAACTGAAATTGGACATATGGCGGAGAAGAATGCTACTGGCTCCTTCTTACTACAAAGGTGGAATCACCCGCATCTTCGTCCTCTATGTAATCTGTCTGACATGTGGGTGCTGATGTTTGGTCTGCAGCACTGTGTGCCACTGACACATCAGGGGCCGGAGATGTGTGTGTAGAAGTACCAGCAGCATTCATCAGCAACTGCCTTAGTGGCAGCAATGCGATGATGAGGATCTGCAGGGCATGGAAGATCCCAACAACTTTTCGCTGGTGTGCATCCGTGGCAGCCATTCTTTCTGCATGCATCCGCTCCATGTTCTCCATTATCCTCAGCATCTGTGCCAACTCTCGGCTGACATCGCTGAGGCCACTCTAACTAGACATTTGTTCTCCTCTCAGAGTCATGACTCCAGCGATGTCGGGCATGGATTGTTGGACATCATGGAGCGGACTGTGGGTGTCCGTTAGGGAGTGTAAGTGGTCCCTGATGGGACTTAGACACCCACGTATGTCATCTAGTTTGGCTGCCATGAGGTCGAACCCCACCCGCACCTGTTCAGCCACCTCCTTCTGGCAGTCTAACACCTGGCCTTGGAATGCGATGTGTTCTTCGGTGCGGTGCTGGGAGCCAGCCGTGGTGGTGGGTGCTTCCTGCTGTGTGGTCTGGGCAGGGGGTGGGGTCTCCTCGATGCAGCTGGGCTGCCCTGCTCCTGGAGGTGGGTTGCCGTAGCTGTCCATGAGCTGTTGTAGGGCGTCGGTGTCGAAGGTGTGGAGGTCCTCTCCATCATCACTGATGAGTTGTCTCGTCTGCTCTGCAGGAGGTGTTGATTGTCCCTCTGCAATGTGAAGGGGAGATGCATTTTAACATTGTGTTGACATGTATGTTGACGCATTGTTCAAGTTTACATACAGACTGCATGACATTGTACATTGTGACTGTTTGGGAGGAGCTGACTATTTGATGCGGGACAGTGGACTTTTGAACTACATCACGGATGTGAGGTTGTACACGTACATTATCATCTCACAGTTTCCTGCTATGCCAGATGTGATTGGCCAGTTTCTACGCAAAAGGGGAACCAGTTGTGTCCTCTGTTCTGTAGTGAGAGTGTTGCACTTTGTACCACATTGTCGTCAATGATGTTGTGCTGTTATTGCTATGTGTGTGTGCTGCATTGTTGGAGAGTCGCCCCTGCAGCTGTGATTTTGCTGCCCCTTATCCCTTTGAGGCGGTGTGCCTTTGACTTCTGTGCTTCTACAGTGCTGAGATGTTGCAGACTTGGCTAATTTTGGCTCTAGTTCGGATTTTGGACTCTTGGGCATGGTTTATCCGCAGATGTGTTGTTGATGTCAGGGGTTGTTTGTGCACGTGGATGTGTCAGAGTGTGACCTGCTCCTTTCTGGATGTGTTCCACACTCAGCCACCTCAGTGTCGTGGCGTGCACCATGTCATGATAATTGGACTGCAGCCATGCTGTTCGTCATGCAGTGTCACTTGCATTGTCAGTGTGGCTCACAGACACGCAGCTTTGCTGGTTTTAACACATGTGCATGGGTTGGTTGTGAGATTGGTGCTGTGTGGGGAGGGACCCCTTAGTGCCCATAGTGGACGGGGGCCTACTTGCTGTTTGTATGTGTGCTGCAGTGTGCCAAGGGGATCAGGGACATGATCCAGAGTATTTGTGGGTGTGCAGTGTGCTGTACTTAATTGTGCATGTGTGCCATTGTGCCCATCTCCCCCCGTCCCCCAGTCCCTGTTCGGTACTCACCCTGGTGCTGTTGTGTCAGGTCATGTCGAGCAGTGTCCGGACCCCAAACTCCTACCACTGTCTCCCCACTGATGACTGTGGCCACCATTTCCTCCATCTCATCCAGCTGCTGGTGTTCCGCTGGACTGCCACCTCCAGTCTGCATTGCTGACTGATAGTTGTCAGCGAGTTTCTTCTTGGTTTTGCGCTTCGCATCATTCCAGCGCCTCTTGACCTCTCCAATTGTCCTCCTCCTCACTCCGACTGCATTCACCTTGTCCAGAATGGACTGCCATGTTGCATTTTTATTTGCCAATGACACGTTGAAGGTGACGAACAGTTGTTGGTGGTGTTCTATCACCTCCGTGATGATGATCCTGTTTTCCTGCGGACTGAACCTCGTCTTCCTCGTCTTCTTCTCCTTGTCCTTCCGTGACCCCGAGGTCCCAGGCTGTTCCTCCTGGGGGCTTGTGGGGTTCTGGTCATCCTCTGTACTTGCTCTGGCTTCCTCCATGGTGCTATGCAGTTTTAATTATTTTGTTTGTGTTTTTCGGTGCTTTTAGAGTGCATTTTCCTGCATGACGCGTGGGAATTGCAGGCCTGTGGCTGGTTCTCGCAGATTTTTTTATCGCGGTTGGCCACATCGCAAGTTTTTTAGCGTTCGTGTTTCGCATTTTTTGGCCGTCACGGTAATTTTATTGCGGTCATTTGACGCGTTGGCGTGAGACTATCGCATGGTACCACTGTGTTGAGAATTCAACGTTAACACAGCGTTATTTTCCCGCGATAGACTGCGTTGTGCAAAGTTGCGTTAAGCTAATTTTGCGATAATTATCACACGTTCTTGAGAATATCCCCCAATGTGTTTTCTGTCTGTATTTATTTTTAAAAGTGGTTATATACAGAAAATTGTCCTTCTTTTAAGTGACTCCCGAGCTGCCTTTCATGAATTGCAGCCTAACAGCTGAGCAGATGGACAGCATGGAAAATAAAAAAAACAGGTTGAAATTTCTTTAAATAATGGCATATGTCAACATACATTTGTGGTATAATGCTAATATTTAGTGGATATATTGTTACATAATCTTTGTCAGCTTAAATACCTAAACCACGATAGACATCAAAGTATGAGTGCATGTCCTATCAGTTAAATAAATATGGAAATGTAAAGTTTTACAACTTCATTTATGTACAAAACACAAAATAAATATGGATAAATACAGATAAAATGGCCAAAAAATAAATATGGACAAATACAGATGGAAATGTTAAAAAATAAATACCATAAAACCGGGAGCCCTAAAAATGATGTATAAGTTTGCATGTTTAAATTTGTTATTTCTTAATTATTTCACATTATTTTGTTACTATTTCATTATGTATAGATTTTGTAGGTAGATATTTATTAGATTACAGTAAGGGCATGATTAGTTTTACAATGTTATGGATAGAATGGTGAATTATTAGTAAGATTTAGATGTGTTTTTATTCGGAGGGGCTTAATGCTTATATGTAAATTGTCATTGTTTAAGTAAATGTTTAGATCAGAATTTAAGTGCAGAATTTTGTATATGTAGTGAAAGTTAATGCTGTTTTATATTAAGGTGAGAGGGGGTTGATGTTTATTATAATTAGGTTTACAGTCTATAAGTAATACGTTATTTAGTATTAGTGTAGATTAGAAAATAGTTTTAGGATATAGGTATTACTTAACTGTAGGAATTAGTTATTTATGTAGTTTTATTGTTAATAAAAAAATTACATCGGATGCATATTTTATTTACTTTATATACATTATATATATTTGCTTTGCATGTCATGACGAATTGAATTAACATTAGAAGAAACATCAAGATTTTTCTCTTATATATAAAGCATAACAAGCGTTTTGTGTACATTTATTTATATACAAAGGGCACAGAAAAGTATTATTGACGTGTGAACTGAATGTGAATGATCACAAATGTGTAATAGTGAGAAACTTATTCCTCTATTTTCTTCCTTGAGATTTCTACCAACATGTGACCGCGTAGGCACTACACAGTGAACCTGGAACATGCTGGAAGTGCGGCAGGATAGTTGCAGTGAATGAAGGCTTCCCTTCCTCCAACCATTTTGATGTAAATAACATTTACCTATTTATATGTGCTCCACTATGCATAAGGCATAGAAAGAGGAAATAATAGGAATCTATTACAACTATTATCCTTGCAACACCTGCATCAGTGAGCCATGAAATTTAGACACTTTTTCAAGTGTACTCACCTTATTCAATATGGGATAGTGTGAACATGCAATGGGTAGATGCATTAAAATGAACATGCTTCACCCATGGAATTACCTGTAAATGCAAGTGAACGTACATAAGTGCAATGAGCTCCATTGTCTATCTTTGTATGCAGTGAAGAATGCAACGCTGTGCAAGGTAGCTTTGCGTGCCACATTTTAAAACATTTGATACTTTGGCCTAGGGCTGCACCAATAAAGTGTAACATCTACAAGGCAAAATGAAATAATATGTTGGCCATATTATATACACGTATTGTTGTGTTGACTGAGGGGGTCTTTAGGATGGCGGAAGGACCTGGCGGTCCTTCCGCCATCACACAGGATATTCCCACCGCCGAATTAGGATATTGGTGGGAATCCCAATCTGTCCCCGGCAGACGTAAAGTCGGTCTGCCACGATTCCGCAAGGCGGTCCTTTTCCGCCCGCCTTGCGGAACCAAAACACAGGCCAGCATTGTGGCGGTGCCTTGCAGGCACTGCCGTAGGGATTAGGATATCCCTTTCCGCCTGTCTTTTCGTGGCGGTCATCCCACCACGAAAACACAAGCGGAGGCTGGATTCGGGGGCCCATTGCGGGCCCTCTCTGTGTTGGGGGGGTGCACTGGGGTGGTACCCATGATACCCCCCTGCATTTCCCTGCACTGCGTGGCAGGCACCGCGTGGTGCCTGCCACGTAGTGCAGGGAAATGCTCAGCATGGCATTTTAGCATTGCGTACAGTGCTGCAGCCAGCAGCACCGTCCGCAATGTTAAATGCCCTGGATGCGCCCGCCAATATGGTGGGCGCATCCTAATTGCAGTGGTGGGACCGCCGCACATCTGGCGGGCGGTCCCAGCACCGCAACGATGGCAGGCGGACTGTTGTCCGCCAGCCATCGTAATGAGCCCCTAAGTCTTTGAGAGTAGTTGTAGAAGGTCTGACTTTCCTGTCAATGTATGCCTGCACTTAGGGCCTGATTACAATGCCGGTTGGATGAGCCATGGCGGAAGCAGGACCGCCCGACTAGAAGTCGTCAGTCCCGCTGCCCACATTACGATGCAACCGCCTTCACGGCGGCTGCAATGTGTATATTTTCTATTGCGGCTTGTGCTGCGGGCTGCAGCACACGCCCCAATAGAAAATAAACACATTTGAAACATCCCTGCACTATGTGGCAGGCACCATGTGTGGCCTGCCACATGGTGCAGGGATGTTTAGGGGGCACCTCAGGTGCCTCCCAGTCCCCATAGCGGAGGGCCAGGCAGGAAGAGAGCCCTGCTATGGGCCCCCAAAGTCAGTTTCCGCCTGCCTTTTCATGACGGGTGAACCGCCATGAAAGGGCAGGCGGAAAGGGACATTGTAATCCCTACGGCGGTGCCTTAGCGGGGACTGCCCTCATTTTAGGGATTACTGACCCTCTGATGCACTGACGGGCTCTTTGAGCCTGTCAGAAGTGGTGAGGATGGTCCCTCCGCCAGATGCCTCTGCCCGCCACATCGGAATGCGGCAGGCGGACCGCAGGGGCCATGTCATTGGTTCCGCCACAGACAAGCCGTCAAAGTTATCACACAAAATACGATTACTACTGCACTACGGTACATAACCTACAATAAGATTTCTAACAACAACTGTGACATAGTGAGATTTTTTTAATCAAAGTAAATTGCTAAAAGCCTAACATCTACTTCTAAGCACTACACTACGAGAGCATGGAGTACAATAACTTGCTTCTATAGTTTCTCAGGAGACGAAGGACTGCATACCTGTTAACAGCAAAGTGCTGTGGTCATCAAGAGGGCTGTACGTGAGTGTTCTCCCAAAATAAAAATAAGAAACTGGTGGCCTCAGCACTTCTCCTCTTGGTGTATTATCAGCATTGAGCTAGGGACATGGAGGCTAAACCAGCACATCGGTCGACCAGCACATCGGTCTGGCAGATTTCATCATGAGACCCTAGGGCAACATCTGCTGCAATAATCTAAGAAAATTAGCTATCCCATTTGATGGCAGTTTCTAGGGTGTTAAACAGTACATTAACCCATCCTAGAGTATTCCTCTCATCAAGAATCACAGTAGCGCACATCACGCACATATGATAAACCAGACCAGGGCCCAGATTTACGAAGCTCTTGCGTTGCCATTGCGCCACTCAAGGCAGAGCAAGGCAATGTAAGAGTTTCAGTGAGATTTACTAGGCCCGCAAAGCCACCTTGCGTGGCCCTGCGTGGCTTAGTAAATCTAGAGTAACGCAAGGCAGTGCAAGTTACTGGCTTGCATTACACGCCCCTGGGAAGGCGTTCCATGGGTGGAGCATTGGTGGTCCCATGCATCCACCCATGGATTTTGGAGCATTCCCAGATTTACTAATACTAGTAAACCAAGGAATGCATCAAAATGCTACACCTTCCTTTAGATAAGGTGCATTCCTGCCCTCTTCTTGACATGCAATGCAGTGCAGCAAGTTGTCTTAATGAATTGTGTTGAGTGACTTGTTAGTAAATCTTAAGTACACATAATAGATTCTGTACATTTGTTGACCACACAAACATGTTAAAAAACACATATATATCTTTGTATTCGTGCATCGTTTCTGACATCTCATGAAAACTATGTGGATAAATGCAGGCTTTTGTCAGTGATTATCACTGGGTGTTGAGTGAGCTATGATGTGGTTTTGTATTCAAAAACAGGAAATACTGTAGCGCAGACATGTGATCAAGGTCACTGGGTGTGACCGAAACGTTTCATGGACAGCACATGAAGCTCAATAAATATTTATCTTTGCACCTAATCATTTTGGAGTCCGTGCCCGCTTCTGTGAGGAAGTTGTTTGCTGTATTACGGGATCTTTTATATATATATAGCTACATGAGTGTCTATATGGGTTATCGATTGGTTACCTGAGTATTTGTATGGGTGCCTGAGTATGTGTGTGGGTGGGTGTGAGGTGTGTGACTCTGTGCATAGATGTTTGAGTGGCTGATTCACTGGGTGTATGGGTTCAAGAGTGCATGTGGAAACAGCTGTATGGGTGGGTGAGTGTGTGTATGGGTGTGTTGGTGAGTGAATGGATGTCTCAGTGGTACTTGTCCAAGTAACTACATATGTAAAATGCAGTATATGTGAGATTTGGAGTATATAAATGACTATACGTGAGAGTCAGTCATTCTGAGAGTGGCGGTTTGGATGAGTGTGTTCTTCTATCAGTGATTGCATAAGAGTAAGTATGCGATTGTTTCTGTTTGAATAAGTGATGTGGTGTGTGTATAACTGTATAGGTGAGTAAATGGAAGTGTGATTGATTCTTTGCATGACTGACTAGGTGTGTGAGTAACTCTGGATGAGTGGTGGTGTGTGAGTGTCTGTATAGGTGTATGAGCGGATATGATAGTGTTGTATTGATGAGTGACTGCATGTATTAGTGATTGTGTGGGTGAATGAGTGGATGTGTGTGTAGACCTAGGAATCAGTGAGTGCGCATGTAGTAACTGGTATTGGTGTGTCTATGGTTTTGAAAATGGTAGTCTGTATTTTACAGTGGGTATATCAAAGGTTATATTAAAGTGTGAGGAGGTGCATCAGATTTTCACGTGGATGATGTCATCAGTGATGTCATCAGTGATGTCATTTGAGATGTCATCAGTGATGTCACTGACCATGTCATGAATGATGTAATATGTGACGTCATCAGCAGTGCATTGCGGGGGCGCGAGTTATAGTTAGCTGAACTAACTATAACGGCGGAATTTCTATGGTTTTGTAGGAGTGAAATGTCCAACTAACTATAACGTCCCTGAAACCTATGTTTTTTTCAGTGAATTTCTAAGGTTTTATAAATGCTAATTTCTAACTATAACGTCCCTGAAACCTGTGGTTTTTTCAGTGAATTTCAAGGTTTTTTAAATGCTAATTTGTAAGTATAATATTTATAATACCTATCTTTTTCTCTGAAAATTGCAAGTTTTTAAAAAATGTTATTTTGTAACTGTAATATCTTATAATTATTTTCTCCTTTTATTTTAAATATGTAATGTCTTATGTCTTTTAAAATATATATATATTTTTTTTTTTTGCATAAATAGTGGAGTCGCGTACCCATCGTGTACCTATCATGGTGGGTGCGCGAATTCAAGCCGCCATATTGCTAAAGTCGAGAAGGATGCGCGTTTGGTATGCGACGGGTGCGCGGAGCCTGGCCCCGCGTAACGTGATATACGTATGGGATCACGTCATGTGCGCGTTTCGTATGCAATGGGTGCGCGGTGCCTGGCCCCACGTAACGTGATATACGTATGGGATCGCGTCATGTGCGCATTTCGTATGCGACGGGTGCGCGGTGCCTGGCCCCGCATAACGTGATATACGTATGGGATCGCGTCATGTGCGCGTTTTGTATGCGACGGGTGCGCGGTGCCTGGCCCCGCGTAACGTGATATACGTATGGGATCGCATCATGTGCGCGTTTCGTATGCAACGGGTGCGCGGTGCCTGGCCCCGCGTAACGTGATATATGTATGGGATCGCGTCACGTGCGCGTTTGGTATACGACGTGTGGGCGGTGCCGGGACCCGCGTGACGTCATATACGTACTGGGTTGCGTCGGGTGCGCGAGTCCCGTAAAAAAAAAATTATGTTTGAAAACTATATGTATATAACTTTAATGTATATATGAGGGCAAGAGATTATCTAAACTATTTATAAAAAAAATATATTTGTACTTGTAATAAACTTATATTATTGTTAAATATATTTTTGCGAAGTCGCGTCGGGTGTGCGGTGGTTGCGCACCGGGTGCGCGACTCCCATATGACTTTAAAAGAAAGCATTTGATTGGTTCTTAAGGTTTCCCATTCTAACAGTTGAAGGACCCCACCCATTTTACTCATTCTGCCTGCAGCATCAGAGGACAGAGACCTGTTGTGTTTTTGGGAGCTATATTGACAATTTTTTTGATGTTTGCTGGGAAAGTTTACAATGGCTTCCTCAAATCCACAAATAGACCATCTTTCTGATGATGAATACTTGGATCCACCTCCCAAGAAAAGACCGGAGTCTATTGTGTGGAAGTTTTTCAGCATCCCTGATGGTGAAAAAAAGGTGAATGCTTGAAAGGTGAGCTGCACACTTTGTCCCAGGATTCTTTCGAGAGGCAGTGACAAGAAATATTTGTGTGGGACTTCAAGCATGTTTAAACATTTGCAATTCACAAAAAAGGGTACGGAGTTCCTAAGTGGTCAGTTAACCACTCACAAGGTGGGTTGTAAGAAGTACCTCAGGTTATTCAGAGG
The DNA here is from genome assembly GCA_963921515.1 of Calotriton arnoldi. NCBI lineage: Eukaryota > Metazoa > Chordata > Amphibia > Caudata > Salamandridae > Calotriton > Calotriton arnoldi. The sequence continues at coordinate 593,382 of CAWUFW010011128.1, read as the reverse complement.
GGGGGTTCCTCCTTTAGGAACTGGGGCCCTCACACACCAAGCAAGATAGGTGTCATGCTTCATCATTTGAGCCTGCTCCTCGGCAGGGCACCCTTAAAGGGGCTCTTTAACGGAGATCTTTAGTTCCTTGCCGTATGGATGCCGTGGGTGTGAGGGGCCAATGTGAGTGTAGATGTATAAAGTGGTGTGATAAAACAGGTAAGGGAATCCTCTGTGGTGAAGTTTATTTATGAGGGACCCAACCTGATTAAAAGTTCAAGCACTGGCAGCTGGGGAGGGTCTAATCAAAAAAAGAGGAACTACCAACAGTATCAAAATTATAACATGCAGCACTTCCACGGCCCACAACCATCATACTGCCCTTCCCCATGTATCCTCCTAATCAACCACGATACTACCCTACTGAGAACCCACCTTTTTTAGGCAGAGGTTGGGGCAGAGGAAGAGGGCGCAGAAGAGGAGGACAGAAACAAGTTCAGTGGCAGGACGACCAACCGAACGGAATGGATACCCGGAGCAAGACACGGGGAAGGAGAGTCTAATAGTGAATTTATCACAAAGGCAATTGACTACCACTGAGATAAAAGTATTGGAAAAGGACTAGGGTTTGTACCTACACCTAAGGTAGATAGGTTTCAAGAACAATGTGAGATTCAAAACCTATTTAGAAAAGTTCGATTGAGGGCATTCTTTCAGGATACCCCCATACCCAGTCAAAGCGATACAGGTTTACACAATCCCTCTACTTTCACCCCTACCATGAATATGGTACCAACAGAGGTTTTAACCTTTGAGAAAGCGGTACTTAAAGAACTGGAAAAAGGGACTACACCGGTCCCCTACAACAACCTATCCAATCAGGAACGAGCAGCTATTAAAGCACTTACAGAAGACACGAGTATCACGATAAAACAAGCAGATAAAGGGGGAGCAACTGTCATTCAAACCACTAGTGATTATGATAATGAATGCTTACGCCAGCTTCAGAATAGGAAATTCTACACCCCCATTTCCGTGAACCCAACGACCCGTTTAACAAACGAAATTGCCTCCATGGTCATCGAGGCAGAGAGCAATGGTTGGGTCAGTAAAAAAGAGGCAGAATTCCTAATTACGAAACAACCCAAGACACCGTATTTCTATACCCTCCCTAAAATACACAAAGGGACCACCCCGGTCCCAGGGAGGCCTATAGTGTCAGGGATAGGTTCCTTGTTAAAACCTTTATCCAAATTTTGCGATTATTTTCTCCAACCTCTGGTCAAACAAACCCCCTCATACGTGAGAGATACCACCGATGTCTTACGGATCATCGAGGATTTAGGAGACACAAGCAACATTGACTTATTAGTCACCTTGGATGTAGAACAACTTTACACAAACATACCCCAAAGAGAGACACTGATGGTGATAGAAACGGCCCTCATGGGTACCGAATGGGTGTCTTCGACCCCAATCTCCTTTGTCATGCAATGTGCAACGTTAGCACTTACAGAAATTTGTTTTGAATTCAATTCACAGCTCTTCCACCAGTCTCAGGGTACTTCGATGGGGAGTACCTTTGCACCCAGTGTAGCATGCCTCCACATGGCGATGTTTGAGCAGGAGGTCATACAACATGCTAGCAACCCCTTCGGAGTCAACCTGAGACTATGGAAGAGGTATATAGATAATATTCTCATCTTCTGGGAAGGCGGAATACAAACTTGTGTTGAGTTCTGTGAATGGATCAACACTAAGAACCAATACCTTAGGTTCACCCACACAATCTCCAGCACTGAGATCCCTTTCCTAGATCTGACCATCAGATTACGAGAAGCGAAACTCGACACAACTCTCTTCAAAAAACCTACTGACATGAATAGTCTATTACTCTATAGCAGTTATCATCTCAAGACCTTAAAAGACAACCTCCCATTCAGCCAATTTCTACGCATTAGGAGAAATTGTAGCTCAACAGAGGACTACAAAACCGAAGCAGAGTCACTATCCACCAATTTACGGAAAAGGGAATACCATAAAGACAAAATCAGGACATGTATGAGGCGCGCCCGCAATAATCATCGTGAGAGCGTCCTTGAGGTTAAAGAAAAGGTACCTGATAATACCCTTACTTGTGTAACCACCTACACACAGAGATCGAATATGATCAAGAAAGCGGTTAACAAACACTGGGGCATCCTGAATACTGGGGACCTGGAAATTCCAAAACACAGGTTCGCCTTTAAGAGAACGAACAATATTAAAGACATGTTAATACACACAAGACCTATCAACAAACCCGCCACTACACAAAGGCGCTTGTGGGATCTTCCACCTATCACAGGACATTATCCCTGTGGGTCCTGTGTTGTATGTCCCCAGACAAAACCGACTAAAAAAATGAGACTTATGGACAGATTCACCTGGAGATTGACTAAGCATACTAATTGCAATACAACACGCTGCATATACCTACTGACATGCCCATGTGGGAAGAACTATGTAGGGATGACAATGAGAACCATCAAGATTAGAATAACTGAGCACAAGAGTAACATTCGTTGCCATAAGACGCACTACGAAACTTTACACCCATTTCACAGAGAACCGGCATTCTCCTGAGAGCTTGAGCTGGGTAGTGTTAGAAGCCCATCAACAAATCACACAAAAAGCCCTGTTCAGATTGGAGCAAAGATGGGTATACCGTCTGGACTCAACCACTTGCGGCCTTAATGATGAAATCCCTTGGGGTACACTGAACCAATGATTAAGTCCAATTTCCCCACCACTTTCTTTCATACCATTAGGAGCTCCATCTGAGATAAGAACTATATCATCCTTACAACCCATGATGAAATTATATATTCTCTCCTAGATTATTTGACACCACGACACGAGCATTGTGGACACATTTTAACAAAATTACGGAATGTTGATTGCCTCTACTTCACCCAGACAACAATTTACAGAAGGCCTTTGGTTGTTGAGACTACATCTCTAACCTTGAGAGACATTGGCCTTTGTAAGTTCATTTATATTCCCAACACGACCCATGGATAATTTTTACAGAGCACAATACATGGCCACCAAAATCCACTCCTAGATGGCCGCCGTGTTTACGGTGTCACGTGACTACATTATACAGACGCATGACACTTTTCGACACTAGCTGCGAACAACACATGGGCTGTAGCATCCATTCAACCCATGACGAGATTTATAATTTTTCCTAAACTGATTGTACACTACTACACGAGCGATATGGATACGTTTTTACAAAATTATGGAATGTTGTTTGCCTCTACATTACCAAGACAACACTTTACAGGAGGCCTTTGAGTTGTTAAGACTATGTCTCGAATTCTGAGAGACATTGACCTCTACAAATCCGTGCTTATTCCTGATACAAGCCATGGACACATTTTTTGACAGGGCACAATTCATGGCCACCTAAACCCACTGCAAGATGGCCGCCATGTTTACGATGTCACGTGACCACGTTGCACACACGCATGACACGTTCCGACACCAGCTGTACCCACTCGACTCTCCCGCGCGCTCACCGATGCCTATCAGGGAGGATATTTAACCCAGTCCTTTGATGGAATGAGTTACCTTCCTGGAGGCAGCGGAGCGGGGTAGGTCTGCCGACGGGCTCCGAAAGGGAGCAGGTAAGTTAGCGTACTTGATTGGAGGCTCCACCTGGCTACTGCGACATATGGAGGTAAGGGATATCGGGGCTTAATCCTGCACTGTACCCTCTAAGCGGAGTGAAGGGCCCTCCCACCCACCCTCTATTCTTTACCACCAACTTGGGAGGCTGCATTGTCGCAAGACCTAGATCCGGGGTCCTCTACAGCACAACCAAAAGGATGGTCGCGCTCACTTACTGTGTGTGCAGAGCAAGAGGACCCTTTCCAGGGTCTTCGGTATGTGACCACGGCTCCCCCGGAAAGGGGTTTGGAGAGGATGTAACAACACTCTCTTAGGTTACATGAAGGTTAACCACGACCCTCATGTTCCTTTTTATTTTGCATAGAAAAGACGCACTAAATCATGACACTGACCCCTGAAATGATATGTGTCTCTTTTTCCAACAATATAGAGACACCACTCACTGTGTCTTTTAAACTCCGCTGCAACTGATGAGGCATTACTATATACCTAACTAGGTGAGTTTACACATCACTCACCACCATGGTGTTGTCACTTATACTAAAGATTATATGAAGGGGATTGCTTATGAAAAGTCAGGTAGTGTTTTAACTTGAAATGCATGACCAGCATTGATCTGTACGAATGGATTACATTTTTAATGTCTTAAGTGTGAAGCTTACCCAAACCATTGTCTTTTTGTACCACAGGTTGCTTCATTTTCCCTAGGGTAAATGTCCCAGAGGGATGATTAGTGGTAGGTAGCGTTGCACCATACCACCCACGTGTAGATAGTTTATCACAATTTTTTCTTATATATCTACGGTCCTGAAGAATCGCCAATGATCACTCATTGACAATAGAGGGCGAGAAACATGTTGACCATCTGGGAGTTGAGTAAGTTTTTTGTCACATTATAACAAAATAGTTACCCCTCCCTTTCTACTTTTAATCAGGTTGGGTCCCTCATAAATAAACTTCACCACAGAGGATTCCCTTACCTGTTTTATCACACCATTTTATACATCTACACTCACATTGGCCCCTCACACCCACGGCACCCATACGGCAAGGAACTAAAGATCTCCGTTAAAGAGCTCCTTTAAGGGTGCCCGTCGGGCATTGCAGCGCCGGCCCGACGAGGAGCAGGCTCAAATGATGAAGCATGAAACCTAGCTTGCTTGGTGTGTGAGGGCCCCAGTTCCTAAAGGAGGAACCCCCTCCGAATAACCTGAGGTACTTCTTACAACCCACCTTGTGAGTGGTTAACTGACCACTTAGGAACTCCGTACCCTTTTTTGTGAATTGAGTATAGGGCATGTACGTTGGACCTATTCAAGCCCTTTTTGTCCCTCCCCCTAGTTTGTAAACATTTGCAAACCATACATCCGAAACATCTTGCACGGGAACAGCTGCGACGTGCTCAAGAAGCCACTCAGCAAAGTGACCAGGGAGCTGGTCCCAGCACTTCTGGAGCTTCAAGCTCCGCATCTCGTGGTCCAGACATTCGGGTAGAGTTTGCGACCCTAAAACAGCATTGCATGAAATGCAAGGCAATTTTATGTTGTGGGGAGCAGTCAGTTGACGCTGTTTGTTCTGCAGCAAGAAACCATCGCTGCTAATTTTTTTCTTTTTCTGTTGGAATGACTATATAATTCCCAAAGTTAAAAGTTTTGTCTGTTGTTTTTTTCCTTTTTCAAAAACACCAAGAAAATTGACAAAATAGTTTAAAAAACACAAAAAAATTACAAAACAAAAAAAAAAGTTATTTTCAGAACTACCTTATTTGGTTAAAAAAGAGAAATAACTGCATGCTAATATGTGGGTGATTGCTTGAGTACATGTGTAGAGCATTATTGATTGAAAGAGAGCATGGGTACTGACAGGGAGATGGCTGGACTGCATTGGTAATGCACAGGTGATTGTAGCAGTGCATGTGTTGGTGCCTGACTCATTGCATGAGTAAATGGGTAGTGACTGGATGATTGGAGTGCTGCAAGGAGAGTGCATGGTGAATTTATAAGTGCTTGGGTTTTGGCGGAGCAATTGGATAAGTACATGATGCTGGATGGGTGATTGGAGGAGTGTATGAGTAGTGACGGGGATTGCTGGACTGCATGGGTACTATCTGGGTAATTGGAGGAGTGAATCAGTAGTGTGTAGGTGGTTACAGGTCTGCATGGGTAGTGCTCAGGGGGTTGTAGCAGTGCATGAGTTAGTGCATGGGTCATTGCATGAGTACATGGGTAGTGACTGGATGATTAGAGTGCTGCAAGGAGAGTGCATGGTAAATTTATAAGTGCTTGGGTTTTGGCAGAGTGATTGGATAAGTACATGGTGCTGACTGGGTGATTGGAGGAGTGCATGGGTAGTGACAGGCCAGGATCATTGCATGAGTACATAGGTAGTGACTGCATGGGGGGGCGGAGCTTGCCGGCGCCGATGATGGCCACCTAGAAGTGGTGCTCTGCACTTTATATTACCGATCCTGCATATATCCGACACTGGCGTAACTATTCTCTCCCGAAACAAGCGGCCCAGTGTTGCAGTACTGACCTGGCATCTACAGAATCCCCCAGCTCCGTCTAGCGCGGTGAGCAAGCGGCGTGTCGGCGGGGTTGTTGCGGCGTACGCACTAGGCCGTGCGTCCCCGGCCTCTGGTTTCTCTACAAGCCGACCGGAAGTGGGCACTGGCTGGGTGTGCGCGCCTGGAATAGGCGGTCGGCGCTTCAAGACTGCCTAGCATGGCCGGCTCCCGACTGGACGTTACAGACTGTCGGCCCGCATCTGTACTGGAGAAGAGAATTGGCGGACTGCTGATCTGCCAGAGCAGCGTATGGTGTTCTGGCGCGGTTGCGGCGTCCCGCTAATTACCGCACCTGTGCGACGCGTGGGGAGCAGGCCGACGACGGAGTCTGGGGGAGGCCGCAGGTTTGGTGAACTTAGATAAGAGCACCGCGGTCCCCCCCCGCCTGCCCCTTACCGTCGAGGATTAATTGCAGAGACCAAAGCACTTTGGGACAGGGACACGATTGTGACTGAGCAAAGGGTGAATTATTATAACCCCCAAGCGCCTGACGTGCATGGTGCCCCAGCTGCTCCCGGCACTCCCCTGCAACTCTAGGGCATCGGAGATCTGGCTAGTGCGGTATGTGTGCGGCAGACACAGGCGGACTCCGGATCTGATATATCTCTGCTTTGCCCATCCTGCCCATGGGGTTTGTGAAGTCTGGATAGCCGGCCTACCCACACGCTCAGCAGATAAGTGGGGCATAGTTCACACTTGGACCTCCACAGCGCCGGTGAATGTGGTTGCTGTGCGGGGAGCTTCATCACGAAGTTTCGTCAGGCGGAACTGGGGTCGTGCAACGGGTCGATTAGTTCAGTCCAACAGCACTTTGGGACCTTCCACTAGGATCGGATGCCTGCCGGTAACCCCTGAGCGCGCCTCTCTCTGCTGTTCCCAGTAACTGTACCAGCTGGCCTGCGGAGTTGCCTCGTTGCCTAAGTTGGTGCTACGGCCGACAGCTATTATGGGCCGGACAGATAAAACGCAGCAGAAACTATCCTTTGAACAGCGCAGGCCCAGGGATTGCGCGCTTTCGGCGGGCGACCGTGGCGCAAGCGAGGAGAGGTCCTTGGATCCGCCAAACGGTGACATTAGGGCCATGCTGACCTCGATGGAAAAGGGACTGCAAACCTCGTTGACAGTGCCGGGCACGAAGATCGATTCCCTCTCCTATCGCATGGACAGGATGTCCGAAAGGGTAGACAAACATGTGGAACGGATTGGCATGGCCGAGCGGCGGATCGCCGAGGTGGAGGAAGCGCAGACGGACGTGGATAATAGCCGTAAACACATGGAAAAGCAGCTGCAGTCACTACAAGACAAGGCCGAGGACCTGGAAGCGAGGTCCAGGAGGAGCAACCTATGAATTACGGGCCTGCCGGAGTCAACATCAACCGGAAACATGGAACAGTTCGTCGAGAAACTGCTGATCCAGCTGCTGGGCAGCGAAACTTTCTCGCCCATGTTCGTGGTCGAGCGAGCGCATAGATCCCTAGGTCCTCGACCTGCCCCAGGCGCTCCACCGAGGCCTATCATTGTAAAATTACTTAATTACCGTGATCGAGATGCCGCACTGCGAGTCGCCAGGGAGAAACAGACGCTGCACTACGAGGGATCGAAGCTGGCTTTGTTTCCTGATTTCACAGCGAGAGTGCAGGAAGCGCGACGCCTGTTCGTTCCACTCAAAAAGTTACTGCGGGAACAGAACATAGACTATGCCATGCTGTACCCATCCCACCTTAGAATCAATTGCCAAGGCAGGTCGCAAAGCTTCACTGACCCAAAGGCACTACAGAAAGTGATCAAGGGCTGGAACAGGGAGCGACGGGGTAGTCCGGTGGAAACTGCTGGAGCTGAAGCTACCGGGAGACCACTTGATGAGCAGGACTGAACGCATGATCGCACACCATTCAGATAAGGATTTTGCGGCAGGGGGGTCGGGGTATTGCAATGTTCTATATATATGTTCCCTGGGCCGTGGTGCGGGCTGTGGGTCTACTTGGAACTCATATGGACTACACTGGGGTACTGCCTTCTCAAATGGTTCTGTTGATCCTCTGTGCTGAATATTGCGGGGAGGGCTGTGGGTGCGGGGTCGGGGGCCTGCTTGGAGTTTCGGTATAGACTGTGCATATGTTTATCCCTTCTTACGCCATTGAGTATTGCTTCTATGTTGAGGTGCGGACTAGCCAGTTCTGCTCTAGTGGTTAGTTTTTCAGTACACAGGCGGTAACCTCCGCCCACGAGTGAAGCACACCTTGGGAAGGTTGTTGTTGTTGCATCTGAGTGGGGAAACGGGAGGGGGGTGGGGGGGTTGAATTGATTGGTATTGTAGCATGTTTTTTTTGTTTTTGGGAGGTGGGAGGTCTTTTTTCCTTCAGGTCCTGGTTGGGGGGCCTTGATGTGGGTGGTGGGAGGTAGGGACATGGGACACATGCAGTGTTGTATGCTAACCTTAGCAGTTTTCGAGTATTGCACAGTTCTCTTTAATTATGTCATTTTCAGCGATGATGACTCTGAACGACTCCATGACACAGGTGACTGAGGAAAGGCGGGACCGGGGGGTGGACACGCTTAACACACTGACGTGGAATGTACGCGGTCTGAACGATCATAGAAAAGTGCGAAAAGTTCTCGCCTACCTGAAGAGGCACTCTATAGATGTAGCATTTTTGCAGGAAACGCACCTCCCGCTTAATTCCTCTATATTAAATTGTAGGGGCCTCCTGGGGAACATACATGCAGCGGGATTTACTACACATGCATGAGGGGTCCTCACATGGGTCAACCCTAGGTCAGGTCTCACCATCTCGCCGATAGCCACTGATGCAGCCGGGAGGTATGCCCTTACTAGATTTAGTGGGAGGACTGTGGACCTGTTGCTGGTTAATATATACGGCCCAAATTTTGATAACCAGGAGTTTTTTCCGAGCTGGGGCACGTGGTGGGTTGTCATGGGGGGATTTCCCAACTGTGGGGGGTGACCTTAATCTGGTCATAGATCCCTGCTTGGATAGATCGGGAGGACCCACAAGGCGCGCAACTGCGGCGGCCAAGGAGCTGGATAGTATTTTGGTTAGATTTGACCTATGTGATGTTTGCCGCTGGACGCACTCACACTCGGGGGGTTACACGCACTACTCCGTATACCATAACATCCACACTCGCATTGATTATTGGCTTGCCACCACTTCGCTTTGTGATAACGTCCGCAAGTGCCAGGTGCTACCGCGTACGCTTTCTGACCACTCGCCGGTGCTCCTAGTGCTAGAAACGTCCGGCAGGCGCATTCCCTCGTATACTTGGTGGTTCCCTCCCTACTCCCTATTAGACGCGGCGTTTCGGGAGGAGCTGGCCGAGGCCATAGAGCTCTTTTTTGACAGGAATGTGAACTCAGTGACAGACTACCAAATTGTTTGGGAAGCATTTAAGGTATATCTCCGGGGATCACAATGGCAAAGTCCTCGGGGGTCCTTCGGTCCATACGCAGTAGGTTAACAGACCTGGAGGGGAAGATCAAGAACTTAGAAATCCGTTTGCTGCAAGGTTCTGACGAGGTTATGGAAGGAGACATTGCGAAGGCACTGGGCGACTACAATCAGGCGGCAGATGATGAGATTAGGCATCTGGGCAAATATGCCACAGCCAGGGCGTATGGAGAGAGCGAGAGGCCGGGTGGGGTGTTGGCACAGATGCTTAAGAAACGTCGGGAAGTGGTGCGACCTGTGGAAATTAGGTCTGCTGAAGGCTTGCCACTGTCCGATGCTACAGAGGTAGCGGATAGGTTCCGTCAAAATTATGCAGAACTATATGCCTCCCACGCTGCCTCCGCTGATGCGGACGTCATTGACTATTTAGCGCACATCAAACTGCCATGGCTGTCAGATACGCACAGGGAGTTCCTTATGCGGCCTATAGAGAGGGACGAAATACTACTGGCTTTATCCTCCATGCGAGCAGGCAGTGCGCCGGGCTCTGATGGCCTCACAGTCACGTTTTATAGGACTTTTATTGACCTCCTACTCCCGCAGCTTGCTACGCTTTTTGATGACATCTGTGTCACAGGCGCTATGCCACCTACCATGTCCGAAGCTGTGATAATCACTCTTCTCAAACCCGGCAAGCCCTTGGACGATTGCGCCTCGTACCGCCCACTGTCCCTGCTCACTGTGGACACTAAGTTGTTTGCTAAAATCCTCGCAAACAGATTAGTTCCGTTGGTCCCACTCTTAGTTGCCCCGGAGCAAGCGGGATTCGTTCCTGGTAGGAACCTAACCTATAACCTATGCACTGTGTTTGGGGCCTTGCAACGTATTAAACCAGACACACCGGCAGCAGCGGTCTTTCTAGATATAGAAAAGGCGTTCGACTCGGTCGAATGGCCATTTATGATGCAGGTCTTGTCTAGAATGGGAGTGGGCCCAGTATTTCTCCAGTTGGTGGGCACCCTATACAGCAAACCTACGGCCCGCATAAAAATAGGCAATACAGTTACAGACCCAATACACATTACCAGGGGTACTCGACAGGGTTGCCCCTTGTCACCATTGTTATACGCCTTAGTGGCGGAGCCTCTGGCGTGTGCGCTACAGGAATATCACCAGCACCGGGGAATAAGTTTTCCACGCTATAACATAATTGTCTCCACATAAGCTGACGATACTTTACTATACGTCAGACACCCTGAGATAAACCTCTCTGTTGTGCTTCGAGAGGTGGTGCGCTTTGGCGTGCTGTCCGGACTTCATGTTAACTGGGCAAAGTCCATTATCTTCCCGCTTTCGCCGAATACCCAGCAATTTGAGTTAGACTACCCCCTCATATGGACCACAGAAGCGGTACGATACTTGGGCATCCGGATACATACGGATTCCGACATAGTCTTCCGGGAAAACTACGAGGTGACTTTCAGTAAGTTAGAAGACGATGTGGAGAGATGGATTAAGCTGCCCCTGTCATTGCTAGGTAGAATTTCTATCATGAAGATGGTGGTGTTACCGAGGCTACTCTTTTTGTTTGCAAATATTCCCATGGTACTCCCGAAGGTCTTTTTTCGCCGTCTTACATCACTGATGGTTAGGTTGGCATGGGCTGGTAAGCAACCACGCGTCCAGTGGCAAGTACTAGTATTGCCTTATTCCTTGGGGGGATTAGGAGCCCCGGACTTTGAGTTGTATTATAGAACTGCGTAGTGTGCGCACGCTCATTATTGGATACATGGCCCTCCTGACACGCCGCATCTTAGAATAGAAGTGGAGGTGGCAGCACCGCTCCCACTCCCGGCAATGTTGTTCCAGAATGTAGATCGTAGGGCGTGTGTACTGGACTCCATCAATGCCACTGCACATGCCTGGCACCAGCTATTGCAAATACAGGCAGGCGCTATATTGTACTCGCCGAAAACCCCTCTGGACTGGTACCTGGTTAGCCCCCTGTAGAGAAAAGGGAGTCACTAGAGTGCTCTATACGTTGGGAGTGCACACAGTTGGGGACATGTTTGGTGAAGGGATTTGCAAGGTTTGGGACGACTTTAGTAACGCAGATCACCGCCCCAATGCCCTGACGAGATTCCAGTTTCACAGAGCACGTACAGCACTGAGAGACTTGCTAGGGGACGACTACCTAGAGCCTCCGGAGGTGACAGCCCTTATGCATATAATCAGCACTAAATCCCCGAAGCGTGTTGTTGCCAGACTATTCAACATATCCATGGCACACAGAGCCCAACAGTACACTAAGGCCCGTCTTGCATGGCAAAGGGATCTAGAGATTGCAATCGATGATGACATGTGGCTCTACTGCTGTACAAGTACGAAACGGATCTCTCTTAATGGCAGACACCGGTTGATCCATTTTAAATACCTAAACAGGGTATACTATACCCCGGAGAGGCTGCACAGATACGGCTTAAGGGATGATGGGGCATGCGACCATTGTAGAGCTCAGGTTGCTGACTTCCTTCACTTGGCCTGGGGTTGTCCGGGTATTTCAGCGTTCTGGGTAGTGGTATTCAAGGAACTCAGCCACATTACGAAGTTAGCCCTAGATCCCGACTCAGCATTGGCACTATTGGGATATTCCAAGCCTCTTCCAAAGGGGGTGCGTCGTTTGATAGATATGGGACTGCTGATGGCAAGGCGGAGGGTGGCGATGAATTGGTCTCGGGGTCCCTTACCAACGCTTTTGCAATGGAGAGGGGACATGACGTATTGCAGTACACAGACGGAACTTTATAGTGAATTACTCCCTCCCCGAAATAGGCCAAAGAATTTTTGGGAATTGTACTCCACTCACCTGTTGACTGCTACCACTGAAGACGATGCACCTCCAGACTGATGTGGCATTGGGTATAATGTCAACTTTGTATATAACAGCGCTAATGTTTACAATGCATGCGTCATTGGTACTAGTATGTTCCCCCTCAGGGGGTTTTTGTATACTTACTGCCTCCGCCAACGTTCAGGTCCTTCTGGGTTCCCTTGGACCACTTGTGATGTATAAGTCTGTCTGCATCGCTGTGAACTGACATTATGTTTTACCTGACTATCAAGAGAAATGATCGTAAAGTCATGCCACACTGCTGTGTCTGGTTGTTGTACGTTATAATAAAAGCAATAAAATAAATTTAAAAAAAAAAGGTAGTGACTGCATGATTAGAGTTCTGGAAGGAGAGTGCATGGTGAATTTATAAGTGCTTGGGTTTTGGCACAGTGATTGGATAAGTACATGCTGCTGGCTGGGTGATTGGAAGAGTGCATGGGGAGTGACAGGGGGATTGGTGGAGCGCATAGGTAGTGCTCAGGGGATTGTAGCAGTGCATGAGTTAGTGCCTGAGTTATTGCATGAGTACATGGGTAGTAACTGGATGATTAAAGTGTTGCAAGGAGAATGCATGGTGAGTTTATAACTGCTTGGGTTTTGGAACAGTGATTGGATAAGTACATGCTGTTGGCTGGGTGATTGGAAGAGTGCATGGGGAGTGACAGGGGGATTGCTGGAGTACATAGGTAGTGCTCAGGGGATTGTAGCAGTGCATGAGTTAGTGCCTGAGTTATTGCATGAGTACATGGGTAGTAACTGGATGATTAGAGTGTTGCAAGGAGAGTGCATGGTGAGTTTATAACTGCTTGGGTTTTGGCAGAGCTGATTAGATAAGTATATGGTGCTGGCAGGGTGATTGGAAGAGTGCACAGGAAGTGACAGGGCGATGGTTGGACTGCATGGGTAGTGCTCTGGAGATTGTAGCACTGCATGAGTTAGTGCCTGGGTCATTACATGAGTACATGGGTAGTTACTGGATAGTTAGACTGCTGCAAGGAGAGTGCCTGGTGAATTTATAAGTGCTTGGGTTTTGGTGCAGTGATTGGATAAGTACATGCTGCTGGCTGGGTGATTGGAAGAGTGCACAGGGAGTGACAGGGCGACAGCTGGACTGCATGGGTAGTGCTCTAGAGATTGTAGCACTGCATGAGTTAGTGCCTGGGTCATTACATGAGTACATGGGTAGTGACTGGATAGTTAGAGTGCTGCAAGGAGAGTGCATGGTGAATTTATAAGTGCTTGGGTTTTGGCACAGTGATTGAATAAGTACATGCTGCTGGCTGGGTGATTGGAAGAGTGCATGGGGAGTGACAGGGGGATTGCCGGAGTGCATAGGTAGTGCTCAGGGGATTGTAGCAGTGCATGAGTTAGTGCCTGAGTTATTGCATAAGTACATGGGTAGTAACTGGATGATTAGAGTGCTGCAAGGAGACTGCAGGGTGAATTTATAAGTGCTTGGGTTTTGGCACAGTGATTGGATAAGTACATGGTGCTGACTGGGTGATTGGAGGAGTGCATGGGTAGTGACAGGGCGATGGTTGGAGTGCATAGGTAGTGCTCTGGGGATTGTAGCACTGCATGAGTTAGTGCCTGGGTCATTGCATGAGTACATGGGTAGTGACTGGATAGTTAGAGTGCTGCAAGGAGAGTGCATGGTGAATTTATAAGTGCTTGGGTTTTGGTAGAGTGATTGGATAAGTGCATGGTGCTGACTGGGTGATTGGAGGAGTGCATGGGTAGTGACAGGCCAGGATCATTGCATGAGTACATGGGTAGTGACTGCATGATTAGAGTGCTGCAAGGAGAGTGCATGGTGAATTTATAAGTGCTTGGGTTTTGGCACAGTGATTGGATAAGTACATGCTGCTGGCTTGGTGATTGGAAGAGTGCATGGGGAGTGACAGGGGGATTGCTGGAGTGCATAGGCAGTGCTCAGGGGATTGTAGCACTGCATGAGTTAGTGCCTGGGTCATTGCATGAGTACATGGGTAGTGACTGGATGATTAGAGTACTGCAAAGAGAGTGCATGGTGAATTTATAAGTGCTTGGGTATTGGCGGAGTGATTGGATAAGTACATAGTACTGGCTGGGTGATTGGAGGAGTACACAAAGAGTGACAGGCTGATTTCTGGACTGCATGGGTACTACATGGGTATTGAAGGTGTAAATGAGCAGTGTCTAGGTGGTTAGAGGAGTGTATGGATAGTGCAGAAGTGAATGTAGTAGTGTATGGGTAGTGTTTGGGTTACCTAATCTTACCTTTTCGATAGTAGATATGAAAGTCTTTGAAACAATTTTTTCAGTTGTTTTTTATAATCTAAATTTTAAAAAGTTTCAAACGTTAGAATTTTGGTCTGTAAAAGAGAAGAAAAATACAGTTATAACATATAATGTTATAGTTTAAAGTACACAACATAATTTTACCATTACATAACATATTCAGTTTGCCTTTTTGCTGTTCTCAAAATCTATTGAATTTCACCATAGACAGTGATTTCAATGTTGCTCATCATGTAACAGCGGGCAAAAAAATACAATCAATAAGATTGTTAAAAAACCCAAATCTGTGTTCAAAATATTTACAACAAACACAACTTTCTCTTCACATTTCCTAAAATAAACATCCTCAATAACATTGCATATAATACAAAGATCAAATATATGAAATGCTTCTTTCTAAAACAATTTTCTAAATACAATATCAAAGAACAGAAACGATAATTGAATCAGCAATTCTTGATGTCTTCCCTATAGTCTAAATGATGTGTTTGAAATCATTTGGAGTGAGAATACCAAAAATAAACTTCTTAATTCATATTGACATCTTCCCAATAGGCCGAATGATGTTTCTCAAAACCTTTGTATTGAATATATCCAAAATAATCTAATTAATTCATATTGACATCTTCCCAATAGGCCGAATGATGTTCTCAGAACTTTGGCATCAGAAATATTAGGTATGAATTTGGTAATTCATTAGGCAACCGATATTTGAAAAGCAAATGGGCATCATTACAATGTGTCCATCCTTTATTGCACTTTAAATACACAGTGTAGTGTCCCGATGTTGTAGAAGGTCCATCGTGGAAAATATTGCTACTGCTTTGAAAGTTCTTCCTGATATTGATAGTTGACTTGCCACAAAAAATTTAATTAAAGTTTCCAATTTTCTTCCATCTGTTCTACAACATTGTATCATTAAAATGATATATTGTCCAAATCTTTCTATAAATAATGTTGTTAACATTTCTGATTTGCAGTGACTACACTTCATATTTTGATTAGCTGATTTAACTAATTTGTTAAAAGACACTGTTTTACAATCTGGTATTGTCAAATATATGAATCTTTCAGTGTCTATGTTAGTGGTAGAAGTAAATGTACAATATTCACATTCATGTTCCCATCTGTAACGAAGTCCAAACAGATTTTCAATTTCTATTACCTCATCTTCCAATACTGCAAGCATAAACATAAGAAATTCCTGAGCATCTTGCTGTACATTCTGTGTGAATTGTGAAGAACCCGAACATATAGCCAGAAGATTCTGAATGCCAGAAACACTTTGGATTTTAGTTTTATCAGTTCTCAAGTTTTCAAAAATAGAATGCAACAAGGAACAAAACCTTTTTTCTCGATTCTCCATTATTTGTTGTTGGAGATTTTCTAGAAAAAATACGACGTTCACAACTACATTAGCATAGCAGTTGATACCTGAACTATTTTCTAACTGATATCCTACAATCGCTTCAACACTGTCCTTTTTCTTTTTGTTTGGAATCTCAACATTCTCTTGATTTTTTTCTTCTTTCCAACCTCACTACAGAGTTTCTCATATGTTCGTTTTCGACATACTACATGCTTTTCAAATACAGGATATTCACCTCAGTTGGGAGCATACAGTCTTCTTAACCGAGTATACTCTCTTACACAATTTGCATCTGCACTAATCTTTCTCTCATCAAAATCAATCAAATACAATCCAGATAAAGTTCTGACTCGGGACAATGCAACATATGCCATTCCCTCTTTAAACACAGTACTTCCAATGTTTACCAAAGCACTGTCTACACTTAAACCTTGAGATTTATGAATGGTCACCGCATATGCTAAAGAAAGAGAAAACTGTTTTCTACGAACATACAAATCTTTAACAAGCAAAAAACGAACAGAACAACGTCCAATCTGTTTTACTTCTTCAATCTGATCAAATTTAATCTTTAAAAATTCAATTCCATCTCTATTTTGATAATTATCAAAATCAACAACTTTTCCCATTGCTCCATTTACTAAACCTTTTTCCACATCCAAATTACGCCGTAAAATTACCCGACAGTTTTCACATACATATAAATTCTTTTCTAAACCAGCAGTCTTAGATATAGATTTTTCCAATGAATCCAATTTTGTTTTTAATTTTTCTGTCAAAATAATAGTAATACCTTCGTGCTCTATTTTATCAATGGCTTCCATTTTTATTATTTGTTGTTTTTCCAGCTTTAATAGTTCTTTATTGAATGTAGAACACTCTCGCAGTGTTGGCATTAGGCAGATTATAGATTTATTTTCTCCAATTTTTTTGTATATTATTTCCGGAGCAACATTTTCATTTGGAAACAAGTTTGTAAGTAGCGGACTTTGCAAAGATTCTTTACCATGTTCTGTCAATACACCAATTCTTATATCTTGAAGAATGCTTCCATAATCTTCATCACTTGCCTGTCACATATTTTTAGTAAGTTCTTTGTATTCAAAATATGACTAAATGTTCACATTTCCAATACTTCCCAAAGATTTTCTGGTGTCTTCATGCACAAGTGTTTTAAATACTGGTTGCCCTTTTACAGGAGTAAGTTGCAGTAGATCGCCGAAAACTATCACATGTTTTCCTCCAAATAAGACATCGTATTCTGTTTTAAAAATTTGCTGCATTCTTAAATGCACAAAGGCAAGCATTAAGTTTGAGACCATGCTCACCTCATCAATAATCAGAAGTTTCATTTTCTTTAGTACTCTTGAAACTTCCAAACAAGCTTCTCCAGAAAGCTTGTGATATTCCAACTTGTTTTCATGTTCAACAGGTAGCATTAGTAAGCAATGTAATGTAATTCCTTTAATGTTATGTGCTGCTAACCCAGTTGGAGCGGTTACAACACAAGATAAATGTGATTCAGTGGTTTTCTGTAAATAACTGTTCAAAACTTTAATTAAGAAACTTTTTCCTGTACCAGCTTGACCACTGACATACATTTGAATAGGTTTAAAAGAAGTGCATGTGCATTCTTTTTTTCATGAAGAAAACCATGGTCGATCTGTTGTGTCACTTGCTGATATATTTTTTTCTGTTCAATATTTAGTTGCTCTTCCAAATCTTCTAAGTCCATAATATCGTGTTGAGCTTGATGCATTGCTGTTTCCACTTCACTCATGGCTATTGCAGCTTCATTTTCAAGAATTGGTTGTCCTAGTGGATCTTCACTCAGTGGAGCAGAACTTTGACTATCTTGAGAACTGTCTCTAGCAATCTCAATTGCAATACTAGCTTCCTGTTCAATTTCTTCATTCAACATTTGGAGATAATTTGGAAAAACTGTGCATTCAATGCTATCTTTACATGCATTAAAAGAATCTTCATACCACTGAAAATCTCCAAGTAATTCCATTTCAGTACGCCAAGGCTTGAAGAGTTGCAGAAGTGCTAAATAGTAAAATTCCCTTTTATCAGGTGTATCGCAACTCAGTTTCCTGTGATTAATCAGATTTCCTTTACTATGTTTCACCAAACATCCTTCTGAACCAATCACTGCATATTTTTCTTCATTTATGTTCTCTGTAATATTTCTCTTAAAGCTGTTATATTGCAGTACTTCATAGAGACATATGTTTTCAAGATGGGGACTTCTATTTGGATAGTACGTATCCAACAAGTTTGTTTTAACAATATCTGTGCTTTCCGGTTCATGTAATGCTAAATATTTGATTTCTTGTATAGATTTAAGTACTCGATTTCGGGTTGCAGCAAGACCTAGACTAACCCAAATGATTCCTCTTGACTTTGAATATAAACTTGCAGATGACAACCGATCCGAACATTCGTAGGATCCAATCTCTCGATGGGACAGCATCTTCAAACTAAAGCTGTACAATTTCTTACTAAGAGTCTTCTCTTGGGAAATTTCTTCCCACATTTCTTTCAACTCTGTCTTTTCAGATTTTGTTATGTATGATGTTACATACCGAGCAACAGCAATGGAATTATCCGCAACATACTGGATATCCATACTAGCATTCCACATCGACAAAATAACTGGATTATAATCATTAATATATTTTGATTGTTCACTTCTTTTTAAATTGTAAGTGTTTTTGGAGATTTTCTAGTGATAGTATGCCTCACTGCTGACATGAAACTGTTGACTCTTCCTTTGGATATTACTGGACGTGGAAAAGTGCATGGGTAGTGACTGGATAGTTAGAGTGCTGCAAGGAGAGTGCATGGTGAATTTATAAATGTTTGGGTTGTGGTGCAGTGATTGAATAAGTACATGCTGCTGGCTGGGTGACTGGAAGACTACACAGATAGTGACAGGGGGATTACTGGGGTGCATAGGTAGTGCTCTAGGGATCGTAGCACTGCATGAGTTAGTGCATGGGTCATTGCATGAGTACATGGGTAGTGACTGGATGATTAGAGTACTGCAAAGAGAGTGCATGGTGAATTTATAAGTGCTTGGGTTTTGGCGAACTGATTAGATAAGTATATGGTGCTGGCAGGGTGATTGGAAGAGTGCATAGGGAGTGACAGGGGGATTGCTGTACTGCATAGGTAGTGCTCTGGAGATTGTAGCACTGCATGAGTTAGTGTTTGAGTCATTACATGAGTACATGGATAGTAACTGGATGATTAGAGTGTTGCAAAGACAGTGCATGGTGATTTTATAAGTGCTTGGGTTTTGGCGCAGTGATTCGATAAGTACATGGTGCTGGCTGGGTGATTGGAAGAGTGCTCAGGGAGTGACAGGGGGATTGCTGTAGTGCATGGGTAGTGCTCTGGGGATTGTAGCACTGCACGAGTTAGTGCCTGGGTCATTACATGAGTACATGGGTAGTGACTGGATAGTTAGAGTGCTGCAAGGAGAGTGCATGGGGAATTTATAAATGTTTGGGTTGTAGTGCAGTGATTGGATAAGTACATGCTGCTGGCTGGGTAATTGGAAGAGTGCATAGGTAGTAACAGGGGGATTACTGGGGTGCATAGGTAGTGCTCAGTGGATTGTAGCAGTGCAGGTGTTAGTGCCTGGGCCATTGCATGAGTACATGGATAGTGACTGCATGATTAGAGTACTGCAAGGAGAGTGCATGGTGAATTTATAAGTGCTTTGGTTTTGGCGAAGTGATTAGATAAGTATATGGTGCTGGCTGGGTGATTGGAGGACTGCATAGGTAGTGACAGGGGGATTACTGGGGTGCATAGGTAGTCCTCAGGGGAATGTAGCACTACATCTGTTAGTGCCTGGGTCATTGCATAAGTACATGGTTAGTGACTGGATGATTAGAGTGCTGCGAAGAGAGTACATGGTGAATTTATAAGTGCTTGGGTAATGGCACAGTGATTGGATAAGTACATGGTGCTGGCAGGGTGATTGGAAGAGTGCTCAGGGAGTGACAGGGGGATTGCTGGAGTGCATAGGTAGTGCTCTTGGGATTGTAGCACTGCAAGTGTTAGTGCCTGGGCCATTGCATGAGTACATAGGTAGTGACTGCATGATTAGAGTACTGCAAAGAGAGTGCATGGTGAATTTATAAGTGCTTTGGTTTTGGCGAAGTAATTAGATAAGTATATGGTGCTGGCGGTGTGATTGGAAGAGTGCATAGGTAGTGACAGGGAGATTACTGGACTGCATAGGTAGTGCTCAGGGGATTGTAGCAGTGCATGTGTTAGTGCCTGGGTCATTGCATGAGTACATGGGTAGTGACTGCATGATTAGAGTACTGCTAAGAGAGTGCAAGGTGAATTTATAAGTGCTTGGGTTTTGGCGAACTGATTAGATAAGTATATGGTGCTGGCAGGATGATTGGAAGAGTGCATAGGGAGTGACAGGGGGATTGCTGAAGTGCACAGGTAGTGCTCTGGGGATTGTAGCACTGTATGAGTTAGTGCCTGAGTCATTACATGAGTACATGGGTAGTAACTAGATGATTAGAGTGCTGCAAAGAGAGTGCATGGTGATTTTATAAGTGCTTGGGTTTTGGCGGAGTGATTGGATGAGGAGATGGTACTGTCTGGGTGACTGGAAGACTGCATAGGGTGTGACGGGGGATTGCTGGACTGCATGGGTACTACCTGGGTAATTGAAGGTATAAATCAGTAGTGTGTAGGTGGTTAGAGGACTACATGGGCAGTGCTCAGGGGATTGTAGCAGTGCATGTGTTAGTGCCTGGGCCATTGCATGAGTACATGGGTAGTGACTGCATGATTAGAGTACTGCAAAGAGAGTGCATGGTGAATTTATAAGTGCTTTGGTTTTGGCGAAGTGATTAGATAAGTATATGGTGCTGGCGGAGTGATTAGAAGAGTGCACAGGGAGTGACAGGGAGATTGCTGGACTGCATGGGTAGTGCTCTGGAGATTTTAGCACTGCATGAGTTAGTGCCTGGGCCATTGCATGAGTACATGGGTAGTGACTGGATGATTACAGCGCTGCAAGGAGAGTGCATGGTGAATTTATAAGTGCTTGGGTTTTGGCGGAGTGATTGGATAAGTACGTACTGCTGGCTGGGTGATTGGAGGACTGCATAGGTAGTGACAGGGGGATTACTGGGGTGCATAGGTAGTCCTCAGGGGATTGTAGCACTACATCTGTTTGTGCCTGGGTCATTGCATAAGTACGTGGGTAGTGAGTGCATTATTAGAGTACTGCAAAGAGAGTGCGTGGTGAATTTATAAGTGCTTGGATTTTGGCGAACTGATTACATAAGTATATGGTGCCCGCAGGGTGATTGGAAGAGTGCATAGGGAGTGACAGAGGATTGCTGGAGTGCACAGGTAGTGCTCTGGGGATTGTAGCACTGCATGAGTTAGTGCATGAGTCATTGCATGAGTGCATGGGTAGTGCTTGGATACTAACTGGGTGATTGCACAATATGGAATCAGTAAATCATTACTCATGTAGTTTTAAAATCACATATTCACTACCTTTGCACTCCTGTAATCAGTCAGGCACCTCTCAATAGTTCAGTAAGCATACATACAACTATATAAATAGAATCTGAACACATAGATGAGTCATTACATACTATCTAGTAGATAAGTACAACATACCAGAAAGGGTAATATGTGGTGGTTTACTTTTGAGCTACATCTTGACCATTCAATCTACAAATATGCGACATCATCAAACTATATCTCTCAACAGACTTAAGAAAGAAGGGTAATTAACAACACCTTTTATGAGCATTTCTAAAACCACACTTTTATTATATATCTTCACCTTTGTATCTAAAATTAT
Source organism: Calotriton arnoldi (assembly GCA_963921515.1). Classification (NCBI taxonomy): domain Eukaryota; kingdom Metazoa; phylum Chordata; class Amphibia; order Caudata; family Salamandridae; genus Calotriton; species Calotriton arnoldi. Next base: position 571,347 of record CAWUFW010011128.1, on the reverse strand, counting down.
GTGGCATCATTCAACTATACCTTTGCTCAGACTACAAAAAGAAGCCTAATTAACAACACCTTATTTCACCATTCTATCTTAAAACATATGGCATCATTTAACTTTACCTTCTGTACAAACTAATAACAGAAACCTAATTATTAACACCTTATATGATCATCTTTCAAACAGCACAGTTGTGCTGCATCTGTACTAAAGTATCTATAATTATGCAGTATCATTCAACTATTCCTTTTGAAGAGAGAAGAAAAAATGAAGGCTAATAAACTACACCTTATATGAACATCTTTCAAACTACACATTGGTACTGCATCTTCATCCAACTATCTTAAAAAATATGCGCCATCATTCAACTATACCTTTGAACAGACTTAAAAAACAAGCTTAATTAATAACATCAGTAATCATCTTAAAAAATACACATATTACTGTACAGACTCTTTTTTAAACAATATTCAAGCACAATGAAACTAATTCAAATATACATTTCTACATTTAATAATATATTTCAAACAACACAGTTTTAGAATAATGTCAAATCTTTTTTAAATAAACCTCAAAAATGTATAACTCACCTTGCAAATAAATCTGTTGAATGAAAAATCTCACACACTCAGACAGGATTTTCTTTTACACACAGTCAATATATTGTACCAGACTCAGCAAGGTAAAACCAGTAATGGCAAGGTTTCCCTCTCTTTTTCCATACAAATACACATAAGCAACAAATGACATTGCTTCCCAGAGTTTTTCAAATTGTAAAACACATTTCCATTGGTTACAGTTAATAACTCTTATCAACTGACTTCTTCACCCCTTCTGCTTAATGCCAGTTTCCATAGCAACAGCTCATGCAACATTCAACTTAACTGACAGGTCACAAGTTCACCATATTTTCAAGTTCACCACACAATGTTGCAAATGGAAACAGCAGGTGTGGTTGCCTTTGCAGAACATGACGTTATCCTTTCTACTGTACTTTTCAAACATTTTTTACTGACCAATAAGAAACTTGCTTTTTAAAGAAAGTAAAATGCACCCTATTTTTGAATGTACAATGATCTTAAACAGCCAATCAATTCTCTTCTTTCTTAAAAACAGCATCTTCTCCACCATTTTAGATACCTCTCATTCTACCAATAGACTACCTCAGCTACAGACATCTTTTGATTACCTACAGACATCCCTTCAAGATGCTTTCTGTGTGGATTGTTGGGCACAGCTATGTATTCTGGTGCAAAAGGTATGCTGATCACAGAGGTATTGACAAAGACCTAGCATTGCAAAATGTAGACATAAAATGGATTGGGCAGAGAGGATTAAAGTGGCAACAATTGATGCCTTTGGTTAAAACTTTTTTGCATCTCCAAGCCCCTTACCTCATGATTGTGCACTGTGGTGGCAATGACCTAGGCACATTGACTGGGGTAGGTCTGGAATTGCTAATGAAGGACACCTTTGCAGAATTGATGTTGCTTTTCCCCCAAACTGTCTTTGTATACTCTAACATATGCCAAAGACAGAAATGGAACTGGTCCAATCAATTTTGTCCTCAGATTGAGAAAGCTAGAAGAAATGTCAATAAAGCTGTTTCTGCTTACCTCAGAGACCATAGTATGGGCTCCATCTATAATAACAATCTTCGTTTCAATATGGATGGCATCTACAGAAGTGACGGAGTACACTTCACTGATGAAGGCAACAGAGTGTTTCTCAACAACCTGAAGCTCTGCATCCGCACTTACATGCAGCTACAACAATCTCCCAATGAAAACAAGGGCTCTTTTTAGAGCCACTCAATAACACAACATATAACCTAGGTTTATATAAAAAAAATCTTAATTATTTTTGCTTGGAGTCGCGCACCCAGCGTGACTTACGGAGCCGCGCACCCATCGCGTTCACACTAGGGGGCCGCGCTGAGAGCCACGCACCCATCGCGTTCACACTAGGGGCAGCGCTGAGCACCGCGCACCCCTCAAGTTCACACCATAAGGCCGCGCTGGGAGACGTGCACCCCTCGCGTTCACACCAGGGGGCCGCGCTGAGCGCCGCATTAGGGTCGCGACTCCAAATTTTGGTGAAACAAAATACCGTCCACTTCCATTAATTTACATTCGCCCCGGGGACCCCATCCCCCGGGGCATGCCTAAATCTAGTTATTTTCAATTTTTTTTAAATGAAGAGGGGGGACCGTGCGACTTCCCTCCCGGGCCATTTTGGGCCCCGGGGACCCCATCCCCCGGGACCTGGCCTCATGGCTGGGGACCGTGGGGGTAGCCCCAATGCCCCCACAGTCCCACCGGCTCCCCGCCTCCTGCGGAAGCCGGCATTGCTTTTGAGCAAGGGGAGCTGCTAATATGTAGCTCCCCTTGCCCAAAAGCAATCCTGCTTTCCTTCATTGAAGCAAGAGCAGGTTTCCCTGCTCTCGCTTCAATCAAGGAAAGCAGAGTTTGCTATGACAGGGCGGAAGCCATGCTCCCGCCCTGTCATAGCAAACGGCAATGTCCCTGGGGTGGGCACCCCGGGACATTGCAGGAGCCGGCCCTGGGGGGTGGCGGTCCCCAGGGCCATGAAGGGCTCCAGTAGGTGGACCGCGCGGCCCCCCTCCCTACCATTACAAAGCCCCGGGGAGGTGGTGGTCCCCAGGGCTCGGGGGTCCGTAACGGACCCCTGCATTTACATATTTAGTTCCCCGGGGAGGTGGTGGTCCCCTGGAGTGTGGGAGGGCTGGAGACCCCCTACACAGATTTTAATTAATAAAAGAGCCCCGGGGAGGTGGCGGTCCCTGGGGCTGCGGGTGGGCCGTGTGCCCCCCTCAGTTGTTTGTAGAAGCCCTGGGGAGGTGGCGGTCCACGGGGCAGCATGGGGGGTATTGGGACCCCCCCGACGCATTTTTTTTTCACAGCTGTGGGGAAGTGGCGGTCCCCGGGGCTGCGGGGGCCCACTAATAATTTGGCAGTGCCCCCGGGACCTGGCCCACCCGGGGGCTTCTTTTAAATGAAGCGCGGGAGACCGCGCTTCGCTTTTTTTAAATAATTTCTGCGGGACTCGCGACCCCAACGCGATTTCCGACGAAATTATTTTTAAAAAAATTCTTTTTTGGGCCCTGGGGGTCCTTGTGGGACCCCCTGAGCAGGCCTAGGGGGTCAGGGTGTTTCTACCCTGCCCCCTTTTCTTGTTTTTTAATGTTTTTTCTACTGTTTTCTTGTGACTCGGTTCTTCCGAGTCACAAGATGGCTGCCAACAGTTCCTGGTTTGGAGTGTTGGCAGCCAATCAGAGTGAAGCTCGTGCTCGGGAGGGTTCGCAAACCCACCGCTGCCCCAGATATCGAAACTTTTTCTTTTTCTAATTTCTCAGGAACTACTGAACGGATTTACACCATTTAACAAAAAGGACTCTTTCTGAACCAAGGGTTACCTTTTTGCCAAATTTGCTGTAATTCCGTTCAGCAGTTCGGGCTGCAGCTTTGTCTAAAGTTTCCTATGGAAAATAACATGGGGAAAACGCGTTTTGGGACCCCCCTTTTGCTCGGCCCCCGCTTGGCGAATCACCCCGAAACTTTCAAGACAGGAGCTGACCGGAGCTGATCACTAGTTTTGAAAATTTCATAAAGATTCATCAACCGGCCCCAAAGTTATTGGGAAAACAAAAAACGCTTTTCCTATGGAAACTAGGTCCTAACTATAACTACCTACTGGCGACCGCCAGTAGGTATTATATCTTTTTTTTTTTTTCAACTCACGCAGCAGCGGCAAAGCTGAATTGAAAAATTGCAGAAAAACTTTGTTTCCTTTACCCGTGATCAAGGCGTACAAACGGATCACTGACAGAATATCGATGGACAGAATATCGAGGTACAGGAATATCGAGTCTACAATATCGATGGACAGAATATCGACAGCCTATCTCTACAATGGTAAGTACAAAAATATCGAAACCAAAATATCGTTGTTTAAAATATCGCTGTTTAAAATATCGTTTTTTTTAAATGTCTTAAAAATAATATAAAAATAATTAAATAATAAATATAATTAATAAAAACATAGTTAGAATTATTTAAAAATCTTAAAAACTGATAAATGATAAATGTAATATAATAAAATACATTTTTTTAATATATAGTAACTTAATAATATTAACAAATAATTATTTAATTTAATTATGAAATGTTAGAAACATAAGAAAAGTTATAAATACATATATATATATATACATAAACCTGTAATATAAATATAAAAATAAAATATATATATAATAAATTAAAATGTTAAAATTAATATTTATTTAAAAAAAAATTATACTACATTAACTATAAAAGTAGGGAAATGTTGGATAGCGTAGGGTATAAAATTACTATTCCCACTACCGAAAGTGCAACTGTAGGGAAAGTGTTGGATAGCGGAGGGGAATAATTTACTATTCCCACTACAGCAAATGCAACAGTAGGGAAAGTGTTGGATAGCGGAGGGGAATAATTTACTATTCCCACTCCAGTGAGTGCAACTGTAGGGAAAGTGTTGGATAGCGGGTGGGTAAAAATTACTATTCACACTCCAAAGAGTGTAACAGTAGGGAAAGTGTTGGATAGCTGGGGGTTAAATTTACTATTTCCACTCCAGTGAGTGCAACAGTAGGGAACGTATTGGATAGCGGGTGGGTAAAAATTACTATTCCCACTCCAACGAGTGTAACAGTAGTGAAGGTTTTAGATAGCGGGTGGGTAAAAATTACTATACCAACTCCAGCGAGTGCAACAGTAGGGAAAGTGTTGGATAGCGGGTAGATAAAAATTACTATTCCCACTCCAGTGAGTGCAACAGTAGGGAAGGTGTTGCATAGTGGGTGGGTAAAAATTACTATTCCCACTCCAGTAAGTGCAACAGTAGCGAAAGTGTTGGATAGCGGGTGGGTAAAAATTACTATTCCCACTCCAGTAAGTGCAACAGTAGGGAAAGTGTTGGATAGCGGGTGGGTAAAAATTACTACTCCCACTCCAGCGAGTGCAACAGTAAGGAAAGTGTTGGATAGTGGGTATGTAAAAATTACTATTCCCACTCCAGTGAGTGCAACAGTAGGGAAAGTGTTGGATAGCGGGTGGGTAAAAATTACTATTCCCACTCCAGCAAGTGCAACAGTAGGAAAAATGTTGGATAGCGGTTGGGAAGAATTTACTATTCCCACTCCACCAAGTGCAACAGTAGAGAAAGTGTTGGATAGCGGAGGGGAATAATTTAGTATTCCGACTCCTGCAAAATAATTAACATTAATTAACAAATAATTAATTTTTCAAAAATAATTTACCTCCCACTATATTCCCCTATAAACGTCACCACCAATATTGTAAAATATTACACAATTAACATAATTATTTAACAATTAATTAATAAAGTAATAACAATTAAAAAACAAATTAAAAACAATAAAAAATAAATTAGTTGACAGAATTAACACTATAAAATAACTTTAAATAAATATTGTATATAAAATAATAATAAAACTTTTATTAAAATTAAATTACTTCCCACCCTACTCCCTATCAACCCACAACCAACTCATAAAAAAATTACACAATTAACATATTTACCAATTAATTATTATTTTATTAATATGCAATTAATAACTAATTATTTTAAAAAATGTAACACAATTAACAATATAAAATATTATTTACATAAATATTAATTCATAAAATTATTCATTAATTAATTATATTTAAATTACTTCCTACCCTGCTCCCCTATAAAACCACAACCCGCTCCTCAAAAAATTTCACAATTAACATATTTACCAATTAATTATTAATTATTAATAACCAAGCAATAATTAATTAATAACAAATTAATTAACACAATTGGCAATATAAATTATTAAATACAAAAATATTAATTAATAAAATGATTAAATAATTTAAATTAAATTACTTCCCACCCTATTCTTCTATAAACCCACAACCCGCTACAGAACTAAAATGCAATATTTATGTATTTTTTTTTATAACTTCTAAAAATGATTATTACATATATTATAATTAAATTACTTCCCACCCTATTCCCCTATAAACCCACAACCCACTACGGAACTAAAATACACAAAAATTAATTAACATAAAATGAATTACTTGTAAAAAATTCAGACATACATTACAAACATAAGCTTTACTTTTAACACATATACTAACATACAAAACACACAAAACAAAATCGATATTACTAACATCGATATTAATTAAAACGATATTTCTTACCTGCATGTCGATATTCTGGTCGACGACATTCTTGATGGTCGATATTCTGTCATATCGATATTTAAACATCGAAATAATGGTATATCGATATTTAAACATCGATATTATGTCTGCATACCGTACAAACGCCGAAACACAGAGGACCCTAACTCGCTAAGATTTATTGATGTAATGGACTCATTTGGACTGCCTCTAGTTACCAAGGGTCCAACACACAAGGCCGGACATATGTTGGATGGTATATTTTCCAACTGGGAGGACATTGTGGTATCACCGTCCCTCCCAATGACCTGGTCGGACCACTGGGCGGTCAACTGGCTTATGATGACTAAAACAGTCCCCCAGCATAGACCAACAATACAACAAACCACCGGTAGAGCTTGGCATAAAGTCCGCCCAGATGAACTTAAAGAGGCGATCACTGCTTCCCCATGTCAACTGGAGAACAATGTGGATCATAATCTTGAGATTCTCTCTCGCTGGCTTAATACTGCGCTGGATAAGATAACACCCATCATTAGCAAAACAGTAAAAAGAAAGGTGTCCCAACCCTGGTATAATGAGAATCTGAGACTATCAAGACAGGAATGTCGTAGACAGGAACAAAGATGGAGAAAAAACTATGAGGTAGAGGAGAAAATCACATATAAAGCCAAACTTGCAAGGCATAAGAAAGATATCATAGAAGCAAAAACTGATTATTTCACTAAGCACATAAAAAATGCTTGCAATACTAATAAAACCCTTTTCTCGGTTATCAATAAGTTGGTCAAACCTAATAAGGCTAGTCATACGGAATCAAATCAGGACTTTTGTGATCTATTGGCCAATTTTTTTCAAGAGAAGGTGGTCAATATCTATGACAAATTTGCGGATAACAACACTCAGATTAAGCATACATCTGATACTAGAAAAAATATAAATAGCCTTTCTACGTTTATGAACCCCTCGGAGGACCAATTAAAAGACCTTATCCTGTCAATTAAGTCTGGCTCCCCATACGACCCCTGCCCGCCTAGCATAATGCATCTGATACCCACCCAACTGGCAGTGCATTTGGGGCAAATTATTAATAAAGTCTTCTCTAGCGGAATCTTTCCCGCCCAGTGGAAACGTACCTCAATTCTTCCACTCTTAAAAAAAGACAACCTGGACAGCACTGAACCCAGCAATTACCGCCCTATTGCAAGACTCCCTTTTGCCGCCAAATGTATAGAAAAATTAATGAACAAACAAATCACAGAACACATTGAAACAAACTCATTGCTAGATGAAACACAACATGGTTTCAGGAAGTATCATAGTACTGAATCTGCCCTTATCATAGCAACTGAGGATATCCGAGTAATTCTTGATGGAGGTGGATCGGCTGCCTTGGTGCTGCTTGACCTCTCGGCGGCCTTTGACACGGTCAGCCATGAGATCTTGGCTGACCATCTCCAGGAGGCAGGAGTAAAAGGCACAGCATTTGAGCTTTTAAAATAATTTTTAATAAATCGACAGCAAAATGTAGCAATGGGGTCAGCAATCTCCAAGCAGTTCTCCCTACCATGTGGAGTCCCTCAGGGCTCAGCCCTGAGCCCCACACTTTTTAACTTATATGTAGCACCACTAGCCCCGATTATAAAAGAGGCGGGCTTCTCCCTAGCTTCATACGCTGACGACACACAAATTGTGGTGTCCCTAACAAACGGGGAAAAGAACCCGGGAGAGGCTTTTAGTGCATGTATGAAGAATGTGAGTGATTGGATGGATGGAAACTGTCTGAAGTTGAATGCATCAAAAACTGAGGTTATTATCTTTGGCAACAAACCCTCCCTCTGGACGCCCGACTGGTGGCCACCAGTACTGGATGCACTGCCCACACCCTCTACCAAAACAAAGGACTTGGGCATCATCATAGACAAAGAACTTAAATTCAAAGCTCAAATTAGCAAAATCACATCTGTTTCCTTTTGTGCCATAAGACTAATCAATAAAATTAAGAAATACATACCAGGGGAACTCCTGAAAACAGTGACCCTGGCTATGGTCCTCTCACGTATGGACTATTGCAATAGCCTTTATCTTACCCTCAACTCAGGTCTGGTCAACAGGCTCCAGATCGTACAAAATGCGGCAGCCCGTCTCATTTTAAAGATCCCTAAAAATGTATCAGCAAGAAAAGCTATAAAAAAACTGCACTGGCTACCGGTTAGGCAGAGATGTAAGTTTAAAGCACTCTGGGGCCGATTCCGATTAGGGCCGGAAAACATACCGACCGACTCGGTATGGGAATTTAGTCTGACCGACACGTACCGGCGCTGCCCGACCCGCGTAGTACAATGAAATGCATGTGAATCACGACCGACTCGTACGGAACACAAGCCGAACGACCGAACCGCAGGGAAACCAGCTATCCGGCCGGGAAACCACGCGAATCGAACTGACCGACACACACCAGGAATGAACCCGACCGAAACGTACCCGCGAACTCCGACCCGCGCAATACGATGCAATGCGTGGAAAACCAGACCGAGTCGCACGGAGCCCAAGCCGTACGACCGACACGCATACAAAACCCAGCCGAAGCAACCAAATACTCCGCGACCGACGCGTACGCCGCACATGAAACCTAGCAGAAACACAGTGTGAACGACTCGGAGAAGCTCGCACGAGACAACTGCAGCGTCCTACTCGGTCAGAAGAACGTCTCCTACATGCACAAAAAACACAAAGGGAAAAATACAAAAAAAAGGGCCAAACAAGCAATGACAAAGCCAATAAATACTGGGCTGAAAAAACATGGAACAAAGACACACCCCCAACTCCACCCATATAAAGGCCACAAATCCCTACCATGATCCTTTGCAAATTCAACTGACCTGCCAGCACAGAACACCATCACACAGCAACCACAGACACACTCACAACTCATCCATCACACAAGCCACACACCATTACCACCTCACAAATAGCATCCTCACATACACCCAGCAAAACCTACACTCACCCACCCTCACTTGCACACCCACACACACATCAATCCCCACCACCACCCATCACCATGCCCCCAAAGAAGAATCCAAAGTTCCTAGACAGCGAATTGGAAGTCCTGGTAGATGAGATCCTCAGACTAGAGCCACAGTTGTTTGGTACATTGGTCCAACAGACCCCCATGTCGCAGAAAACCAAGATGTGGGAGAGGATCGTCGACAGGGTGAACGCACAATCACCATGTTTGCGCACAAAGGAAGACATCCAGAACAGGTGGTATGATGTGCGCAGGAGGGTCAAGGACCTACTCAAGAAGGATTACGCCGTGAGTCAGCGCACCGGCAGTGGCCCTCCTGCCAAACCACTATACCTCAGGCCCGGGGAGGAGAAGGTGCGGGCCATCCTACCACCAGTGAGCATATATGGACTATCAAACATCCCAGATCCTGGTGAGTACACAACCAATATACACAATATTGTGTGACAATACACACACATCACTGTCAAGGGGATAGTCAAACCATGCACCCTTAGCAAATCCACAGCAACCAAAAGATAATCATCCCAAGATGTGTATGTTAGTCAGATAAACACAATACATGCCATCTCATAGTGATATGTAACTGTGTCATGACATGTACAAACCCAACAACAAATAGAGCTAGGCAGTGGCACAAATCTAACCAACAAACACAGTCAGATATTTTGCCACCACTAGAACACCACCTCACAGGGAAGCTCACTGAAAGGAAGGAATTCTGTGTATGCTGGTGAAGTCAGTGTAGCCAATAGCATGATGGGAGTTGTAGTCACAGATATTGGTCACCCTCACAATTGGCCCATCAACACCACTCTGAACCATGCTCACATCACAGGGAGTGGAAAACAACTGACAAGATGGCTGACACTGGGTACTGCTGTGGGGAGCACAGGGCCCTGCTGGGAACTGTGCAACAACCAACAGCAGGACACCACTGACTGACATCCTGAAAGCCAACTTTCACTCCCTGCAATGGAAGCACATTCCATGGTGGGATATCTGACTGGGTGGGAAGGAGGACTGACACCTCTGACCATAGTTACAAGCAGCTTTTCTCACACACCCCCTCAACACAAACTCCACACAACTCACCTGGGAGAATGCAATGCCTCACACTCTAATTAAATATCCCACAAAGAACCACCACCCTGGGTTATGCTGTGTGAAGCACAGGGACACTCTTGGGATTTGTAGCCAAACAAACGCCAGGACAACACTGTCAGCCATCCTGTCAGCACAGGCACACTACCCCACAGGGAAGCTGAGTCAAAATGAAGGAAGTATGGGCATGCTGGGAAGAGGGGTGTAGGCAATAGCATGATGGGAGTGGTAGTCACAGCTCAACATCCCCCACCCACATGGCCCAGCAAGCTCACACTGAAGCATGCACACCTCACAGGGAGTGGAAAAGAACTGACAAGATGGCTGAAACTGGGTACTGCTGTGTGGAGCACAAGGCCCTGCTGGGAACTGGGCACCAACAAACAACAGGACCACACTGTCAGCCATCTTGCCATTGCTGTCACACTCACACACAGTGAGGACCACTCAAAAGGAAGGAAGTATGGGCATGCTGGGAAGGGGGGTGTAGGCAATAGCATGATGGGAGTGGCAGTCACAGCTCAACATCCCCCACCCACATGGCCCAGCAAGCTCACACTGAAGCATGCACACTTCACAGGGAGTGGAAAAGAACTGACAAGATGGCTGAAACTGGGTACTGCTGTGTGGAGCACAAGGCCCTGCTGGGAACTGGGCACCAACAACAACAGGACCACACTGTCAGCCATCTTGCCATTGCTGTCACACTCACACACAGTGAAGTCCACTCAAAAGGAAGGAAGTATGGGCATGCTGGGGAGGGGGGGTGTAGGCAATAGCATGATGGGAGTGGCAGTCACAGCTCAACATCCCCCACCCACATGGCCCAGCAAGCTCACACTGAAGCATGCACACCTCACAGGGAGGGAAAAGCCACTTCTAAGATGTCTGACAATGGTCCTCTGTCGTGGGGAGTACCAGGCCCTGCTGGGAACTGGGCACCAACCAACAGCAGGACACCACTGACTGACATCCTGAGAGTCAACCTGCACTCTCTGCAAGGGTGGCATGCTTCATGGTGGGATAACTGGGCTGGGGGAGAAGGAGGGCCGGATGTCCACCAAATACAACCAATGCTGGCCATGCACACACCTCAACATTCACATTGAAATGCTTCAGGTTGGCAGGACAATGTGCTACACCAATATCAACCTCTGACTGTGACAACTTAGGACAATGCAATGTACAGGGCCGCATCCAGAGGTACAGTCACAACTGTCAGGTGTGTGAACCATTGATGCCTGTAGAAACATAACATACATTGTGTGTCTCTTCCAAAAACAGGTGATGATGGGGACACAGCAGCAGACGATGAGGAGTCCCTGTCCCAGGCTCCGGGGGACACTGAGCTCACTGGTGTGGAACAGCCTCTGCCCTCCTCGGATGGCGAAGACCTACCTGGCCCCTCCGTGTGAGTCATCATGCAGCACCAGCAGGACCAACATCTGCACCCCCTGCACCCACCCCTCCAACAACTGCCAACACACAGGCCACCCCCGCCAACACGGACAGACCAAGGACCACCGATGACAACAGCACAGGGACCCCGGCCCAACGCGGAGCAACGGACAACGACCCCAGTAACAACCCCCAAGTGGGCCTAGGGTCACCTGTGCGTGCCACCGCAGGTCCCGCACGTGTCGCCAGGGGTGGTGGGAGGGGTGGTAGACATAGGTCGCTGTTTGCAGAGGGGTCTGGACTGCATGATGACCCACAACTATCACGCGTTGCTGATGCGTACCAGAATAGCACCGGAGAGGTCAGCCAGGTAGTGGGGATCCTCAAGGACATTCAACAGCAGCAGGCTGCCCATCATGCCCGCTTGGACTCCCACATGTCCCATGTGGAGACACACATGTCCCGTGTGGAGACACACATGTCAGGCATGGAGTCCAAGTGGGACACATTGGAAGAACTGACAGCGGTGCAGAGGGACATATTGACATGCCTCCGCCAGATTAGCACCAACATGGCCACACCTCCCTGTGTGCCCACAACATCTGGTGCCGCAACAACTGCAACTGCCACAGGGAGGGAGGAGGACTCTGGCGGAGAGTCCTCTGCACCGCAGCAGCCTGCACGTGAGGGTCCCCCCCCCCCAAAGAAGAGGGGTCGTCAGAGGAAGGAAAACTGAGAGGCCGATGGCCATGTACATCCCCCAGGAACCCAACACCTGTTCTGGAAATTCTCCTTTGTGTGCAAACTGTTCACCCTGTCGAATGCAACCCAACTCTCCCACATGACATGGGGAGTTTAAGTTGGACCAATGTATCAGATGACTGTGGACTTTACTCAGGACATTTCTGCTACCAAGACTTCCAACTCATCTGGGAACTTTGGATTACAATCCCAATGTACAGCACCCACCATCCTGTGCACTATCCTCACACATGCATGTAAATAAACTCACTAATACACCATACTTGCCTCTGTTGTGATTCCAACGTGGTTTCTGTCATGGAGATGATGATCTGCTAAATGACACTGTGCATGCTAACTGCTACAGCAAGTTCAACACCGTCATGTGAGTCATGGCGACGTGACACATATGAGGGAGACACACCACTAGGGCTACACAACACATACACACCAGGGCCATCTGACTCATCACCTACACTGATGTTGCCAGGAAATACAGTGGAATGCACAGACACCACACCTATTCAGAGTCTGTGTTAACTAGCCCACAGGTGCAGTAAGCAAATGTCAGTCAGATGTGTGACCACAGACAACGCACATCCCAAAGTGAAGCACAGGTTTATTACACATTTGCAACATGTTGTTTGCACTGCAGATGCAAGGTAATCCCACGTGGCAGTGGCCACACAGTCAACAAGTGTAGAAGAAATAAAGTCCAGGGGTGTGTGGCACATCACCTGTAGGGAAACGACTGCTTCTACCCTGGAAGTTGAATCATGGTGTCGGGGATCACAGTTGACCAAACAACTCTGAAAGTACCCTGTGAAGGACAGACATGACACACAGTCAAAAGCACTGAAGAACAGGACAGAACTGCAATACTCATGCCCAATACATGTCACAAGATACCTACACAAAACCAAGTTAGCATGTCAACACTGTTGGGGAGTACAGACTACCTGTAAGGACACATCGCTGCACGCTTCCAGTCAAGTAGCACATGGCCACACTCAAACAGCACCAGAGCACCACCAACACATATCACGCAAACTCACATCATTGACATGACATCTCTGGATACTCACATTCAGCTGAAGAAGTTGGTGATGAGCTGTGTGCGGACATCACCCTCAACATCATCATCATCACTGGCATCGTGGCCCAGGCCAGGATCCTCCACAGGTGGCTGATGTTGGTCATCGTCATCCAGGATGAGAGGCAACTCCTTCCGCACTGCCAGGTTGTGTAGCATGCAGCAGACGATGACAATCTTGCACACCTTTGCTGGGGCATATGGGAGGGCCCCATCTGTCTTGTCCAGGCAGCGAAAGCGGCTCTTCAGGAGACCAAATATCCGCTCGATCACTCTCCTGGTCCGACCATGTGCCTCATTGTAGCGCATCTGGGCTGGTGTCATAGGGTTCCTGAGGGGTGTCAGCAACCACGGCATGTTGGGGTATCCGGAGTCACCTACATACAGACAATTGCACATTAGCTGAGTTGGAAAAGAGGGTGGAATACAACATTGCAGAATACACACAATGGTACAAAGTCAGTACACACCGACAAGCCAGGCACGCTGGTTCTGCATCTGTGACATCATCCTCGGGATGCGACTACTCCTCATCACGTAGGCATCGTGTGCAGAACCGGGGAAACGGGCACACACGTGTGAGATGCTCATATCTGCAAGACATACCACCAGAGCATTGACCGAATGGTAATGTTTCCTGTTCCTGTATGCCTGCTCATGTGCCTGTGTGGACCAAAGCCACATGTGTCCCATCAATGGAGCCAATGACATGCAGCATCCTCCCCAGGGCATAGAAGTCACTCTTGACGTCAGTGAGTTGTTGACGTTTAGGGAAATAGATGTACTGGTTCAGGTATCTCAACATTGCCTCCAAAACATCGCGTAGCACACGGCTGAACATGGTCTGTGACATCCCACCGGCAGACGCCACAGTGTGTTGAAAGGTACCGGTGGCAAAGAAGTGTAGGGCAGCCATCACCTTCACCTTGGGGGTCAGCGCTGTAGGGTATGGGCGGCCAGGTTTCAAATGTGAGGCCAACCGCACCGCCAATTCCTCAATCAGTGGCCTGTTGAAGCGGTACCGTCGGATGCAGTCCCGTTCAACCATTGTTGCAAGGTCAGGGAATGGTCTATGGACAGCTGGTGCCCTGCAGTGCATAGGTGAAGAAAGAAAGATTGTCAGTCACCCCACATTTGTGGCATAGACCATACTCAATATCACATGATACATCATTACGAGACACAAGTACCTGATGTGTGTGCCGTTCTGTAAGGACATGTATGGCACCTACATGGGCAACATCTAACATCACAGTTCAACATATGTTGACAACAAGTTCCAGGTTGTGCTATGGGATATCATTAGGCTGTGTCACAGTACCCATGTACTGCTGTCACGTTCCAAACACACACCACAGTGACATGTGAGGACAGATGTGCCCCAGGCATCACAGCTCATTGACAGGTAGATTCCAGGGACCCTGTATTGCCACATGGACACTGGCATGACATGGCGTATCATGAATACACCACAGCAAAACAACCATGACCCCCACAGGTAGTGGTCCCTGTTGCCTCTGCAGGACAGACATGGACGTCTGTGACACACACACATGCACAACATCAAAGTCCATGCACAAACAACGTGGATGTGGAGACTGTCTCCCATTGTGCACATGGAATCAGAGACATTGTAAACACAACATGCACACAGACTGTGGAGGGCCATCACTATTGTGGCAATGGGTCATCCTGTGACGTACATACCTTCCCACATGGGACTCAGGGGGTATGTGACATGACATACACATACACAACCTGGAAATGTGACCATGCCACATGCTCTGAAATGAACAGTTGCACATCACAGTGGTCATATGCACAACACACAAAGGATTCTGTACCCATGAACACATGCACAGCCTGGGAGTGGCTGCCCCAAGTGCCACCAAAAAAACCACATGTTGACCCCCATACACAGAAAAGGTAATGCAGCCTTACATGCCTTAGGATACAGTGTGGACAGGCTGTGGTGTTGTAGGTGTGCCCCTGAGTCCCTGAAAAGTAAATGTGGCTGGCATACGTTCACCTGTGACAGGCATGGTGACATATGCGAGTGACTTGTACAGGGACGCGTTGTACAGCAATGGTCCGATCAGTGCGCACGCATTGGCCATTGCATATGATGTGAGCGGGTACGCGTTGTACAGCAATGGACCGATCGGTGCGCATGCTTTGGCCATTGCATATGATGTGAGCGGGTACGCGTTGTACAGCAATGGACCGATCGGTGTGCACGCATTGGCCATTGCATATGATGTGAGCGGGTACGCGTTGTACAGCAATGGACCGATCGGTGCGCACGCATTGGCCATTGCATATGATGTGAGCGGGTACGCGTTGAACAGCAATGGACCGATCGGTGCGCACCCATTGGCCATTGCATATGATGTGAGTGGGTACGCGTTGTACAGCAATGGACCGATCGGTGCGCACGCATTGGCCATTCCATATGATGTGAGCGGGTACGCGTTGTACAGCAATGGACCGATCGGTGCACACGCATTGGCTAGGGCCTGGCATGGCAACGGACGCGTTTTCGAAGCTTGAACTAGTCTGATGCAGTGAATTCAGTTGGCCAGCCACAACAATGTTGCAAATTCATGGGTGTCATGAAGTTGAACTTTTGAAGGATGCTGTGGGCGTGTATAAGTGGTGCAATTCCATGGATTGGCCAGATTCAGAAGATGCAAACGACTTGGACCTATCACTTTGGACACATGGGACAGTATCTGCCTCTGCAGCACACATATAATGCTGGCTGTTCCCCTGAGAGCTCACTTGCCTGCACTACATGCTCCAGGACGACATCTGCCACCAACACTGCTGCTGTCTCTGCATCCTCTGGCTACTGCAATGGCACATACTGTGGAGAGAGCCCCAGCCTTCAGCACTGAGGAGAACCAGGTCCTGCTGGACAGCCTCCTTCCACAGTACAGCAAGTTGTATGGGAAACCAGGGGAGCAGGTGAGTGTGCTATCCACTGCCTTACTAAATGTGCATGTTGTCTGACTAGCAAGACTTCCAGTGTGCACACCACTGGCTAGCATGCTCACTGAGTAGTTCTCACCCCCCAAAGTGTGTGGTTACATGCACTGAACATGTATAGTGCAGTAACAGTGCATTCCAACAAGGTTTTACTTCCCAGGCAATGATACCATTTAGTAACTGCTGGCAAACTGTTCATAGCCATAGTTGCACTGCCTGTGTACATCATATGCCCCTGTGATTGAGACATGCATATCCAACTATGTGATGCACAGATATGTTGCATGTGTAGTAATGGCCTTTTTCACTTTGTCATCCTCACAGGTTGATGCCCACCAGAAGCAGGAGATCTGGCTGACCATCGTCCGGGCAGTACGATCCGTGGGGGACTACAAGCGCCGGATCCGCAACTGCCAGAAGAGGTGGCAGGACCTTCGGGGCTGGACCCGGAGGATCGCAAGGGTCCAGCTGAAGCTGTCGCCTCCTCGCAGGAGGGGCGGACACCGGACCCTGACCCCCCACATGCACCGGATCCTGGCGGTGGTCTTCCGTGACCTGGATGGGCAGCTGAATGCCAGACAGCAGCAAGGAGGGGGTGAGTCCATGACTGCACTGTGAACTTTGTCTGACATGCTATGTGCCCTACTCTGGCCTGGTTAAACCTCCACAGTACATCAGTCTTGTGGTCCAGGACCCATGTCCCTCAATTGTGACATGCCCACTCCTCATCTGATACCCAGGTGTGGCCCGTACAGTCTGGAAATTGTGTCACTTGGGTACTGTGTCCTTGCATTTTGCTTAGCTCAGGGTGGGGGACAGGCATTTGTTACCGTACCTTTGTGGTGGACTTCATGGGTGGGTCAATTGCTTACACAATGCCTGAGTTCTGACATGTAATCTGCGTGTAACTTTGATATGTGTTCCAATTGCTGATCTGACTCACCACATGTGCCTGGGGTATTTGGCACACCCCCATGCTGCGGGTGGGAACAATGTTTGGGCCTCAGGAGTATGTATATCAAGTGTGTCACACATGCTTAGCCACCTGCCTACTGTCCAGGGCTCATCCCTCTTTCACGTGGAGCAGGACAGTCATGCCTACTCCAGGGCATACAATACACTCTGTACTCCCACTCCCGTGTATCAGCTGACACGTTGTGCTCAGTGAAATGTTCCCTCAGGTGTCTGCCTCTGTGTCATTGTGCTGTGGCTTCGTTGTCAGGACTACTGGGGTGTTTATCGGTTAGGGCTCAGCATGCCATCTGAGATGTGACCATGAGAGACGATACTTGTGTGACATATAGGTGTTTGATCACTTGACTGTGCAGACTGGTGCATGCGACTGAGAAGTTCAGGCAGCTGTTTTTCATTCACAGCCGACTGTGAGGTGCTCAGGTTCAGAGAGTTGTGTTTCATGTCTCCCATATGTCCAATTGGTATGACGTGGACAAATAAGAGTTCAGATGATGTGGTGTGTGGGGGATGGACATGTGCACTTGTCAGCTACAGAACTTGCATTCCCCATGACCTAGGATTGTGACACAGTGCAGACTGTTGTTGGCTGGCTGCCCTGCCCATGTGACTGGAGACAGTGATGTATGACTTTGCAGGCATGCCTGTGCCATGGCATTAAACTTCCTAAAAGTGATCCTGCAGGGGAGTGACATGTGCAACATGCACCCCATTGTGGCATTGACTATGAGGACATGGGTGCATCATGGTGTCTGGTGCTGGTATGCATCACATGCATTTCAAATTAGACTCTGGCCATCCATTTATCCGGACACCTGTACTGACTCAGTGGCAAGAGATGTGATGTGTGCATGTTCACATACTTCACCGTGTTCTCTGCAATGTCCAACAACTGGGTAGGTGGTGCATGTGTCCACACTGGGGTATTACCATCCGACAGGCACCAGACAGATGGGTGCAAGCTGT
The DNA here is from genome assembly GCA_963921515.1 of Calotriton arnoldi. NCBI lineage: Eukaryota > Metazoa > Chordata > Amphibia > Caudata > Salamandridae > Calotriton > Calotriton arnoldi. The sequence continues at coordinate 552,824 of CAWUFW010011128.1, read as the reverse complement.
TTGACGGTAAATGGGTGGTCACACCCTTCTACTTACCGGCTCATGAGAGCACGACCCGCACTCTGCTCGTTCACTTGAAAAGAAGGAACAACGGTGTGAAATACAGTGGCACTTCATTAAGCAATTCAGTAACACCGAGAACTGTTCATTTAATGCTGCTCGTCAACACATGAGCAGGATGAAGATGAAAGCATCAACAAGATTACAAATCATATTTTAAGTGAAGCACAAAGATCTATGTAACAGTGAGCTACAGCCTGATCTATCTATCAGTGAGCTACAGCCTATGGGGCAAGTCTTAAAAGTGGGATCATGAATAGGCAAGCGCCTAGAAGGCAAATCTTAAATGAGAGAGCAAGAACCATCCAAGGCTACACAATTTAAGCTAGGATAAATGCAATGAATTGGGTGTGGATGAGCTAAATTAGAGAGGCTGACAAAGCCAAAAGGCTAGCAATCAGAAAAGAGCATTACCACCTTGAGAGTAGAAGTTCTAGGCCCAAGATCAGGAGAACGGCCGACCGGGAACCCTCACCATGCAATGCACTGGTATGAAGAGTTCAGGGCGTGGACATGGGTGCAAACCTTTTATATGGCTTAATGCAGAACTCCTACCCACAGTTGATGTGGGCCCTGACGTGGGTCCTTGACCGCACGCTTACAGTAACTGTGGAAAGTTTTTGAAGAACAGAGAAGTGGTATCATGGTGAAAACAGGGGCTTTTAGCAGGTGGTCGGTGCTCTTGACCGCAAACATAAGAAAAAGATAACTTTTACCGTAAGATGCTCAGGAATTAAGATTTTATATATTATTTCTCTGTCACGTAGCCGCCTTTTCAGTTTCAGTTGAGCAAGCGTGGAAAGTTTCATGAGTTAAAATATTGCAAACATTGCTTGTGAAAGAGCAAGATGTGCCAGCAGAGTGTCACGTACATGTGGGCTAACCTTATTCTTGTGACTGTGGAAATTTACGAGGGGGGGGCTGGTGCCGCAGTGGATGGCACAGGTCCCTGCTGTCAGGTCAGAAAGGCCTACAAGATTTGTTGTATTAAAAATGATAGCAAGAGGCAGTGGCCTCTTGGGCCTACATGTGGGTGTGCATCTAAGGAGGTGGGCTTGGGCCTAAGTGTATGTATCTAAGGGGGTGTGGACCACTGTGAGGGCTTGGGCCTAAGTGTATGTATCTAAGGGGGTGTGGACCACTGTGACAGGTACTAAAAGGCTAAAAGAAAAATGGACAACTTAGGTCATCTATCAGGGCCTGACTGGTGGGGCCTATATGGGAGTGCCATGTTTCATGGGCAGAGCAGAAAGGTACATGGGTCTGTGTTATATGGTAGAACAGAACCCTACTTCAATGGCCAGGAGGGGTGTGAGTGCCATGGTTGACCATCAGACTGACAATTGGCTTCTCCTAATCTGTGTGAGCACTTTTGGCAATGTTCAACTAAGGATGCCAGGGCTTGCTCTGTAATGTGCTGTACTTACTGTGGTGTGTGCGGTCAGTGCAGGTGACTGATGTTTGTCTGTTTCCCTAATTGTTTGCAGATACATCCACGGCCACAGGAGGGGACAGCTCCACGGGCCAGGAGGAGCTGCAGAGCCAGACTGGGTCAGCAGCGGATGAGTGGTCGGAGGGACCCAGTGGCACGGAGGGCGAGGGTAGCCACACCGAGGAGTCCTTAGCACCATCCACCTCAGCTGAGGACCACAGCAGCTCGGAGGATGACTACCTTGTGGAGGCGAGTGTCAGCAGCCACCACACCCCAGCTAGTATGGCTGGCCCCGCCACCACCACCACCACCGCCCTCCCATTGGCTCCCATTCCAGAGGTCCGTGGAGGCTCCCGTGTTCGGGAGTGTGTCTCCTTCGTGCCAGGCACCGCACCCCCTGCCCCTGTGTCCCCTGCTGCCCTGAGTGAGGAGTCTGTGTACTTACTTCACCAGCTCCATGTAGGGCAGACAGCAATGCTGAGTGTCCTCCATGCACACACCACTCTGTTGACACAGCTGGTGTCGTTCATGGAGGGCATCTCATCGGGCATGTCTGCCCTACAGAGGAGCAATAAGTCCATGGACTCCTCCCTGATGGCAGCAATGTCCCTCCTCCAACAGTCCCTCACCCCTCCTACCTCTTCCCCATCCACACTTCCTGGCACCCTACCTGTCCCAAGCACATGCACACCTGCACAATCACCCAAACACACAGACACGAGCAGCACAGAAACACCCAAAACAAAGGCAAAACATGCACGCAAGCATCCTCAGGGGACTGATACCACACCCACAGGGGATGGGGAACAGACACACACACTGGCATCCACAGTCACTCCGCAGTCCTCCAAATCCTCTCCCTCCAAGACCCCTTCCCTTGCCTCACCTGCAACCCCACCTAAAAAGCAGCTCTTCCTCTGTGACCTCGGCCTCTTCCCCTCCAATCCAGCTGATCCAGCATACAGGGGGAAGAGGAAGTCCACCCACACAGAGGGGAGTGGCCCTCACCCCGGACACCCTCCCCCAGGCACAGACAGACTAAGGCCCCCACACGCAAGTCCCCCGGTCCCGGAAGAGCAAGACCCCGCCACCGCCCTGCAGCTCAACCACACAGTCTCCTTCCTCCATCCCTCAGGCCCCCACAACACAGGTTCCCCCACCACACCCTGCCCCAGGTTCCCCCACCCACAGATACACCATCCCCAAAATGATCCGGCCTTCTCCCCCTACCACTTGCTCTTCCAGCCTCACACCCCCCGCTGCACATGTTTGTGCCACTGGTGTGGAGACCGTGTCCTCCCCCTCTGTCCTGCTCACCTTACCTGAACCCCATTCTACTCCCCTGGAGATAGGCACTGCAGTGGAGTCCACTACCACCCCGTCTGACTTGGGCACTGCAGTGGGGAACCTGTCCACTCCATCTGGCCAGCCCACTGCAGTCGTGCCGGCACCCACACCATCTGACTCATGCCCCCCAGTTGTGCCGGCACCCACCATGTCAGACACCTCCACTGCAGTTGTCAGTGACTCTCCAGCACCAGCTACCCCTTCCCTGCCTCCTTCTGGTGAGCCCTGATCCTGTCCCTGCGGTGCCTGGCCTGCCCCCCCGTATGCCCCTCCGAGGGGAATGTCCCTGGTCCGTAGCAGTGCAGGCAAGCAAAGGGTGACATCTGCCACTGTCACCCTGTTCGGACTTTACTGTTGGCCTTTGTCTTTTTTCTGGACTTTCTATTTCACACACATATGCTGAATAAAGCTCCTTTCTGTTCTCTGGTGGTTTTGCTTCAGATGTACATGATGTTGATGATGCTAACCATGCCCTTGCTGCAGTGATGGTGATTTTTGATATCATGAAAATGAAGTGTTACTGTGCAGGTCCCCATGTGGTCCAGGGGGAATGTGTCCTATCCTGGTGTGTAGCCATGTCATCCTTTGCAGCAATATGAGGGTGTCATGTTTTCAATATTTGCCAATGGGATTTCCTACATTTATTTGCAATATCATATCTGTGGCTTACACCCCTGCACATCAGTTGTGCTTGCCATTGTTCAATTTGTCTATTTCCCTGACCGTGTGACCATCTCCACTGGACATGCAAGTTTGGGCATCAATGGGGAAGGACTCATCTGTGTTATCAGTGCAACTTGCTATACATGTGTGTTGGATCTGTGCAGATGATTTCGGTGACACTCCCATGACCAGGCTGATGTGACGAGAGCCTTCATTGTGTGCTAATTGTTGACTGAGTGACCAAGTGTTCTGCTGACATGATAGAGCCCTGCAGAGACAACGTATGGCACAGCTTTCCTTACACAGGAGTGGAGTCCCCTCATGGCAGTGTGTAATTCCGTGACATTGCCTGAGCCCAAGGTGTGTGTTGTGTGAGTATGTCTGTGTGTGTTCACTTCCATTTTGCTACGCAGGCTGGGATCCCTAGTGATGTTCATGTTTGTGATGCTTGCTGAGTTGACCTATGTTCCCCCAAAATCTTCGCACTAGGTTCTCTGGGATGTGGGTGCATGGCACATTACTGGTCATCAGGGTGTCATCCATAGGTGTGTTTGCTGTCAGGGCTGAGTTTGTGGGCAAACGCAGATGAGACACAGTCAGGATTCCCCTTGGCACTTGTTGGTTACACAAGTCATGTAATTTAAGTTTGTGTTAGCTTTCAGTGATTGTGACACGTTGTGTGTGTGACTGCTGCCACTCCTCAGGGTCAGAGCTGCAATGTTGGAAGTTGTCTATGTGTGTTCTTTGTGGGTCACCTTGACTTCTTCATTGATGTGTGACTGTGTCCGGGATCCCATTGATTGTGGTGGATTTCACGTCATGCCCATGTACGGCGTACTGTGCAGTGTGTCAGACATTCACGAGTCTTGTTGACTGGCCATGTGTGATGGGTTTCTGCACCTTAGTTCCCACCACCACCCCTGGGATTGTCATGGGTGCATGTGCAATGTCACCAGTCCATGTGAGCTTCACTGCTGCACATTGGTGGAGATCAAGGTGTGTGGTGTTGAGTGTGTGCAAATGAGAGTTGTTGCACGGCTAGACCCCTACCTCCATGTTGGCCTTGGCTGACAGGCCGTGCAGATTGATTTGTGCTTGTGTAGGTGTGATGGTAGTTTGTTGCTCAGGACACATGACTGTGGTTCACAGTGTGTAACGACATCTAGCTTTGTCATCACAGTGGGATTATCATGCAGGCCAGGGTCACCACAATGTGGGGTCCCTGGGGGTAGTGCTGTGGTGGGTCTGTCTCTTGCTGTGTTATTTTCTGTTCCTACAAGCTTGTGTGACATGTGTAATTTGGGCTCCCTCTCATCTAACAATGCCTGATTGCCCACATAGGGGAATCCGATCCATGAGTTACTTTTGTGTGGCACTGTATACACATCGGTGTAATTGGGATTCAGGCCTCCTCATGTGTTGTGTGGTTGCCTGGGGACACTGGCACACCCCCCCATCACCTGTTGTGTTTGATATGCAGTTTGAGGCTGCCTGTCTGTGTTTGTGCATCTGCACCACTGCATTGGCATATCTTTAGTGTGCCATTGGCTGTATGTTGTTTGGTGGCTTTCCCCTGCTGTCCCTGGGACTCCTAGGTCATCAGTCAGCACAATGATCATGCTTTGTATGTCCCATTGCTGCCATGGTATGGTATTTGTTCACCTGACATCTACAGTCTCCACAGGATATCTACATTTCTGTGTCCATTGGTGCAGATATGTGGGGCTGCATTATGATGGTCACTTCTGTCATTGTGTTATTGACAAATGTTGACAATGTCAGCCCCCATGGGTGATGTTTGTCTGCACATGGACAAAGGTATATCTTATTTGCACTGCACTGTTTGCCTCACCCAATCTATGTTGCTATGGGACACAAGCACTACTATGCCACAGATGTGTTTGTTGTTCTGTGACCAGGAATAATCCATGCTGTTTGGCATTTGCAGCTTTTCCCATGACAACACTTACATTTTGGTCACTGTGATGATAGGGTTTTAGACCCCATTGCCACAATGTTCAAAATGTGCTTCAGCTATGGACCCCACACTTACCTTTTGGTCACTGTGGTGATGGGGGTTTAGACCCCATTGCCACAATGTTCAATTGGGCTTCAGCTATGGACCCCACACTTATATTTTGGTCACTGTGATGATGGGGGTTTAGACCCCATTGCCACAATGTTCAAAATGTGCTTCAGCTATGGACCCCACACTTCCCTTTTGGTAACTGTGGTGATGGGGGTTTAGACCCCATTGCCACAATGTTCAATTGCAAAAACAACAGTTGACGGACAGAATGCAGAACAATGTCATACATTCACCCCAGTACAGAGATCTGGGCCTAAATCCATCGCTTTTTTGCTCACCATACCATTCCAGTTTGAACCCAGCCATATGCAAATCAGTCTTGACCATGTGCCTCATGGGAACAGTCCAGCCCGAACTGCCAAGCCAGGTTCTCCCTGGACTGGAAACATGCCATGTCTGAACTGGGGTGGTGGAGTGAGCTAAAGAATGATGATGGATTAAACCCAGATCAGTTGACTGGGGGTGAGTGTTTGATTTGCTCAAGCGCTCCGTCCATCATCCCCTTTGGTATCGCTTTGTTCGCCCTAAGTTGGCAGGGTATGCCCAGACGTGGGTCCTTTGCTCACTTTGCCACTGGATTCAAGCTAGCCTGGCTGATTACGGCTGAATAGCCAGAAACCGGTCCCAGGATGCTTGTTTCCGGTCCAGGGAAGACATGGCTTTGCAGTTCGGGCTGGACTGTTCCCATGAGGCACAGGGTCAGACTGATTTGCATATGGCCATGTCTGAACTGGGGTGGTGGAGTGAGCTAAAGAATGATGATGGATTAAACCCAGATCAGTTGACTGGGGGTGAGTGTTTGATTTGCTCAAGCGCTCCGTCCATCATCCCCTTTGGTATCACAATGTTCAATTGGGCTTCAGCTATGGACCCCACACTTACATTTTGGTCACTGTGATGATGGGGGTTTAGACCCCATTGCCACAATGTTCAATTGGGCTTCAGCTATGGACCCCACACTTACCTTTTGGTCACTGTGATGATGGGGTGTTATACCCCATTCCCACAGTGGTCATGGTCTGCTTGCATTGTGGAGGCCACACACATTTATGTGTGACACATGTGATAGGGGGTCACATTGTATGCTCAATGTCATGTTCAGTGTTGTAGGCATTTGACACAGACTACACACACTTGTCATGGTGTTGGGGGGGTGTATTTTTCAGACATTCCTTATGTTGGAGTATGCTGGTTGTGTCATGCATTACCCGTCCTATGTGTAGGGGTGGTGTGGGTGGTAGGCATCCATCCCCCTATGAGTGGGGATGGTAGTAGTGACAGGCATCCAGCCCCCCCTGAGTAGGGGTGGTGGTAGTGGTAGGCATCCATCCCCCTATGAGTGGGGATGGTAGTAGTGACAAGCATCCAGGCCCCCCTGGGTAGGGGTGGTGGTAGTGGTAGGCATCCAGGCCCCCATGAGTAGGGGTGGTGTTAGTGGTAGGCATCCATCCCCCTATGAGTAGGGATGGTAGTAGTGACAGGCATCCAGGCCCCCCTGAGTAGGGGTGGTGGTAGTGGTAGGCATCCAGGCCCCCCTGAGTAGGGGTGGTGGTAGTGGTAGGCATCCAGGCCCCCATGAGTAGGGGTGGTGTTAGTGGTAGGCATCCATCCCCCTATGAGTGGGGATGGTAGTAGTGACAGGCATCCAGGCCCCCCTGAGTAGGGGTGGTGGTAGTGGTAGGCATCCAGCACCCATGAGTAGGGATGGTGTTAGTGGTAGGCATCCATCCCCCTATGAGTGGGGATGGTAGTAGTGACAGGCATCCAGGCCCCCCTGAGTAGGGTGGTGGTAGTGGTAGTGGTAGGCATCCAGGCCCCCATGAGTAGGGGTGGTGGTAGTGGTAGGCATCCAGGCCCCCATGAGTAGGGGTGGTGGTAGTGGTAGGCATCCATCCCCCAATGGGTGTGTATGGCATTGGTGATAGCCATCCCGCCCATATGGTTCTGCTGTTGCTAGTGTACGTCATTTCTGCATCCCTATGTGTGTGTGACATATGTTGGGTACGTGTCGTTTGTTTGTGTAGTGGGTGTTTGACTTACCGTCTGCGCCGTACGCGTCCGTACCGGTCCCGGTAATAGATGTAGAGTATTGGTAGGACCTGCGCGATGGGATTTATGGTTTGTTCGTCTCGTTCGGGTTTCTCGTGGCTTCGACTCGTACTCGTCGCTGGCTTGTTCGTCTCGTCGCCGTGGATCGTCTTGTGGCGCGAATCGGAGCTTATGTACAGCTCTCCCGGATGCTCTGACGTGCCGGACGTAGCGACGGGTTCGGCGCGTACGGAAGGCGCATCGTACTAGTCCGGCCGGAAGGTGCTGTGTATTTGGTTCCGTGTGACTCGATTCGGCGTTTACGGATCCGGCTCGGGCGGGGAACAGGAGCTGAAATGGGTAAGTACGTCTCGCTCGGAATCTGGGCTGTTATGCGCATCGTACTTGCTCGTTGGGACAACTGTTCGAATCGGTCGGGAAACACGCATTCGGCTGGGTTTTTTTCCGGACGAATAGTGTTAGGTGCGCTTCCGGCCCGAATCGGAATCGGCCCCTCTGTCTGGCTTTTAAATCTTTGCACGGTCAAGGACCAGTGCAGTTTAGGAACAAACTAAAATGGTACGTCCCCAACAGAACCTTATGGTCAGGATTGTCTAGGAACATGGTAGTTACTCCTTTCAAGAAGGCTACCTGGGGAGGTAGGAGCCTCTTCAGATCAACAGCGATGCTTTGGAACAAATTACCTATTACCCTAAAAACAGCTTCATCCCTACTGAGTTTCAGAAAAAGCTTAAAAACGTGGCTATTTACACAGACTGCATGAACTAAATAATTTTTTCTTTTGCCTGTCCCCAGCACCAATGTCCCTTCTGTCATCAGTCGTTATAGTGCCAAGACGCCTTCGGGCAGAAGCTGCGCTTTATAAATACGATTTACGATTTACGATTTCGGCTTGGAACTTCTAATAAACCACCCCATGCACCTAATGGATTGAGCCTCTCATTGAGCGGAAGGAGTGTGCGCATCGTAGCTTTCCCGCTGCTGAGTGAGTTGAAAGAAATACAGGGTGTCCTCGTATCCTGGCGCGCACCGTTGCTGTTGAGTCCCAGCTTCCACGAGGTGTGGGAATTCAATATATATATATATAAGAATGAAGTTTTAATGAGGAAAAATCTCGTATTTAAATGAAGGAAAAATCTTAGGGGGATATTCTCAAGAACGTGTGATAATTATCGCAAAATTAGCTTAACGCAACTTTGCACATCGCAGTCTATCGCGGGAAAATAATGCATGTTAAGGTTGTATTCTCAACACAGCGGTACCATGCGATAGTCTCACGCCAACACGTCAAATGACCGCGTGACGGCCAAAAAACGTGAAACACGAACGCGAAAAAAGTTGCGATGTGGCCAACCGCGATAAAAAAATCTGCGATAACCAGCGACAGGCCTGCAATTCCCACGGGTCATGCGGGAAAATGCACTATAAAAGCACCGAAAAACACAAACAAAATAATTAAAACTGCATAGCACCATGGAGGAAGCCGGAGCAAGTACAGAGGACGACCAGAAACCCACAAGCCCCCAGGAGGAACAGCCTGGGTCCTTGGGGTCACGGAAGGGCAAGGAGAAGAAGACGAGGAAGACGAGGTTCAGTCCGCAGGAAAACAGGATCATCATCACGGAGGTGATAGAACACCACCAACAACTGTTCGTCACCTCCAACGTGTCATTGGCAAATAAAAATGCAACATGGCAGTCCATCCTGGACAAGGTGAATGCAGTCGGAGTGAGGAGGAGGACAATTAGAGAGGTCAAGAGGCGCTGGAATGATGCGAAGCGCAAAACCAAGAAGAAACTCGCTGACAACCATCAGGCAGCAATGCAGACTGGAGGTGGCAGTCCAGCGGAACACCAGGAGCTGGATGAGATGGAGGAAATGGTGGCCACAGTCATCTGTGGGGAGACGGTGGCAGGAGTTGGGGGTCCGGACACTGCTCGACATGACCTGACACAACAGCACAAGGGTGAGTACCGAACAGGGACTGGGGGGACGGGGGGAGATGGGCACAATGGCACACATGCACAATTAAGTACAGCACACTGCACACCCACAATGACTCTGGATCATGTCCCTGATCCCCTTGGCACACTGCAGCACACATACAAACAGCAAGTAGGCCCCCGTCCACTATGGTCACTAAGGGGTCCCTCCCCACACAGCACCAATATCACAACCAACCCATGCACATGTGTTAAAACCAGCAAAGCTGCGTGTCTGTGAGCCACACTGACAATGCAAGTGACACTGCATGACGAACAGCATGGCTGCAGTCCAATCATCATGACATGGTGCATGCCACAACACTGAGGTGGCTGAGTGTGGAACACATCCGGAAAGGAGCAGGTCACACTCTGACGCATCCACGTGCACAAACAACCCCTGACGTCAACAACACATCTGCGGATAAACCATGCCCAAGAGTCCAAAATCCGAATTAGATCCAAAATTAGCCAAGTCTGCAACATCTCAGCACTGTAGAAGCACAGAAGTCAAAGGCACACCGCCTCAAAGGGATAAGGGGCAGCAAAATCCCAGCTGCAGGGGCGACTCTCCCACAATGCAGCACACACACATAGCAATAACAGCACAACATCATTGACGACAATGTGGTACAAAGTGCAACACTCTCATTACAGAACAGAGGACACAACTGGTTCCGCTTGTGCGTAGAAACTGGCCAATCACATCTGGCATAGCAGGAAACTTTGAGATGATAATGTACGTGTACAACCTCACATCCGTGATGTAGATCAAATGTCCACTGTCCCGCATCAAATAGTCAGCTCCTCCCAAACAGTCACAATGTACATTGTCATGCAGTCTGTATGTAAACTTTAACAATGTGTCAACATACATGTCAACACAATGTTAAAATGCATCTCCCCTTCACATTGCAGAGGGACAATCAACACCTCCTGCAGAGCAGACTAGACAACTAATCAGTGATGATGGAGAGGACCTCCACACCTTCGACACCGACGCCCTACAACAGCTCATGGACAGCTATGGCAACCCACCTACAGGAGCAGGGCAGCCCAGCTGCATCGAGGAGACCCCACCCCATGCACAGACCATACAGCAGGAAGCACCCACCACCACGGCTGGCTCCCAGCACCTCACCGAAGAACACATCGCATTCCAAGGCCAGGTGTTAGACTGCCAGAAGGAGGTGGGGTTCGACCTCATGGAAGCCAAACTAGCTGACATACGTGGGTGTCTAACTCCCATCAGGGACCACTTACACTCCCTAACGGACACCCACAGTTCGCTCCATGATGTCCAACAATCCATGCCCGACATCGCTGGAGTCATGACTCTGAGAGGAGAACAACTGTCTAGTCAGAGTGGCCTCAGCGATGTCAGCCGATGACAGTTCATCATCCACCCTTGCGGGCACGGAGAGGGGTGACTCCTCAGACCCCCCTGGCCCAGCAGACGATGCCCCCCCCTGCCAAAAGAAGAAGGGGCCGTCCAAAGAAAAACTTGGGACTCACCCGTGGCAAAGCACCTGCCAAATGCCAGTCAAAGAGCCAGCCATGATGGCAACACTCTTCACCCAACCATTGACTCTGTACACTGTCCTTACCCACACTGCCATGGTAATGCCATCCGTCTGTTGGACTGTGTCACCACATTAATGTGGTGCCTACTTGATTGTCTCATCTACCATCACTGCCAACTCATAGATTCACCATTCACACTTATGTAAATATCCACTTTCCTCTCACATATACCCATTGAAAATAAACAACAATAACGCACCAATGTAGTTGAGTCTGCTCCATGTTTATCACTGTATGTGCAATGTTTACCATGGTTACAATGTCACAGTAGCATGGATCCTCTGTAGGCAAGGAGAAGCAGAAGGGACCTAGCAAAACACAACAGAACAAAAGTCACTAGTCAGGTGGTGGCATCACAGCCATCACACAACACATGTCCTCAACGTACACCAATATGCACACATTACAATGTGCAACAGTACCAACATAGACATCCTGTAGCTGTGCCAAACTACCCAGTATCCAACACATAGGCAGCCAGCACTGAGTCAACAACAGGATGCAGGTACAAAGATCACATAAACCTTCACGCAAACAACTACATCAACAGACAATGGACCAGTTGTACATTGTCCCTCACCTTCAAGTGAAGTAGCGGTTGATGAGCTGCTGACGCTGGTCGACACCTTCCTCCTCTCCACTATCCTCGTCACTGGACATTTGTGGGATAGCAGGTGGGGGCCTCGGCTGGTCAGCATCGTCCAGGATCATGGGGATTCCTTTCCGTAAGGCCAGGTTGTGCAGCATGCAGCATGCTACCACTATCTGACACACCTTTTGGGTGAGTACATGAGTGCCCCTCCGGTCCTGTCCAGGCAGCGAAATCTCGATTTTAGGAGACCAAGGTTCGCTCCACCACCCGACGTGTTCTCCCATGGGCATTGTTGTAGCGGACTTCAGACGGTGTCCTAGGATTGCGTAGTGGGCTCAGCAACCAAGGTCTGTTGGGATATGCAGAGTCACCTAGGTGTGAAAAACACCTACCGATTAAGTGATACAACTGTGGCAGAGGACAGCATGGCACACACAGCACACAACTTGACTCTGCCCACTCACCCACAATCCATGCCCGCTCCGGAAGTAGATTGGCCATCAGCTGGGGCACAATGCTGTTGTGCAGGATGTAGGAATCATGTGCAGAGCTGGGAAACTTGGCACAGACATGCGATATGATCATATCGGCCTGGCACACCACCTGCACATTGATGAAATGTGAATGTTTACGATTCCTATATATGTGTTCCCGTGCCTGTGGTGGAACCAGGCCAACATGTGTGCAGTCAATAGCACCTACAACATTAGGGATGTGACCAAGGGCATAAAAATCCGCCTTCACAGCCGCCAAAGCCGCCCTCCTTGGAAAACGTATGTATCGGTCTTTGTATTGCATCATGGCCGACAGGAAATCCCGTAGCACCATGCTGAAGGTGGGCTGAGACATCCCCCCTGCAATGCCCACTGTCTCCTGGAATGACCCACTAGCCAGGAAATGCAGTGCCACCATCACCTTCGATTCAGTTGTTAATGCTGTTGGGTATGTCCTGCCAGCCCGCAGGTGTGGCTCCAACATGTCACACAGGTCTTGGATGTTTGTGCGGTCCAGACAGAATCTGCGTATTACGTCATCATCCTCAATGTTAGCCAGCAGGGTGACTGGACGATACACATTAGGTCGCCTCCTAGGTGAGATGAAAGGGGACACGTCATTGCAACAGAACATGAGATGTGCACAAATCCGTAGCTTTTGATTGACACAGCGCAAACATTCACTGGCATCACAATGCACCATACAGTGCAAGTCAAAAGTCGTGACACCTTGAGAAAACATTGTAGTACACTTGTTCAGTATTCGCACACTGAGAACAACCAACATGGAAACTGTTTCTGTGAATGCTAATAGTCACATTTCAAAATCTTGTGTAAACAGCCCTGACAGTATATGATACAGGACATGTGTGAAACAGAAACACTGCTGGCTTCCAAGTGGCTGCTGTACCTGCCACACATTCTTGTGCAATCATGACAGGGGACACATGAACAACACAATTTGTCTAGTTCTGAAGGACTCATTATGGAATTTGAGCCACTGCAAATCCACACAAGTTTAGAGACACTCATATACATATTCACAAGCCTGTGCTAATATCCACTGTCATCAGTACACATGCCATACATGCTGGTAATCACAATTCAAAGTCAGTCAATGACTAATAATGAAAAGCATTTGCAGATTCTGTGTCGCCGTGGATCAAGACACAATGACACCACTGCACAATATCATCAACAAGCAGACAGATTGTCAATGTGGCACACAAAAAGTGGATAAGGTACGTGATCCAAAAGGACTGTAGACAAACGTTAATCTGCACTTAAGTTGCACTATGACATGCAGTATGACATGCAGTATGAAGGTAGCACTGCCCAAACACACAACTAAAGTACAACAGTTGCCATGGAGCTAATCATCCAGCTGCTTGGAGACACAACAGTGCCACAAAAACAACCTACAACTAAGCCCGGGCGTAGTTTGCGTAGTAGCACTTCACGTAGCTACGTGAAGTACAGCTTCAACTACACGTAGCTATGCAAATTGCGTAGTGCGTAGCTGTGTGCTTGACTGCACTGTACAATAATTACCAAAAGCAAACTTGTACAGTGCAAGTTAAGATAAAATAAATATCTCTGTCTTTATATGCTAAAAATGCATATAGTCATTTCACTAAAGTGAAAACAAAAAATTAACAAGCAGTGAGAGAGGTGATGATTTTGGTATCCTCACTAACTTAGGAGAGAACCAACAACCAAGCAGATGTCTTGAAAACAAAAGCACATCTTATTGAACGATTCCTCCTAGGACCACCCCAAGCACAGTTATGGGCAAAAATACAATCCCAACCAAAGGCCCTGCAAAGCATTATGGGACGAGATTAGCAGTGGGCAGTGAATATTATAGTGTCCAATATCAAAATAATTCTACAAAGAGCTGCAGTTCAACTAGTCGTCACTGGGTGTCGTCCCTCAAGAGTGAAATGCAAAAGTATTGAAAACCTTTCATGAAGCTTTTGCATTTGACTCGTGAGGGACGACACCCAGTGGCGACTGAGACTGCAACTCTTTGTAGAATTATTTTGATATTGAACACTATAATATTCACTGCCCACTGCTAATCTCGTCCCTATGCTGCAGGGCCTTGGTTGGGATTGTATTTTTGCCCATAACTGTGCTTGAGTGATCCCTAGGAGGAAGGGACCACCATTGAATCGTTCACATGATATGCTTTTTGTGTTCAAGGCATCTGCTTGGTCCTCCCCTAGGTTAGGGGGACTCCAAAATCATCACCTCTCTCATTGCTTGATATGTCAAAATTCATTTTTGTGAATTGGTTATATGCTTTTTAGCATAAAAATTGCTTTATCAAAGCATTTGAAGGAGTTTGTTATTATTATTAAGCCTGGGCGTAGTGCTAGCTGTGTGCTTGACTCACTGCACTGTACAATAATTACCAAAAGCAAACTTGTACAGTGCAAGTTAAGATAAAATAAATATCTCTGTCTTTATATGCTAAAATTGCATATAGTCATTTCACTAAAGTGAAAACAAAAGCAGTGAGAGAGGTGATGATTTTGGTATCCTCGCTAACTTAGGAGAGAGAACCAAGCAGATGTCTTGAAAACAAAAAGCACATCTTATTGAATGATTAGGTGGTGGTCCCATCCTCTTAGGACCACCCCAAGCACAGTTATGGGCAAAAATACAATCCCAACCAAAGGCCCTGCAAAGCATTATGGGACGAGATTAGCAGTGGGCAGTGAATATTATAGTGTCCAATATCAAAATAATTCTACAAAGAGCTGCAGTTCAACTAGTCGTCACTGGGTGTCGTCCCTCACGAGTCAAATGCAAAAGCTTCATGAAAGGTTTTCAATACTTTTGCATTTCACTCTTGAGGACGACACCAGTGGCGACTGAGTTGAACTGCAGCTCTTTGTAGAATTATTTGATATTGAGCACTATATATTCACTGCCCATCTAATCTCGTCCCATAATACTTTGCAGGCCTTTGTGGGATTGTATTTTGCCCATAACTGTGCTTGAGGTGGTCCTAGGAAGAAGGGACCACCATTGAATCGTTCACATGATATGCTTTTTTGTGTTCAAGGCATCTGCTAGTCCTCCCCTAGGTTAGGGGACTCCAAAATCATCACCTCTCTATTGCTTGATATTTTATTGTCAACATTCATTTTTTGTGAATTGGTTATATGCTTTTTAGCATAAAGAATTGCTTTATCAAAGCATTTGAAGGAGTTTATTATACTCCTGCTACGCTACGTTTATTAGTACAGTTATTCACTCTGCTACGTGCAATTTGCGTAGTGCGTAGTAGCACAAACTTTGCATGCTTCGTGAGCGTAGCAAAGTATTATGCCCAGGGTTACCTACAACACCACCAGGACAAAGCCACACCAGTATACCTACAAGTCAGCGCATGAATATACTGAGTACATAACAAAAACACAACAGCCTCATACACATAACAACAGCGGATGTCATCGCACAACACAGGTACTAAAGGACAAACATCAAAAGCATCCTGAGCCACATTCCCCACAGGCTGTCAGGAACAACACAGTGGACTATCAACATCCCTCCGCAGACAAAGATGCTGGCTGTGCATCACTTGTTGGCCTCTGGTACCTTCAAAACAACAAAGGTTAGAGTTGGATGAGTGTCACAGCCAGCCCTATCAAGGTATATCTCACCTGCCTTGGATGCCATCATTAGCTTGATTCAACAGCACCATCAGTTCACCCACACTGCGCAGGAACAGCTTGTGCCCCAGAAAGGCTTCTACGCCATAGCAGGCTTATCCACTCGTGTTGGTTTAATATCACTGCACACGTGTCCTACTTGTGCACCCTGCCAAAACTGCACACAATTACTGCAAATGAAAGCACACGCATTACATCAATGTGCAGCCAATTGTGGCACACCGTCTACTGTTCACAGATGCCATATCAAAGTTACCAGTCAGTGAGCACCATCACCACTTTTGGCTACAGTCCATCATCCAAGGCAACAATCTTCATGTGAACAAGGTCAATGCACCTGTCCTTGGTGAGTACCAACGTAACACACCACACACATCAAATCAACATACTCACAACTGTGGAAATATACATGTAACAAAATCACATGTGACAGGCCGAACAACATGAGCACATACCAGACACAATGTCACAAGTAATGGTGATAACATTTGGCAGATATGGAGACAAAACATACCCAAAGGCATAGATACAAGTGAAAAATAATAAGGATGTACAGAATGCCAAGTGTGCCGGTGATGTAATTAACATCCTTGAGTATGTAGAGCACACACATGTCCATGTGGACATATACTGTTGGATTTGCTACTGCGAACAATAACCTTACATGAAGGCTGTAATAGGTGATACCAAACAGACAACAGTGTGACATATGTGGTGAGTAATGAAAATAATGCTGAAATGTTTGTACAATCATGTACTGTATAGTGACATATTGTGTGAGATATGAATATGTGTGTAAATATTGGGATCAGATATGAAATTGGGGGTAATTATTTGGTGTCAGATATGAAATTGGGGCTAAAATTTGGTGACATATATGAAAATGGGGCTAAAATGTGGTGACATATATGAAAATGGGGCTAGATTTGGGGGTCAGATATGAAATTGGGGCTAAAATGTGGTGACATATATGAAAATGGGGCTAAAATGTGGTGACATATATGAAATTGGGGCCAAATTTGGGGGTCAGATATGAAATTGGGGCTAAAATGTGGTGACATATATGAAATTGGGGCTAAAATGTGGTGACATATATGAAATTGGGGATAAATTTGGGGGTGAGATATGAAAATGTGTGTAAATGTGTGCTCAGATATGAAATTGTGGTGGAGTAATGTGCCCCATTAGTTCTTTCAGTGTGGCATTTGGTGTTAGATATGAAGTTTAGGCTGTCATTACTAACTATAGCCCATTTAAATTCCATCAAGTGCCATGATATTTTGTAAGTGACCACTGTTCGAAGTACAGATATGACCCATGACATTGACACAGCACGATGTGTCCATTGGTGCCTTAAACGTACTCAAACAACACTGCCACGCCCATAGTCAACAATGTCATGCTGCACCCTCGCCGTAGCTACCGCCTGGCACCAGCGGTGTGTCACCACCATGGCCCAAGACACCATAGCGGGATTGATAAGCATATACACATGGCGAATGGCGGTTGGCATGCTCCGACACCGAGATCCCGGTCAGTCATAGCAATGCATGTGCCCGGATTCGCGGTAGCTACCGCCTGGCACCAGCGGTGTGTCAGCGCCATCGCCCAAGACACCATAGCGGGATTGATAGGCATATACACATGGCTAATGGTGGTTGGCATGCTCCGACACCCAGATCCCGGTCACTCATAGCAATGCATGTGCCCGGAATCGCGGTAGCTACCGCCTGGGACCAGCGGTGTGTCACCACCATGTCCCAAGACACCATAGCGGGATTGATAGGCATATACACATGGCTAATGGCGGTTGCCATGCTCCGACACCCAGATCCTGGTCACTCATAGCAATGCATGTGCCCGGAATCGCGGTAGCTACCGCCTGGCACCAGCGGTGTGTCACCGCCATGGCCCAAGACACCATAGCGGGATTGATATGCATATACACATGGCTAATGGTGGTTGGCATGCTCCGACACCCAGATCCCGGTCACTCATAGCAATGCATGTGCCCGGAATCGCGGTAGCTACCGCCTGGCACCAGCGGTGTGTCACCGCCATAGCCCAAGACACCATAGCGGGATTGATAGGCATATACACATGGCTAATGGCGGTTGGCATGCTCTGACACCCAGATGCCGGTCACTCATAGCAATGCATGTGCCCGGAATCGCGGTAGCTACTGCCTAGCACCAGCGGTGTGTCACCGCCATGGCCCAAGACACCATAGCGGGATTGATATGCATATACACTTGGCTAATGGCGGTTGGCATGCTTCGACACCCAGATCCCGGTCACTCATAGCAATGCATGTGCCCGGAATCGTGGTAGCTACCGCCTGGCACCAGCGGTGTGTCACCGCCATGGCCCAAGACACCATAGCGGGATTGATAGGCATATACACATGGCTAATGGCGGTTGGCATGCTCCGACACCCAGATCCCGGTCACTCATAGCAATGCATGTGCCCGGAATCGTGGTAGCTACCGCCTGGCACCAGCGGTGTGTCACCGCCATGAACCATGCCCTTCCAGCCAATGGGAAGCGCAATTGTGGTTGCATGATGCAAGTTTGAAAATCGCGGTAGGCATGCTCCGCCACTGCGGGGCCGGTCATTGGATGCACTTGAAAGATGCACCACCGCGGTACCGCATGCCTGTCCCCTTCGGTGTGTCACCGCCATGGACCATGCCCTTCCAGCCAATGGGAAGCGCAATCGCGGTTGCCTGATGCAAGTTTGAAAATCGCGGTAGGCGTGCTCTGCCACCGCGGGGCCAGTCATTGGATGCACTTGAAAGATGAACCACCGCGGTACCACACGCCTGTCCCCTGCGGTGTGTCACCGCCATGGACCATGCCCTTCCAGCCAATGGGAAGCGCAATCGCGGTTGCCTGATGCAAGTTTGAAAATCGCGGTAGGCGTGCTCCGCCACCGCGGAGGCGGTCATTGGATGTATTTGAATGAGGCAGACCTGGAGCACCAATTGCAGCAGCTTAGAACCACAGAATCGAGCCCTGGGGGCTATATATGTGTGTGAGGGAGCCACACATTGCCACAGCTCACTGAGCCTGCTGCCTGAGACCCCTCACCTGCTGCTGCCTCCAGGGACTGCTGCCTGAGAACCCTCACCTGCTGCTGCCTCCAGGGACTGCTGCCTGAGACCCCTCACCTGCTGCTGCCTCCAGGGACTGTTGCCTGAGACCCCTCACCACCAACTGCCGCTGCTGCTGTCTCCTACCCACAGTGATGGCGAGGACTGAGAAGATCCGTGCCACTCCCTTCACCACCGAGGAACTGGAGGTCCTGGTGGACGAGGTGCTCACCCAGTATCCAAGGCTATATGGTGCGCCAAATGTCGTGGTAAGTATCTCAGAGTGTGAGTGAGAGTGCAGGGGGGGCACACATGAAGTTGATCTGCTGCAGTATGTGCGTGAGAGTGTGGGGTTGGTTCATGCACTGCCTGGCATGCTGTTTCCAGAGGGAAGGTGTGTTTAGCCTATTCAACACGTTTCCCTGCCTGCACATCCAGATGTGAGGGAAATGTAATGTCTTGTCAGACATACAGTGAGGCTGCACCTTTTCAATTCAGGAGTCAGGACAGTGATTTCCAGTCTGAATGTCTGTGTGTGTCCCTGATGTCCTTCACAGGCCCATCTGTGGCCTTAGCTAGTGTTGTTGTCCAGAGGGTAGTGAGGGCATTGTTTCTGACTCAATATGCGCCTCATCTCTAGTTCTGCACTATGCTCAGGACCTCAGTCCCCCAGGGTGACACTCTTGTTGGTCATTCACCTATGACACTGTACATTCCAACATTCTTGTGCCCAGACCCTTCCATCACCACCAGCATGTGCACATACTCGCATGTGTTGGCACTGTTTGTGTTTCCAAATAGTCCCTCCATGTAAAGATGAGATGCCCCACGTTGGACCTCTGTGTGACCCCAACTGGCCTGCACATTCACTGCCCAATCTGACAGTGACACAACACTGAATGTACAGAGTGTCAAATCTGTGCTTTTCCTCTTGACTCTCCATCAATGAGCCATTACAGAGATGTAGATTGCACCACGACAGGCCTTGTGATGAGGGTTTGCGTTTGTGAGGTCATGTCCCTCAATGTGACATCCATGACACAGTGTGGCAGTTTAAGGGCAAGTGCTTTGAGGGCTGCGCAGTGTTGGGCACAGTGAGTATTCACTGTGACATATGTAGTAATGTCCTGCATGTCTTGGTATTCCCAGAAACTTGCAGTAGATGTGGTCAGCATACACATTTTGCTCTCTGCTGGCATCCTGCATGGCTTTGAGATAGGCATGTACTGTGTCCACTCTCATACCTGCATGCATTAATGTGTGTTTCACACATGATGATGTTTGAATGTCGCAGATTTGTTGTCTCTGCTAAAGTTATGACTGAAGTTGGTATGATTCAGTGTCATGCTCCTGCACTGTGAAATGGTGGTAGGTTACACTGATTATTGCACCCTCTTGTCTCCCATGTCTGCAGCTCAAAGTCAACCAGCGCAAGGCCGTGTGGAGGGCCATTGCATGCAAGGTGCGTGCCCTGGGTGTCTCCAAACGACGGCGCTCCCACTGTCACAAGAGGTGGGATGACATCTGCCGGCTGAGCAGGAACGTGGCCGAGATGACACTGGGGCTGATGCCTCGGGCCGGCAGGTTGGCGCGGCGCAGCATGACACCACTAATGGCACGCATTTTAGCTGTGACGCAGCCTGAACTGGATGCACGTCTGAAGGGGCATCAGCAGCAAGCTGGTGGTGAGTATTCTGTGAGTGTGACTTTCGGTGTTGTTTGGCTGCATGTGCTCCAAGCCTGGGCCAGTGCAGGGCTGTGATGTTGCTAGTGTGATGCAATGGCGTGTAAGTGGCCGCGGTGTTCGGTGCAGTTGTCATGCATTCCCCCAACATGTACCTTCCCATGTCATTGGTGTAATGGCCCTTGAGTTCACATTTGTAGTTGTGGCCTTCTGGTATCATCTTCCTTGGTGTCGTCACGGACATCCCATGTCAGGGTCCAGAGAGTGCATGATCTGAGTGTGCCATCATCAATGTGTGCATTGCCTGACGTCAGATTTGTGCTGGCTACACATCTAACACCAGTGTGCAACTGTAGTTGTGCCCCAAGATACGACATAGTGGATGGCATGTGCTCATGGCCATTGTGTGCGGATATGTTGGAGTCTGTCTCTGTGTTGGACACTTCTGCTGGCTCAAGATGTGACAGTGGCAACATGTTGTGAGTAGAATCTTTTACCCCCTCAGGGCCCTAGGTGTGCACAGAGGGATATGTGTGTCTGGTTAGCTGAAGCCACCAACAGGCTAATTGGCTGTGTGTCCATCACATGGGTGAATTATGCCAAGTTTGCATTATGCCACGGTAATTTCAATGTTTGGATTGAGGTTGCACAGTGTTACTGCCCATGGTGTTGTCCAACATGGATGATTGTTCATCATTAGTGATGCTACCCTTGCAGATATTTGTAAACTTGATGCAAATGTACTGATCCTACCTCTATGTCTCTCTCATGCAGCATCTCACATGGGCACGGAAGGACACGGGACAGACACCAGTGGTGAGGCATCAAGCACAACTGCTGCACACCAGCATAGTGACACAGATGTCACCAGCGCATCAGAGGGGGACCGTAGTCTTCTAGAGGACTCACAGCCAGAGACACAGACCTCTACGTCATCTAACGACAGCGGTGACGCATCTATGTTTTCGGCAGAAGGAAACAGGGACTCTGCCTCCTCGTCCACCACACAGCGTTCAGTGCCCACCCTCCCTGCTACTCCCACTGTTGCTGCCCGTGTTCGCACCACAAAAAAGGGAAGAGTGTCCTTCATCCCAGGCACCGCTGCCCCTGCCCCTGTCCCCCCTGCTGCCATCAGTGCTGAGTCTGTGGACCTTTTGCGCCAGCTGTGTGTGGGTCAGACAGCTCTCCTCAATGTCTTCCTGGACCATGACAAAAAATTGGCACAGGTGGTGGCTTACATGGAGGGCGTTCATTCCGACGTGGGTGGGCTACACCGGACTGTACAGTCTCTGTCCTCTGCAGTGACAGCAGCCATTCAACTTGCCCAATCCCATAGTCCAGCTCCAGTCCCTACCCAGCCCACCACCCTGCCAGTGGCCGGATCTGATGATAGTGACCACACACCCCAGACATCAAGGGAAAGATACGGCACACGCAGCACACGGCAGCAGCAGCCCAAGCGGTCCAGGCCGCAGACACCATCCCCACAGAAAGGTAAACCCACACCAGAGCGCAGAGGCAAAAGCCCTTCAGGCCACACCCAGGGCAAGGATGGCAAGAAGCAGGCCTCAGGCTCACATGCCTCAGAGGCACCCCCAGCCAAGGACTCACCTGTCCCAAAAGTGTCTCGCAGAGACAAGCACACAGTTTCCGTGCCCAGTGACAAACAGGTGCCTGCTAAGGGTACACGTAAGAAGAGCTCCAAGGCAAGTTCACCCACAACATCTACTCCCATCCAGAGCCCTGTGAAGCAGGGAAAGGAGGCCACTGTAGGGGGACACCTGGTAAACAGGTGATGCAGGGGCAGAGGCAATCCGGGGCCAAGCGTCCCAAAGAATCCAGCATGTCCCCAGAAGGGGACCAGCATCTGCACATGAGCCAGCTTTTGTGACGAGTGTGCCTGTTGTATACACCCCACTTGGCATTAATCCCAGGACAGGGAAGCCATATCAAATCCCCAAGAAGCGGAAGGGCACCCCTCCAAATTCTCCCACACACACTGGGTCTCGTGCAAGCATGAGTCCAACTCCACGTGCCACCACCCCACCTGGTCCTAGCAGCCCTCAGGCTTCCCAAAACACTGATGGCTCTGCCACACCTGGACCTAGCAGCCCTCAGGATTCCCAAACCACTGCTGGCTCTACCACACCTGGACTTAGCAGCCCTCAAGCTCCCAGAACACTGATGGCTCTACCCCAGCTGGGCCTCTCTCTCCCCGAGCCAGTACCCCAACTGGCCCCGACAGACAGCCACCTCCCAGTCATACTGCCAGCCAAGTCTGAGTGTTGGTCACCCTCACACACATGTCTCTCCCACAGTGGTACCATGGACTGCTCATTTTTGACACCCTGAGTGTGTTGCTGACCATGGCAGGGTACTGTACCAGACATTCCCAGTGCTGGATGTCATGTACTCACTCTGCACTTTTTACTGGCCCTTGGCCTTGCTGTTCACTGCTGTTTGCCCCTTGCCTGTGCAGCTTCTCATGTACCTCACCTGCACTGTGTCCTGGCCACTGGCCTTGCTGTTCACTGCTGTTTGTCCCTTGCCTGTGTAGCTTCTCATGTACCTCACCTGCACTGTGTCCTGGCCACTGGCCTTGCTGTTCACTGCTGTTTGTCCCTTGCCTGTGCAGCATCTCATGTACCTCACCTGCACTGTGTCCTGGCCACTGGCCTTGCTGTTCACTGCTGTTTGCCCCTTGCCTGTGCAGCTTCTTATGTACCTCACCTGCACTTTGGACTGGCCACTGGCCTTGCTGTTCACTGCTGTTTGCCCCTTGCCTGTGCAAAATCTCATGTACCTCACCTGCACTTTGGACTGGCCACTGGCCTTGCTGTTCACTGCTGTTTGCCCCTTGCCTGTGCAGCTTCTCATGTACCTCACCTGCACTTTGGACTGGCCACTGCCCTTGCTGTTCACTGCTGTTTGCCCCTTGCCTGTGCAGCTTCTCATGTACCTCACCTGCACTTTGGACTGGCCACTGCCCTTGCAGTTCACTGCTGTTTGTCCCTTGCCTGTGCAGCTTCTCATGTACCTCACCTGCACTTTGGACTGGCCACTGCCCTTGCTGTTCACTGCTGTTTGCCCCTTGCCTGTGCAGGATCTCATGTACCTCACCTGCACTTTGGACTGGCCACTGCCCTTGCTGTTCACTGCTGTTTGTCCCTTGCCTGTGCAGCTTCTCATGTACCTCACCTGCACTTTGGACTGGCCACTGGCCTTGCTGTTCACTGCTGTTTGCCCCTTGCCTGTGCAGGATCTCATGTACCTCACCTGCACTTTGGACTGGCCACTGGCCTTGCTGTTCACTGCTGTTTGCCCCTTGCCTGTGCAGCTTCTCATGTACCTCACCTGCACTTTGGACTGGCCACTGGCCTTGCTGTTCACTGCTGTTTGCCCCTTGCCTGTGCAGCTTCTCATGTACCTCACCTGCACTTTGGACTGGCCACTGTCCTTGCTGTTCACTGCTGTTTGCCCCTTGCCTGTGCAGCTTCTCATGTACCTCACCTGCACTTTGGACTGGCCACTGCCCTTGCTGTTCACTGCTGTTTGCCCCTTGCCTGTGCAGCTTCTCATGTACCTCACCTGCATTTTGGACTGGCCACTGGCCTTGCTGTTCACTGCTGTTTGCCCTTGCCTGTGCAGCTTCTCATGTACCTCACCTGCACTTTGGACTGGCCACTGGCCTTGCTGTTCACTGCTGTTTGTCCCTTGCCTGTGCAGCTTCTCATGTACCTCACCTGCACTTTGGACTGGCCACTGGCCTTGCTGTTCACTGCTGTTTGCCCCTTGCCTGTGCAGGATCTCATGTACCTCACCTGCACTTTGGACTGGCCACTGGCCTTGCTGTTCACTGCTGTTTGCCCCTTGCCTGTGCAGCTTCTCATGTACCTCACCTGCACTTTGGACTGGCCACTGGGCTTGCTGTTCACTGCTGTTTGCCCCTTGCCTGTGCAGCTTCTCATGTACCTCACCTGCACTTTGGACTGGCCACTGGCCTTGCTGTTCACTGCTGTTTGCCCTTTCCTGTGCAGCTTCTCATGTACCTCACCTGCAATTTGGACTGGCCACTGGCCTTGCTCTTGTCTAAATTGTGCTGCATAACTGTGTGAAATATAAATAAAATAGAAATGTACTCCTGTTGTCTGCCTTGTCAGTGTCCTTGCTAACTAAAGGGTTACTGTGTGGGTATGGTTTACTGTGACACATGCTCTATATGCCACTTCAACATTGCCAATGTCTTGTTTCCTCTGATCATTTTGTTTCAACTTTGGTGTCCCAGACTTGTGCATCTGTGTGTGTTGGCTTAGATGTAGGTGTGTTTGCTGTGGACTGTTTAACTTCCTGGGTGTGTTGTCGTCTGTGTGATGTTTAGATTGTTGTTGTGTGTGTTCATGGTGTGTCACTCATCTCTGTTTGTAACAGGTATATCTGTTGTGCACAGACTGATTGGTGTGCATGCAGTGCTGTGAGTGTATGTTGCCTTGTCCTTGCCTGTTGTGCACCCCCTGATGTTTAGCTGTTGTAGCATGTTGATATCTTTGCATGTGCATGTGTTATGTCTGATGTGGCTGTGTGCAGTGTTTGTGTTGTGTTGTCTCATGCAGTTGACAGATGCTCTGTGTGTGGTGTTATATGTGCCTGTCAGTGTGTGTGTTTTGTTGTTGTGTTTGATTCAGATGTGTGTTGCCATTGTGGTGTGCCTTACTTGTGTGTCTGTCACATGGACTGAGGTCTATTGTAGTTCCCGTGCTTGTTTTATGTGCATCCTTGGTGTTTTCTCCTCTCATATTTGATGTGTCTCTTGTCATTGTTGTGCATGTGCAGGCATGTGGTACACTATGACACCATTTTGAGTTGATGGGTGGTGTGGTATGTCTGTCTGTGTGTCATTGTAGGCCCATTTCTCCCGGTTTGTCTCCATTATTGTTTTGTGTGGATGCACTTCTTATATGTGTTGTGATATGTTGTCTGTGCATTTTTCCTGACTGATGAGGTTGTGTACTCCTGTTGTGTCTGTGCTCCCATTGAATTTGCACTGTTTAGCTGCACAGGTCTTGTCTATTATTGTAGTAGTTGTGTGTGTGTGTTTTGATTGAGTTCTGTGTCTGACTGTTGTTTTTGTGCGTACAGTGGTTCTGCCATACCTGTGTGTGTGATGTTTGTGGATACCCCCTAGGGGGTGTTTTCCTTGTCAGTGTATTGACTGGACATTATTGGCAAGCTTCTGTGTGTTTGTCACTGGTGTTGTGTGCTGCAGGTGTGATGGGTGTGGGGGTTGTGTGGAGGTTCATACTTGTGTTTGACAGTCATGAAGTGTTGCAATGGGCCCTGTGTGTTGTGCTGCTGACATACTCCTGTGATGTATTTGGATGCAGATGTGTGGCTGCTCAGTGTTAGACTTAATACCCTTCCTTTCATCCCTCTGCCTATACATGGGTTGCCTTGCTGTCTCCCTGAGTTGTTGCAGTAAGGTGACTGTGGTTTGACTTCACTCACTGTGACTGCCATGTGTGATTTTTAGGTCTCTCCCTGAAAGCCAGCACTTCAGCGCTGGCTCTGGGCGAGACATTTTGTAGTGTGGGCTTGCAGAAATGCGACCACAACTTTTGGCTGGCCTAGAGCATGCGAGAACGCACGCAGTAACGCGCATTCCTCGCATGCTCCAGGCCATCTGCCTTTGATGTCACTTGCTCCTCCCCCTCCCCCACCACAGAGCGCTTCTCGGGGCCGCGTGGCCGTGTCACTTTCACGGCTGCACGTCACTTGCTCTCCCGCTCCTCCACCCTCCCCCACCACAGGAGCGCGTCGCACGTGCCACGCGTCCAATGCTTGTTTTTATCTTCATGCCCGTTTACTACAGCTCTCTCGCTCTTTCCTCCCCCCAACCCCCACACATAAGTAGTTAATTTCAACCTCCTAAAATTTTCTTTTTTGTTGTTTTAGGAATATCGATTTTACTGAATCATCCAGTACACAGGCAGTAACGTTATTCTGCTCAATCTTCTGGTTTGCTGTTTTGCGCATGCGCTGTAAGTCTTGTTCCAGCGCGCGATCCGAATCCTGCCTGTAAAGTGTTGGTGTCATAAGCTTGAAGCAGAGACCCCTGTCCCTTCAATGTCTGTATCCCTACTGTTATTGTCACGCACCGTTCATTAGGGAGTGATACATCTTGTCTGAAGCTTGAGACATGACGCTGACTGAAGGGCAACATTCTTCCTTGAGGAGTGGGCTTTGGCTTTCAGCCGACCCTTGAAGTATATTCCAAGAGGGGTAGCGCAATTGCGAAACATAGGTTTGCTGAGAGAGGGTGTCACCAGCTCTCGTTGAAGGCGCTCTTAGGGAGAGAAGCTTAAGTAACCGGCATTGCTGGAAATGGGATCTTGTATAGTGTGGGCTTCCGTGGAATGTGCATGTGTGCACCCCTAGCTCCTGGGATGTTTTCGGGCCATATCATCTGTTGGAAACGGGGTAGCGTGGTGCGGAGCGGGAAGGCTAAACTAGGAGCATTGTGTAAAGCATCCGCGCAGCACACACAAGCGACACACCAGGCACACTACATACTGAGACCACACCAGTTTGAGTAGGAAAAATAACATATGTATTATGCCATCAGCATAGCACAGCGTAACCAGAGGAAACATGGCGCCAACCGGCACCCGGCAGATATAACAGTGGGGACTATTTACAGTGCAGCGCCATTCGGGTCGCTGCCAGGATCATTATGCACAACACATACACTGAAATCCAAATAGTCAGTAAGGTGTAGCCACCCAGATCTACTGGTACATTAAGAATCTGGCATGAAGGCACATCCTGCACTTTAGCAGCACACCTGGAGTCTGGGGCATAACCCTGAAAAAGGTACAGATATCAGAACATTGGCCTCGGTCCAGCGGCCGGTAGACCTGAAAGAGAGACACGCTGGCAGGCCAACCAGATACCGGTAACACCTTAAATTGAACATTCAGAGGGCATCCTTTGGGACTGAACATTAGGCCACCTGTAATATAAGACTTTCAGACCACAGCCCTAGCGAAAAAAATTCCGCACATTTAGTCATGGGTCATACAACATCTTAACCTTAGGAACATGCCCAAATCATGGTTGCCGCAGTCCTGGAAAGGAACATCAGGTTAGGTGCAGACCTGCAAAGGGCACAAACATCCTAGCATTGGCAGGCGTCGCAACCTTAGGCCTAGCCTGGCATTCCGCATAAAAATAGGCATATAAGCATCAGGGCATCATCAGCAATTCACTAACAGGCATAAGATGTAAACAGCCTGGTATGGCATTAGGCCTCAGCAGGCCTGAAAACAGTACCTCCTATCAAACCTGTACCCTAGGCTTGAAGACTCCCACTGCCCTAAGCGGCCTAAAATCTCCTTAGCATGGGGGCCCGGTCATTAGGCCGACATCAGGAGTTTTGGGGCAACCCCAGCGTAAGCAATGCAGGGCATAACCATCCTGCCGAATACCAACGGACCCACTATACTCCCTGGGTCCTCATAGCCCAGCCCAATGCTGCAGAGTACCTTCTGACGCTACTGCGCCGGGGAGCTTCTCTCTCTCCTGATTGGCCAGGCGGCCCACGCGGTGCAACTGCCCACTGTCCGGCGGGGCACTTGTGGGGGACGAAAGGTCCCTGGTCCTGGGGGTGGGCACCGGCAGTGTGCCCAGACTCGCCCCCCCTCTCCACCTCCCTGAGGGATTCCCCACTCACCGGCGGTCCTCAAAGCTTCACCCAGGCCTCCCCTTGCGGGGCCTGGGACTTTACACGGAGCCTGCGAGGCTCTCAGGGCATTCGCGGCTCTCTCTCCTCTTCACCTGGGCCCCTTCCTGGGACCCAGGACTTGGATTTGGAGACCACGAGGCTCCAGAAGCTTCTCGTCTCCCTGGGCGGAGACACAGACCGGCGGGGTGGGCACCCGCTCCGGTCTTCTCCCTCTCTACAGCCGCTCTTCACCCGGGCCTCCCCACGTGGGGCCCGGGACTTCAGCACGGAGCCCGCGAGGCTCCTGACGGCACTCCTCCACTGGCGGAGACCCAGACCGGCGGGGTGGGCTCCCGCTCCAGTCTTCTCCGCAACACGGGTCTCTCTTCACCCGGGCCTCCCCTCGTGGGGCCCGGGACTTCGTCACAGAGCCCGCAAGGCTCCTGACAGCTTCCTGTCTCTTCTCTGGCCCAGCCAGCGCGGGGTAGGCTCCCGCCTGGCTTCCTCCCCGCAGCTCCGCCCACCTCCAGGCAGTCCTCAGGGCACTCGCGTCGCGTCGGCGGCGCCTCTTCTCTCCGGGCTGCGGCGGTGATCTTGGGCAGATGGAGAGCGCGGGGTGGGCTCCCGCTGCGCTCCTTGTTCCTTGGTGCCACGAGGCGGCACCCACGCGGGGTAGGCACCCGCTTCTTCCGTAGGCAGCAGGGTGGGCTCCTGCTGTCTTTCACAAGGCACAGCTTCTTCTGTCCAGACGCGGGGTAGGCTCCCGATGGCTTACAGCGCTAGGATGCAGCGCTCAGCGCTACAGGGGCAGGCACTTCACAGCCCAGTGCCGGGGGTCCCCCGCACCCGTAGCCAGGCGCTCTAATTCACCAGCCCTCCTCCTGGGCATTCAGGCGCAGCGCTATTCCTCTCCAGGCGCTAGGGGGAAGGCAGTAGGCGCAATCCAGCACGGCAAAAGCGCCCCAAGGCGCTGGCGACTGTCCTAAGCTCCTCACCCCCTTTAGTGCAGGCAGTCCCAGTATGGCGCTCATGAGGCGCTGGAGGCCAAGAGACATGTAGTGCAGGGCGAGATCAGTGGCTAGCAGGGCGGCTCACCAGTCCTGAAGCAGCAGCTCCTTGGAACGGTCATCCTCCATTATGGTGGCAATCCTGCCAGCACGGCCGCCTCCACTCTGGCAGTGTCCCTTTTTACTGGCCCTGGGGACAACAGAGGGGTGCAGGTAGGCACATGGGCCAGCGCACAGGCCCAATGTGGCGGTCTCCCCTGGCAGATTGTCCCCTCTCATTCAGTCCATGCTCTGCACTGAGCACATGGCAGCCCAGCCCCCCTATATGTACGCCCCTCACCCCACCTACCAGACAGGGCTGGCAGCTTCCAGAAGGTTCTCTGGGGAACCGGTTCTAACTGGTCTAGGGGAGGAGTAGAGCACCCTGGGTGCGAAGTTTCCCTCCAAAAGCAGGGGTGCTGGGAAACAAATCACTAGACTGCCAACCCACCTCAGTCAGGCGGCACAAGGGCAGGCAGGAATGGCGTCCATTTTAAAAGTGACAGGGACACCATTTACATTTAGTACTCTTTTACATTTTAAACCCATGGTACAATAGATAGGCTAGGGAGGAAAAAGCGAAAAATTTCTGGGAAAAAGGGCCAAGTCCAACATCATCACTTATATTCTTTCAGCTATGAGCGTCGTAGGGCTGATGTCCAGTCACCGAGAACTCTACCTGCGCCCCCTGCCCCCTCAGTTTCTGGTGTTCAGCCCTGCCTTTTATTGAAAATGCTGGCAGCAGATGAAACGACACAGGTGACTTTTCGATGTGCTCAAACCTCTTGTTTTCATTAGAGGCACTGCATCCTTTAGCCAGAACGCACGCGTTCATCCGTACTTAGGGGTGCCACATGGAAATCAGTTTAATTGCTTTTATATGTCCAGAACTTATTCATGCTGTAGCATTGCCTAAAACTGCTGTTGAAATCATGAATATAAAGTAGCCGATGTCGTGATTGACTTGGGTTACAAGAAGGCTGAGTATTGAAAATTAGCATTTGTATCACCCAGATGCCTCGTGTCAATCCCCTAGCTTAAGGAATCAGTGTATTTTGATACTTATGGTCTCAGTTTAGTTTTGTTGACACCAGTGGTCGAAATGCATTAAAGAATGTCTGGGAACTGTGACGTGTGCGTGCAGTGGGGGAGGTGTGAGTGAGCGTAGGGTCGTGGTCAAAGGTGTGGCTGGAGAAAACAAAATAATCTGTAACGTTTTTCAGTCTTTCACCTTCAGGTAACTACATGATTAAAAACGCAAAATCTCAAACCCCCCCCCTCGTCTGGTCTGTAACAGAAAGCACTGTAAACATGCAAGTCTATATTTCAAACTTGCACTACTTACAATATAAGATAGGCTGCTACAAAATGCGTAAAACGTTTTAAGATAAAAAAGTGCTTTCAAAATATAGATTTTAGTAATAACCAGACTGTGCATAGTGCAAAGTTTTTTTATAATTGTGTTTTAAAAGCACACACTTCACACCTTAGCTGGTAGCTTCCTTACAGTAGCTCTCAAAAAGAATAAACGTGTGTCATCAGGAAGTGATTCCATCAATTAAGGCTAATTCCGGCTTCCGAGAACCCTTTAGATTTATTGATTGGCCTGTTGTGAACATTTACATTTTCTTCAGGCAGCAGGCACCCTGGCAAGAATGCTTCTTTAGCTGTCTGTGCCTCCCTCTGTTTCACAGCACAGGAGACTCCATGCCTTACAGGCTGAAGCATTTCAAATGTCGGAATCAACCGTCCTGGAACAGTTGTCTTTTCACACAAAGTAGGGGAACTGTTTTTATTTAAACTAAAAAAGTATGGGCACGTCGTGCCCCTCAGATCCCCCCCACTTTGACCACTGGTTGAAACACATGGATTAGCACGTCTGGAATCAGTGCTTTGTAAAAGGAAATAAACGTTGGGGCGTGGTAACATGAAGCTACCCGGCAGCCCTATGTACAGCATCTTCAACCTCACTTGGCCTTTTGAAATTTTTAGGTCGCTGCCTACCAGTTAGTGCAGCTGTTTGGTATGTGAAAGACATCTTGGGGACTTGCAGAATGTTGACCTAATGTTTTGAAAGGAAGGAAAATAGTAAAAGGTCTCTGTTGCGTTCGCATGCCTGAATAGTACTTTATCACCCTAGAAAATAGGTGCCGGCGGATTTCATGTACCTGGTGCTAGAGAGGGGGGTTTATGCGTGGGCCACTCGCGACCCATATGTGTAGGCATGCGTGTGTGACTGTGTGTCCATATAGCGCCACTAGACGGTGTCTGCACGCACCTTCATGCAGTGAGTATCGCGACGTGCGTGTGCGCTTGTGGCGCACTGGACATGTCTGCACGCACCTTCATGCAAACTACACAATGAAAACACAGTACTTTGCTTCAGCCAAAAGTTGCGTACATTGCTATTTGCACCATCTCAGTCCCTCAGCCTTCTAAAGTTGATATATTGAAAACACCACACATTTTACTAAAACATTAAGGTCTTTGTATCGTTTTAATCCACACTTAAAAGATCTCCAATTGTTGGGTACATCAAACGCTCTCTTTTCTTCTCAGGCACCGGTTGGGTCACATAGCTTAAAAACAAGCCAATAGCTCTGGCTAAGCACTTGTAAGGTCCCAAAGGCGAGACCTATTGGCTATGCCAATGCTTGTTTGAGCTGGGGTTGTTGTTATATGTTCCTTCCCTTGCATGCGATGTACACATTCTTGGTGTTCAGCTCCTTGCCATTCCATTTGTGTGCACCTCACTTTAGGTTTCCTATTTGTTGTCCTCCATTGCTGCTGGCATGTGGTCTGTGTTTGTTGCTGTGTGTCAGTGTGGGGTATGTCTGTGTGACTTGGCAGGCTGTGTGTCCATTGGAGTGTTTGTTCATTGTCTGTGTGTGTTTATTTTGTGCTTGGACTCAGTTTACTTTACATGAGTGTGGTGTTGTTATGGTGTGTGGGTTCCCCTGGCCCTGTGCTTCTATGCTGTGTGTTACTCTGCAGCCACACCTGATGAGTCTCCCTAGTTGTTTGTTGTGTGGTGCAGTGTGTGTGTTCACCTGGCTGGTTATTGGGCATATGGGAGCACAGGAGGGTCACGTGGCATGTCCCTTCATGTTGTGGGTGGGCCTAGTGTGTGGAGTGTGGAGGTGTTGCCCTGTGTACTTTGTGCACTGCCCATGCCTTGTGCTGGCCCAGCCTACTACATTGTGCGCATTTTTTAACGTGGATTCACCGCTGCGGTCACGTGAACTGGACATTATTTCAAGAACGCGGACATGGTGGCCTGGTTGAGGAGGGGTGTACTAGTGGCAGGTAGGACATGTGTGGCTACACCTGTGGTTGTGTTCCTGTTCCCAACAGGGTGTCTGGTGGGGGCAGGGACCTTACATCAGCCATTGAGTTGTGGGTTGTGTTTGTGTGCAGAGTTGTGTGATCGCGTACCTGCGGCGGCGTCCGCCATGGTCTATGGCTTGCTGGAGGTGTATCATGTACAGCGCCGGAAACACTTGTAGTGCCGGGTCCATGGCGGTCGGCTCCGGTATTCTATTTTGCACTCCGCTGTGGTGCTTCCGCCTGCTCAGATTGGCCGGTTTCTCCGCTGCGGTGTGCCTGGCTGTTTGGCGCATCCTAATTTGTACGGCGGGAGGGACGTCATTCCGCACGGCGGTGGCTCTCCATTGGTTGTCTCCGCCGTGGTGGCGGGCGCGTTTTGATGGCGGTCCGCGTCGCACCGCGGCAGACGGACACTGGGCTGTGTTTGACCATTGTAATATGGCGGGCGGGTGCAACCCTGCTCACGGGCGGAAAACAGCGTTTTATCCCACCGCCAGCATCGCGGAGGTGCATCCGCCAGTCATCGTAATGGACCCCCAAGTTCGAGTCTCAGCGTCACCATCCTATGATTCTGGGCAAATCACTTAATATCCCAGTGCCTACAATTCAGCGCCGTGAGACCCTCACAGGTGGTTTGCCGTGCTTTACAAATCCTGGATTTATTTATTTATATTGTGCAGCACAGCACAGCACACACAAGTATCATTTTGCAGACCTTAGGTGGGGTGTACAACCTTCTACCTCCTGACTGATCCAAACATCTAAATCTTGATTTTAATACCCCGAATACATGTTCAACAACAATGCATGTTTTCTTCAATTATGCATTGGACCTCGTTTGACCTTCTGTCTGTGGTGGGCTACAAGGATGCCTCATCTATGGTTGAAGGCCATACTCTTGATCACCTAACACCGGTAGTTGACAAATATGGTAAGAGTTTATTTAAGTTGAAATAAGATTAATAAATCAATGATGGTAGAATTGACATTTTAAAAATGTTATATATTGTTAGCAGTGCTAGCAAAAGAGAAAGGTTTATGTTGCATAATATTAACATTCAAAACATACTTTATTTTTTGTTATTATTTACATTATATATATAAAAGCAAGATTTAGATAACTGTGTGTAATACGTCTCTAACATTTGTAATGTTATTATTCTTGTGTTTTAAACAAACACTATAGCCTCGTGTGGTCACACCTACTGGCATGGCTTGTTTATGAATATCCAGGACAATGGAGACATATTAAAGAGCATTGAGTTCATGCTCTACACAAAGCCATTAAATGGGTAGATCATGCAGCTTAATATCCATGCAGATTATTTTTGTTCCAAAACAAAATCCTTATACTGATGTGTGAATAACTGTATTTGGATATAACTGTTATGTTACACAAACAATGCTAGGCTAAGGCAAATGTACACATTGTATGTATCCTTTTGATAGATGGTGTATTAGGCTGCACACACTTAAAGAGGAATAGGACTTCCAAGTATTATTGTTCTGGTGGATATTAACCATAAATCCAAAAAAACAAGGTTTACAATTACGCACCAAAATGTGTGTTGTGCTGCAAATGTGCGTATGTTACTGTTACACACCCACAAGTGTACAGCCATCGTAAAAATAATGTATATTAAAATATATTATAACTTAAACCACAAATCACCTCTGTCCCAGTCACACAACAGCACATTTGCCTGATGTATTGCATTGCATGAGTGTTAATAAAAATGTTTAGATTATATTTATATCCACAAATGAATTATGAAAGTTTAAATACATTTTGTACTTTATAACAGCCACAGAATGTAAGAAATGAACATATTACAACAATACCATACTAATGTAGTCCAACCTTTATAAAAAAAAAAATTAAATACATTGCATATAAGACTTACCTATCAAAATGGGGTTTCCATAAATACCATTCTGGAAGCGTTGATTAATGGTACAGCGTATAAATATGGAGACTTCATGTGCACTCCTGTGTACTTGGCTAACACATTGTAAAATTTGCCTTTATGGTCCACAATGGCCTGCACATTAATTGAGTAGGTGTGCTTGAGATTCTGGAACATGTGTGACATTGGTGTAGGTGGCATCAATTGCACCAGTGTGCAATTAATAGCTCCCAAAACATGGGGGAAGCTGACAATTTCATAAAAACCTTGCTTTGTATTAAATTGTTCTTGCCTTAATTTTGGAAAATGAAGAAACTGTGTAGTTAGTCTAATGATTGCACCAAGGACAGTTAGCGGAAATGATGAGAATGCTCCCTGAGATATACCTGCCAACCTAGTAAAAGAGCCCTGAAAAGACCCAGATGTCAACATATGCAGTCCTGCCATCAGTTTAACATGGGGTGGATGGCATGTGAATGACCTGTTGACGGTTCAAGACTTGACACAATGTTCTGCAGTAAGTCAAAGATACCCTCCTTCTCCAGTCTGTATAACTGGATCACCTCCTCCTATCTCAGATCAATGAGGCTGATCCTCTGATGAAAAGTCCTCTCCTTCCTCCTTCGCTGCAGGTGGCGTTGATGCAGATGACGGCTCACTAGTGAAATAACAATCTCCATGCCTGAAAAGTGATTGCCAAAGATTGCTAGGTGCAACATCTTTCTATAGTGAAGCCATTGCATGACTTCTTGCACCTGCGATGACCATGCGTAGCCCTGGCAAATTATGGCAGACCAGACCCCATACGGTACATAGTGAGTGCACCGAGCGAGCCTGGCCACTACAAGGAGGGTTTGCGGGTTGACTGCTTAAAAAGATTTGGGCATAAATGGGGTACTCTAAAACACATATTTTATTATATGTTCAGTTGTATTATTTTGTAAAGCATAGTAAATGATGACCTTACTGTGCACCGGGATACGAAAATCTTTGCTGGGCCCTTCGATGACTCCCTTAGTCTCACCCTCCAACAGTGCCCCTCATCCCCCCATAGCCCATCTCTCACATATATTTCATTTGTTTTATAGCGCCTCTCATGCCAGTGTAGGGTGTTGTAGCACTTTACATCCACACAGATACAGAGACAATAAATCAAACATGTGTAAATCAGTGTATAGCAAATGTTACATAAGACAAAGGGGGCTACAAGGTGTAGGATTCATGTCATCCATACTGTTAGGCAGTTTTTAAGAGTGCTTGGTCTGGAGAAGGACAAACTCGGGATTCAGAACGTAACACAGTGGTTAGGGTTGGTTTTGCTAAAAAGAATTTATTTCTACCCAAAAAATCCTTTTAGCAACATTATGATAATGAAAGACTCTGAAAAAAAGCTTTCTTACGTGTACCATGTAGTTTGCATGCAGCTCTTTGATGATACTTCATAGCTCACTGTGCTAGATTATGATTGTAACTGCACAATAATAAAAGGGTCTCTGTGACAAAAGCAGTAACTCACTAAACTATGCACATAAAATACTGTTCTGTGATCTGCATGGTACACGTCCTTTGCAGCAGGCATATTAACCCTCTGCGCTACCTTAGATGAGTCAAAACTGCCACTTGACAAACTCGATCTCTCTCCAGCAGGCACATTAACCCTTTGGGTGCGGCCGGAATTTCCCCACGGTGCGGGAAAATTCCACGCGTGCGCAGATCGGACGGCTCCCGGCCGTCTGACGCACACACCCACCGTGACGTCGGATGGCCAGGGGACGTCCGACGCATGCAAGGGGTTAATTACCATAGTCATTTTGACACTTTTATTGTTGCCTGAAAACTGTTGGATATACAAGGAACTCTGCAGGGGGTGCTTTCGAAACTGCTGCACTACTACAAAACCAGCCCCCAGTAACGAAACCACCCACCACCCTTCCGGGGAAAATGCCCAATGCCTGGTCCGTTCATTATGCATAGCATTCTGACGCTTCTTGATCTTTGCGTTACACTGCATGATGCTGCGTCACGCAGCGTGTGCTTTTTAATTACCACTGGCCTTAAACTTGTTAGGATTTGCGTGGGCGCACCCTCCTTGCATACATTAAGAGCTGCGTCATGCAAGCCGACGCAATGCAGGACTGGTACCAGGCAGGTTGCCTGTAACAATGCAACCCACCCACTGCGCCACTTGGTAAATATAACTTAAGCCCTTGGGTTGCCTTGCGTCGGTTTGCACAAGGCAAGGGCCACACAAGAGCATAGTATATCTGGGACTTAATTCTTTGCACCGCGCTTCTAGATATTCAATAGTAATAATATTACATATCTTGCGGCTTCTCAGAAACTTATACAATTTGATATTGGAATCCAACAATTCGAAAGGAAATCCTTTTCGTCATCATGAAATCTAAGTTCATATGTGTCTGGGCATTTTCGCAAAAAAAGAATCGGGGCTGAATTTTTTTTTTAATTGACAAATGATAATTGCTTTGGAAACTTCTCTCTGGGTGAAAGTAAACCCTTCTTCCTCACATCTGCTTCGGATGCCAGATGTGCGTCCCTACAGGCGCCTGCTGAATGTGCACAATAAGGTGTGAAAGGAAATCTTGGGAGAATTTGAAGGATAATTACCTTAAGAGAGTGGAATTTCGGCAACATCTTTGTACGCAGTTCTCTATTAACCACAAGATTCAAATTGCTTTCTTTAAAACAGTTGTCCAAATCCACGTGTCCACTTGCGGTGGGATGAAAGTCATGCAGTGTAAATCAAAACTAATTAAGTCAAATAAAAGTCCCAGACCTACTCAGAGGTCAGGGGCCCTCCTTCTGCTGTGTCCGCCCTTCAGCACTGACCTCTTCTCACTTTCTAATTAGGAGAAGGAACATTGAAATGCAAATGAGCGTAACAAAATGCCTGAGGGAACTGTTCACGGGCCGTACAAGGGCAGTATAAAAATCTTGGTAATTTCAGAGTCATGAAAGATAAAATGTGGAGCAATGCGAGATCTGTTACTGATAAGGTTACCATACCAACAGACTTCGGTGCACGTGAGATGACCTTGGGACAGGGCACGCATTAATGTTGTAAAAGTGTACAAATGTCACTTTATTGTGGAGGCAAGCCAGGGCTCAAAATAGGCCTCCTGGGCTGCAATGACCACACACAGACATGTGTCACTTTGGCTAATCTAATTCGTGAAATAAATGGAGCTCCTCCGATGTTTCTAAACAAATAAACCCACGCCCTATTTGGCCCTAAAGTGCCCTCTACTCTCCCAATTACCCACCTTTTTTAATTTGTGCATTTATTTTTTAACTTTCCTGGGGCTCACTGGCCGTGTACCAGCCCCGCAGGTCCAGTACCAGCCCCACAGGTCCAGTACCAGCCCTGCAGGTCCAGTACCAGCCCCGCAGGCCCAGTACCAGCCCCGCAGGCCCAGTACCAGCCCCGCTGGCCCAGTACCAGCCCCACAGGTCCAGGACCAGCCCCGCAGGTCCAGTACCAGCCCCGCAGGTCCAGTACCAGCCCCACTAGTCCAGTACCAGCCCCGCAGGTCCAGTACCAGCCCCGCAGGCACAGTACCAGCCCCGCAGGCCCAGTACCAGCCCCGCTAGTGCAGTACCAGCCCCACTAGTCCAGTACCAGCCCCGCTAGCCCAGTACCAGCCCTGAAGGTCCAGTACCAGCCCCGCTAGCCCAGTACCAGCCCTGAAGGTCCAGTACCAGCCCCGCTAGTCCAGTACCAGCCCTGCTAGTCCAGTACCAGCCCTGAAGGTCCAGTACCAGCCCCGCAGGCCCAGTACCAGCCCCACAGGTCCAGTACCAGCCCCACAGGCCCAGTACCAGCCCCCACAGGTCCAGTACCTGCCCCGCAGGCCCAGTACCAGCTCTATGGGCCTCTATTTATTGATAGAACCTGCAGGAGATTCAACCTACAGGTCCTCCATGACCGAGACCTATTGCCCTCCCATCCAGCCTGCTCACACCCGGATCAGGGCTGCTCCTCTACTCCCTGCACACTACTGCGATTCCTACAAC
This sequence comes from Calotriton arnoldi, assembly GCA_963921515.1. NCBI lineage: Eukaryota > Metazoa > Chordata > Amphibia > Caudata > Salamandridae > Calotriton > Calotriton arnoldi. The sequence goes on along the minus strand of CAWUFW010011128.1, from coordinate 514,041 downwards.
CCCGTCAATGTACCATAAAATGTAAATATCAGTCCCTCTGACTGTTTACCACCATGGCCCGTATTAATTACTTATAGTGCACCCTTTCCCTGATTGCATCATGATGCACTGGGCTCAAACAGGAAAAGTGCATCCTAGTATTATGAAGTGATTCCTTCATTTGCATGGGGCCTTTTGCATGGGGATATGCTATCAGTATTACAGAAGGGGACGAACACGCCCTTTGCGCCCCAGAGCTACAATGTATAATATGGCCGCTTGCAGAAGGCCTTCCAGAGGAGTTCTTTGTGCCCTTCCCCACTGTGAACTCAGGGGCCACTGTTCCCTTTGCTCTGACGCCCCTAGCATTCCACTGCAGAAAAACACCACCCCCATTGTCTTGCCTATGGATCGAAGTTGCTGAGGAAGCACAGTCAATGCTCTGACCCAATCTTAACTACTCCAGCCCCTCTTCGCCACTTTCTCTCTAGCCCCTAGTGCTGCACAACCCCAGAGGGGTTACTGACTACCTTCTCATCCCTAAGTCACCCAAACCCAAATTCCATCACCTTCGTCAACCCTCGTAGTACTTTAGCTGAGCAGGCCACAGGTAAAAAGCCCCAGAATCATCCTCCTTACCCGAGTACGAACCTTTCCATAATCCTTCTTCTGGCTAATATTGCTCGTCTTGCCTGGTGGCTTATTTTTTTCTGTGGCTTTCTTTCTCATCCCAGCTTACTTCCACTGTAGTGAACATTCTTTTTTCTCTTCCACATTCTTTTTGACATCTGTGGAGCCACATTCTACTTCTCCCCCCATCATATTATCATATTCTTTTTGCTTGAGTCTCTCCCTTATAGTTCTTTAATGGCTTCCTCACTTCATGCTACCCAGACTGCTCTGCCCTCTCATCCCACCACAACTCGCTGCCCCACAGCCTCTCCGGTCTTGCCCTTCCCCTTCACCATACACCGATGCTAGTACGGTCATCCTATTTGCTGCTTTGGTAGTGGACCTGTCACCAGCCCCTGGCTCAGGACCGACCTTATCTCCCACCATGCTTGAATCATTTTTAGGTCTGGCCCTGAGAAGGCTCTAGCCGTTTCGCCACACTAAGGTTTTTCCAAAAAACATTCATAATATACATAAGTTGAGGGGATTTTGGTCAGCAGGCTTCATCAATTGGCCTATTATGTAGTTATTCACATTTTGCTTTTACCCACCCCAGCATACAGCAAAGGGTAATGGGCCCACCCACTTCACCCATTGGCTCTTCACTTTGAATATCTGCACCAAGCCAGTGCACATCCTTAACATTTTCCTAAAAATAGTTCCTTTCCCTTCAGTGATAAACCTGGTTATAACTGTGCTTTTTAATGTAGTTATTTTCTATATTAAGTTTAAATAGAGACAATTTATTTTGCTTGCACTTCTGAGACCTAGTAAGATGGTGAATTATTTTCAGTCTCCTATTAAAGTTATACAGTGTTTAGGTGATACTGTAACATTGTAGCTGCCTGGGATTTGGGTGCTTGATTAGCTGGTGGTTGAGTCTGGTATCCATCGCAAATAATAATAATAATAACAATAATAATAATAATAATGAAATGCATGGTACTACTGAAAAGCTTATATATGAAAAAACCCACTAGTAAAATGGCCACATCAGTGAATATTTTTTATATTTAAAGTATTTCATGTATTCCTATTGTGGCCACATTTAGGTGACCACATGTTTTTTTCTGTTTGTGGCACATTCTTGCAAAAAGAAAAAGAAATTAACCATTGTACTAGCCTGACAAAACTAGCTTTGCCAGTGTTTGTTTCTTCTGTCTTAGGAAGGTGGTGCACTGGCTTTCTTGTTCCCCTTTACCGGTTTCCACGTGCGTAACAAAACTTGAGGGGGGCCCCCTGCAAGGTGCACGGAGGGACCCCGCTCTGGATTTAATTCGGAGCTCTCAGGCCAGAGTACTGTGCTGAGGGGGGCCCCTGCAGCTCGGGCCCCCCCCTCAGCACCGCTGGGGCTGCGCGGGGCCTGTGTTACGCTACTGCGGTTTCACCAGTATCAGCGGGAGGTGCACTGATCATGTCCTCACGTCTACTGCATTGCTGTCTTTATTGTCTTGCCATGCCCTGATTTTAATTTTATGATGTGATACCCTGAGTCACTCATTCTTTCCCCCGATCTCAGGCGTGGTGCCTCAGTAATTCCTATTTTTCATCTCGTTAAATGGGATGGTGCACCCATCCACTTCCCCTTCAGCGCCTTGAGACCCTCGCGGGTAAGTAGTGCGCTCTACAAATTCTGTGATTGATTGATTGATTGATTGATTGATTCATGACTTTTGTCTAGCACCAGGGTCATGGGCCTGTCCATTCACTTTTTCACCACTATTAGTGTTAGCGTACTGGATTTCCTACCTTAACCACACATGTTCTGGGTTCCTGTGCTCAGCTAATCCACTCTCACACCTGCTAAAGACCTACACGGCAACTCTGAGTACCAGCTATGGTTTATCACCCAATTTGTTTGCCTTTCCAGCCATTCCCTTTCTGGTATGTCCTTCACAGCTCTCTCCAGCACACTCCACCATCCCCCCACGCACCACTGTCACAACTGCCCTAGTTAGCATTGCTGGCCTCTAATTGGGGCTGCTGTTGCCTCCAGTATGCCCATCACCAGCCATTTCCTGTCACCCCCATTGTGGGCGGGAACAGCAGCCGCCCAATGCCACAGCAGGCTCCAATGAGCTCACAGGCTCCGGGATGGTCTCAGAAGGCACTGTGTGCCTGATGTAATAATCTTGGGTAACATTGCAGGTGCAATTTCTGTGCAGCATCGACTATATGGCATTAGCTCGTTTTTACTTTGCAGCTAATGAGAGTAAGAGTTATGGAGTTTGAGTGCTGTATGATCTGTAGGTACATTGCAGTCCATTTGCTGGTTTTATGAAGAAACAACCAAATTTCTTCGCCACTGCATTTGGGCTCAGGTTCACTCGCCCTTGACTGCTGCCTGTTGGTTCCAACACCAACTGTGTTGGGTTTACATGCGGTGGCCCCTTAAATTCACTTATGATTGGCCCCTTCATAACTCAAGGTTCGCCCTCTGTTGGCATTTATCATCCGTGTGGACCTCTCACGGGCTTTGTCCTACACACAGCTCTTCCTCCTCACCTGTTCCTAAAGACGCTCGTGCCAAGCACCCACATAGGTAGGATGCAGAGGGGAAAAAGTAATGTGGGGTCTCCCGGCCAATCAGTCAGGTTGACCATCTGTCCAGACAAGGCAGAACCTTCATTCTACCCTTGATAACCTCTTATTAGTTGCTGAGGCAGTAGTTGAGGAGAAGCATTAGAAACTAAAAAATGACCTGTTACTTTCTGTTTCTGTCTCCACTCATGACCCAGGACCAGTGAAAGCAAGGACACTGCTAGAATACCAAAGAGCAAGCCAGGAGTAACAAATGTGAGCAAGGCTTTAAGTGGAGCGGGTCCTGCCAGGTCTCAGGCCTGGCAGTAATTGAAAGCTGACTTTGAAGTGGATCCTTAAAAGGACCTACATTCATGTCCTTAACTTTACAGGAAAAAAACAGATCGATCTGCCTATAATGACTGTAAAATCTGTTAAAATATTCATTGGTAGCTATCCAAGCCCTGTTTACATTTCACATGTTTTGCTTCATCTTCCTTTCCCTAGGAGTTTTGGGGCATATTATCAAGCGGCAGCGATAATTATCGCTGGCCGCTGTTAGCGCGAGGAATCCTATCGCCGGCTATCGCTGGAAATTATCGCCATGCTAGCGCTGTATTAACAACGCTTAGCGCAAAGGCGATAATTTTCCAGTGATAGCGATGTTTTCCATGGAACATCGCTGGTTTTCCAGCGATGTCCCATGGAAAACGGCGATATCCTTGGTGATAGGGCCTGTGGTCTTAGCCACACAATCCACCCCCATGTTAGGTATGCCTTAGTCAGGAATTTAGCAGACGTTAAATTCCTGCGTTAAGACATACTTAACAGCGATTGAAAATATCGCTAACCCACGTTGTTGATATGGCGATACCTGGGTTAGCGATATTTCCCCATGTTGTTTTCACAGGCACGCCTCCTTTGTATCTCATTAGCGATGCGATGGGAGGCGTGCAGAAAACGGACGCTAATGCAGGAATCACGCGCTAGCGTGTCCTTGTTAATTAGGCGATAAAATTATCGCCGCTTTTCGTCCGAAAACGGACGCTAAAGCGGCGATAATTCATTAACGCCGCCTTGATAATATGCCCCTTAGACTTTGTTCAGATGTTTTGTCTCTGCAGTTCTTTTTCATACGTCATATGACTTTTGTATAGTGCATACTGTGAAATAAGTCCTATTTAGGAGTCTGGTTGATTTCAAGGTGTGAATAGGTGTTCATGATGGGTCACGATTGAGAGCTCTGAATCTGAAGGCATTCTGAGTTTCTCACAGTACCTGGGAGTGGGTCATAAAGGGGTTCAAACTACACGTTCATCCACTCATTGGCCTCTCTGTAAAGTGCAAAGAGCAAAGGTAACACATGTAGCAAATGTAATGGCCATTTTATGTGAAAATGTGTGAAGGAAGTATATGAAGCTGTTGAAAGATTGACAGAACACAAGACAACATTGTTGGGTTAGCGTTGTTCTCGTGGTTCCCTGCGTGGAACCTGGAACGTGGGGGTACGGGGGTTCGGCGGCTGGCAGTTATGCCAGGGGACGGAAAGATGATTAAAGGACTTTACCAGTAGTCCCGACTCCGCCGCTTTTACTTCATTTCAGTGGCGACGATATGGCGGAGAAGACCCGATGCGTGCTGCGATTATAATTACCGGCATCCCCGTTGGTGATTCCAGTCCCCGCCACAGCCTCTTGGTGTTCGCGGCTGCGGCGCAGAGATCGGTGAGATCAGTGGTGTTTCCAGTTTCGGTTCCAGTCCCTGTCCTTCCCGTGTGACAGTAACGACTGCCGTGGAGAGACCAGGAGCAAGGTACTGCCTGTAGTTGTGTCATTTTCCTGTCGGGGCATTGTGCACGTCGTTGGATAGCACTGCGCATGCCCGAGCACAAGCTCCATCTCCCTTGAAGAAAAAAAGTTGAAGCCTCGCACGTAGAACGTGGCGGCCATCTTGGGTGAGTGAAATCACCCGGTTTCTTTCCTGCCTGCTGTTTCTCCGGTGACAGGCACACCTTTTTATTATACAAAGTTTTGGCATACCAAAATGCTTATGTACCAACATATTTCCAAGTGACATAGAATTTTTTTTGGGGTGGAACTTGTCTGTTATGGTATATAATTGCACAATTTTCATGACATATTAAAACATCAGTTACCTACCAATCCGTCATGGCGAGAATTGTTGCACCAGTACCCTTTTTACAAGCTCCAGGCACTCCTCCATTAAACTGGCAACAATGGAAAGAGACTTTTGAGGCCTACTTGGAGGCAATTGATGGTGATACCTTCACCTCTAAAAAGAAAAAAGCTCTTCTTGTGTATAATTTAGGCGCCGAAGGTCGCAATATTCTGAAGACTCTGCCACTAGAAGTTGTGAGTGTATTTACGTCGGGTGGCGACAACGGCGATTCTTCAACGACAATCGACGAGTATGCCTCCATTATTAGCACTCTTGACAAGCGTTTTAATCCCAAGAAAAATACCGTTCTTGAACGCCACAAGTTCCTTCAACGTTCCCAGCTTCCTGGTGAATCTATTGATGACTTTGTTGCAAGCCTCAGAACACTGGCTGTCACGTGCAACTATAGGGAATTCAGAGATGAAATTATCAGGGACCAATTAATTGAAAGGACGAATAATAAGAGGATTCAGGAGAAGCTTTTCTCAACATATGACCCGGATTTAGAATCCGCGCTCAAACTTGCAAGAAGTATTGAGCATTCACAAACCTGCATGAAAGAGATGAATGAAGGCGCTAAATCCACGGAGGTTAAGCATTTGAACACTAAATCTCCCAGACAGGTCATCAAAGGAACCAACGTTAATTCTTCACGTAGTAGTAATGATCAATTACCCAAACCTAAGAGTGAGAAGCCAGAAAAGTGTGAAAACTCTTGTTTCCGTTGTGGTAGCAAGTTTCATCTTGGGAATGCCAGATTCTGCTCTGCATTATCTCAAACATGTTTCAAGTGCGGGAGGAAAGGCCACTTTGCGCGCATGTGCAGAGCTAGTCTCAACCAGCGAGCTTTTCCATCACAGTCAGTCAAGAACATTGAGGAATTTTTCTGTGATTCTGACGAGGAAGACAAAGATATCCTGATGTTGTCCTCATCTAATTTAGTAGAAAATGCAGTGGTGGAAATATCATCCATGGGCGGGTCACGCAAGAGGAAGCCTCCATCTTGCACAGTCTCAGTGAATGAGAGAAGTGTAAAATTTTTAGCAGACTCTGGTTCTCCTTTCACCTTATTGAATGACAAGGACTTTAGTGAACTCAAGAACATTGTTGTGCATGAATCTCGTATTAAAATGTTTGCTTACGGGGGCAAGAGGGTAGAGGTCATGGGTAGATTTGATGCTAATTTGCAATTTGATGGCAAACATGCTGTGGGACCTGTGTACATTGTGAAAGATGGTGCGAATTTGTTGGGGTGGGATGAACAAGGTGAGTTGGGAATAATATTGGACCCCAATCATCCTGACATGGTACTGTCTAAACGTAATGTAGATTATGCATCGTGTGGCCAACCGTCAACCAATTTTGAGAATTCTTGCATAGTTAACCACTTGGGAATGGAAGAATGGGCCAAAAGCTACCCCAAAAAATTTTCTGAACGTTTGGGTAAACTCAAGGGTTTTCAACACCGCATAATTTTGAAACACAATGCGAAAGCTGTAGCTCACAAGGTGCGCAAGGTACCACTGAGCTTAAGGGGTGAACTAAAAATTGAGCTTGACAAACTTTGTTCTGCTGAAATCATAGAGCCTATTGAAGGTTCAGAATGGTTGGCACCCTTTGTCCTAGCGCGGAAGGTAGACAAGTCGATGAGACTCTGTGTGGACCTTCGGGACCTTAACTCCAATATCTGGGTCGATCGGGAATCTTTGACAAACATAAATGAGATGCTATCGACTTTGGGCAATGCCAAATACTTTACCTCCCTAGATGTATCTTCGGCATACCATCAAGTCGAATTAAGTAGAGATTCCAGGCATTTAACATCTTTTGTTACGCCTGAAGGAGCATTCCGGTACATCCGAATGCCGTTCGGATTGGCATCAGCATCCGCTGTATTCCAGCGATTAATGAACAAACTTTTCAAGGGCGTTAAAGGTGTCATGTTCTTTCAAGACGATATTTTGATTTTTGGCGAATCCATGGGAGAGCATGACACCAGGGTAAAGACAGTCCTCGACATCATCAAGGGGAGTGGGTTAACCCTAAGAAAGGATAAATGTAAGTTTGCTCAGGAGGGCGTTGATTATTTAGGTCACCAAGTGTCTGGGAAGGGAGTTGAGCCCAAGGTAAAAATACTTGATGCCATACAGCGTGCACCTAAACCCAAAAATAAAGACCAGCTCCGCTCATTTCTCGGGCTGGTGGAATATTATTCTAAATTTATCAAGACCTTTTCTGACAAAACCTGTAGGTTACGTTGTCTCTTGAAGAAAAACCAAAAGTATGAGTGGGATGATGATTGTGACAAGGAATTTGAGTCCATCAAAATGGAAATTGTTAATGCTGGTCCACTCAAAATGTTTGATATTAATGATACATGTATTCTAACTACTGACGCCAGCAATGTGGGTTTGGGTGCGGTACTTATGCAGGTGAGAGCTGATGGAAAGGAAGAGACTATTGCTTTTGCTTCCAGGACGTTATGAGGTGCAGAATCCTCTTATTCCACTATAGAGAAAGAACCTTTGGCCATGTGGTGGGGCGTCCAATACTTCAAAAATTTTGTGTGCGGAAAATAATTTATCTTGAGAACAGGCCACAAACCTTTGTTAGATCTGTTTACAACCAAAGGTGGGAGCAGAGCAACTCCTCGCATCGCCAAATGGCAATATAGACTCCAGGGCTATCAATACAAATTGGAATATGTGCCTGGAGTTAAGAACTATGTTGCCGATTGTCTTTTGAGGTTGCCCTTGGATGACAACGATGTAGGTCTGGACGATGTTGAGGAGCTAGAAATTGTGTGTGCAGTGTGCTCTATCAGTGACTCTGCAAATGGTGCGTTGTCTGAGCAAGAATGGTTGGATGCACTATCTTGTGATGGAACTCTTCAGGAACTGATGAAGTGTATGGCAAATGGTTGGCCTCCAGTTAGGAGTATTCCTGAGACAATAGTTCCCTTCAGCAGAGTTGGAACAGAGCTGTCCATCGTTGGGTGCATTCTACACAGGAGTGGCAACTAATTGCCCCCGAGTGCCTTCGTGAAAGAATTCTTGTGTTAGCTCATGAAGGGCACCCTGGTATTCGGGCCATGAATAGAAGGATAAGAGAGGATTTCTGGTGGCCTGGTGTCGATAGGGCGATCGAGCATTATGTTAGAAACTGTTTTGCGTGTGTTCTTAGTGACAAGTCACAGGTGACTTGTCCATCTCCCTGTCAACCCCATTGAGGTAAAAACTTGCCCTGATGTAAGGTGGCGTTTGATGTTGCTGGTCCTTTCGGGGTAGGGGTAGTACACCCAAGTACGCATTAGTTTTGATTGACTATATGTCAAAATGGCCAGAGGTAAGATTTGTAGATAGTGTGAACTCAGATGTCATCATTACATTTTTCAAAGAGACATTTTCCAGGGAAGGTTTTCCTGAGGAGCTTATAACCGACAATGGAACCCAATTAACATCCAGGGAAATGCAGAATTTTCTCGCCAATTCTGGCATTAAGCACATTTTAACCTCCCTTTACCACCCTCGTAGCAACGGTCTTGTTGAAAGGTTAAACCGTTGTATCAAAGACCAGTTGCAACTCGCACTCATAAATGGTTTACAATGGAAAGTAGCAATAGATGACATGTTGTGGGCCATGAGAACTACCCCCCACATAAGTACTGAAATGTCCCCGTTTACCCTGTTAAGGGGAAGGATTGCTGGTTCCAAACTCAATAAGGAATGGATGGATAGGAAAACTGTTGATGCTGCAAACTTGGCCAAAGTAGCGGATGTGAGAGCTGCTGTCCAGGAGAGGTATGATTCCACGGGTGGTTGTCACCGTGTTTTGTCAGTTCAGGTGGGCGATTGGGTGAGAGTTAAAAGACCGGGTTTTGTTCATAAGGGTTGGTCGCGTTTTTCAGCACCCATTCGGGTCAAGAAGGTGGAGAAGCATGTCGTCCTACTTGAGAATGGGAAAACTTGGAACAAGTGTTTCATTTCGGTTGTACCCAAATCCAAGGTGGAATATGTTGGGAGGAGGATGGGTGTGCATGTTGACCCTGACCCGGCTCAGTCTAATGGTGTGTTTGTTGACTCACACACACACATCCTTCGCATTCTTCACGACCCATTCTTTCCAGGGGAAGCTCGATTTCAGTTACCCCTGTTAGAGCGTCCGTCAGGACCAGGTCATGTCCTGCTAAGTTTTGCGATTAAAAAATGTTTTGATTCTATGTCCTCACCACATACTTTTGCTATGTAATTCTTGTGTTTATTTTCTTGTATGTATTTGTCTGTAGGAAGGGGGATATGTTGGGTTAGCGTCGTTCTCGTGGTTCCCTGCGTGGAATCTGGAACGTGGGGGTGCGGGGGTTCGGCGGGTGGCAGTTATGCCGGGGGACGGAAAGATGATTAAAGGACTTTACCAGTAGTCCCGACTCCGCCGCTTTTACTTCATTTCAAACATGTTGTGTTTTCAGGTGAGAGCAGAGAGCGAGAGAGGCAGAGAAACATTGTAAGAGAGAGCGAGAGTGCATAGTGAAGGGAGGTGGCACTAGGAAGAACCTGCTGAACGGCAGTGGTGAAAAGACAGTGATGAAGAGGAAGGAGAAAATGTGTGAGATATGCACATGGATGAATTCTGAAAGATGGTGGGGAAAAAGGGTTTAAGTGTCTAAGTGGGAGAGACTGCACAGGAAAGTGGTGTGAATGTGGAAAGAGAGTGATGGAGACACTCCAAAGATCACTACCCCTTTTACAGACCTGAGTAATGTTTAATTCATAGATTCACATTTTGAGAATTGCAAAATTTCCAATTGTAATGAATGACACGAAATCACTGTTGTTACTCATTTATCTGAAACAGCTAACAAGCCTTGGCAAGGCCAGTAGGTCAGGCTTGCTTTAGGACTGTGTTCAATGCATTGTGATATCTGTGGATGCAATAACAGAAAACACACATTGTGGCACCCAAATAAGGTCAGGTGGCACACCATGTGAAGCACAGGAGTTTAGGTCATGTGTTTTATGCCACGCCTCCTGTGAAGGATTCCTCTTTGCACTCCTGTCAGAAACCCCACACCTTTTTTATCACACTTATAGCTCTGCTTGCCTTGGCTTCCCGTATGCGGCATTCATGGTCCATCAGTCTATAATATGGAAGAGAGACTCCCATAATAGTAATGAAAACTACAGGACCTGCTGAGTGCAGGGGTTTTACCAGATTCAGGGCCAGATGTACGACCCTTGTAAATAGCGCCTCGCAATTTGCGCTCGATTGCGAGTCGCAAATTGCGAGTCGCAATTTACAATGTACTACAGTGTCAGAGACACTGGCTGCGATTCCCAATGGGGTCGCAAAATGCGAGGCTCCTGAATATTAAAGAGCCACTCGCAATTTGTGACCCCATTGGGAATGACAGGCCCTCCCAGGGATGGTGGCCTGCTGGGCTCAGCAGACCACCATGTCTGGCACTGCTTTTCAATAAAGCAGTTTTTTTTTTTAAATGCAGCCCGTTTTCCTTAAAGAAAAACAGGATGCCTTTAAAAAAAAAAAATGAAACGTTTTCGTTTAATTTTTTAAGGGCAGGCAGTGGTCCCTGGGACCACCGCCTGCCCCTAAAAAATATTTCCCCCTGCATTTGCAAAGGGGAAGGGGTCCCCTGGGACCCCTTCCTTTTTGCGAGTGCATTACCACCCTCTTGAAGAGGGTGGTAATTTGCGAGTGTTTTGCAACCTCAATTGCGGTTGCAAAACATTCATACATGGCTTTGGGGTTGCTATTAGAAAGGGAACGCCCCCTTCCTAATAGCGACTCGCAATTCTAAATAGCGAGTCGCAAATAAATTGCGACTCGCTATTTACGAATTGTACATGGCCCTGTGACATTTTGCATGCGCAAACGGGTCTCAAACCAGTTTGAGCATGCAAAATAGGGACGTACATCTGGCCCCAAATTCGTTATTAGCATTTCCACAGCTCTCGTGTGGTCCAGGTCCGTGCCTTAGTAGCATCCAGTCCAGGTTTATTCTTTGCGTCCAAATTTTATAATGGGACAAACAGCTGCACACATTGCAGAATATAAAACAAAACTTGGACTGAAAGAGTTACTCGCACAAAGACCTGGGAAAATTGAGAGCTGTGGAGGAAATGTCACAGAGCAAGGTACAAGCAACCCCTGCACTCTCCTACGTTTACTATAAAGCAGAATAAGCTGTACTACTGTCATAAACTTTAATCCTGGGTCCTTGCACAGTTGCACATAAGGTGCGTACTGATTTCCACATTACTCCAGTTCCACGTGAATTAAAACGCAGCTCGATGTAAAACTTCCCGGTCATGCCCTCCTTTCCTGGGAAGAGCTTGTTTTGCAATCCCCTCAGCCCTTCGCCCTTTGCGGTTTTTCCTCGTCCTGCCCTGTGTGCACTTTTGCAGCTGCGTTTGGCACGTGGGCGTCGTGAATTTTTACGCGGTGGCTCAGCCTTTCTTATTGCGAAAGCGTCTGTGCTGATGTCAGCCGGATCCCTCTGTCCCGAGGACCCGGGGGACACGAAGAACAAGGCCTCACTGTGTCTGGGCCCGACTCTTAAACCGGCTTTACATTCACCGAGCTGTGTGCACCACAGATACGCTGTGCCTGCGAGATCTATTATTCATGGCATTTTGTGCAAGGAAATGTTTAACTTACTCCTAAGGCTGGAAGAAACACACACCCACGCATACATCGGCAGACGTGCACACACACACACCCCCAATGCATGACCCACGCATACACTCGCAGACGTGCACACACGCACAATGCATGACCCACGCATACACCGGCAAACGTGCACAAACCCACCCATACACAGGCAGACGTGCACACACACACAGACACACACACGCGCGCACCCAATGCATGACCCACGCATACACTCGCAGACGTGCACACACACACACTGCATGACCCACGCATACACTCGCAGACGTGCACACACACACACACTGCATGACCCACGCATACACTGGCAAGCGTGCACACACACACACACAAACACAATGCATGACCCACGCATACACCGGCAGACGTGCGCACACACACACACACACACACAATGCATGACCCACGCATACACTCGCAGTCGTGCACACACACACAATGCATGACCCACGCATACACCGGCAAACGTGCACACACCCACGCATACACAGGTAGACGCGCTCACACGCACGCAATGCACGCACACACGCTAGCGATTGCTACCACTATATAGCTACCGACTGCCATTTTTGGACTGCTTTTAAACCCCGTACTTCTATGACACTTCTTACCGTGAATGCTGTGCTTTAAATGGAGAGGTACTGTCGGGTACTCAGTACCTGCACTTCTATCATTTAAAAGGGAAAGTGCCTCTACTTTTCAGCACTGCTGCAATACACTTAATAGGAGAGTATCTGCACTTCTCAGCACAGCAGCAATACATTTCATAGGGGAGTACTGGCACATCTCAAGAGCAAACAGGTACTGTCAAGAGTGAGTACCTGTATTTTTATGTTTCCACTTACAGCACTGTGTGTGTGTGTGACTTCGAGCACTCAAATGAGCCTTACAACACAGCATAAAATACCTTGACGATGGGCAAGCTTCACCCACACACTTGAAATAATTTTTTCCTATTAAATGCATTTGTATTTTGTCGACATTAATATGAAAATACGCAAATGTATTAATTGTGCAGTATTCATGTTTGGATTGACCATAGTTAAGGTAGGCCTGCATGTTAAAATGACTGATGCCTGGCTGCCATCTTGTTTCATAAACATGTCTATTTTATTTCTAGGAAACGCTGATGTGTAAATTAACAAACGCAATGTGTCTTTGGTTCTCTTCCCAAGTGAAAGGATTTCCTTTAGGTAATAATTGTAGAATGCTTTAATGAGTTGCTGCAGTACACCTGCAGTATATAGTCTGGTCCAATGTACCTCATTTTGTTGCAGATAACTGTAAGTTGGAAGGATGCTTAGAGAAGCTTATTGTGTAGGAGCCTGAAAAACTAACCAGCTTTAATTTGCATCTTTATGTTTTAACATGCTCGGTTTGCTTTATGGGAACCATGTGTAGATGTAGCAAACCTTCAGAATTGTATGATTTAAGCGAATGCAATATAGATGAAAATCAGCCCTTTTTACAGAATTTGAATAGAGCTGAGCTGAGAAGGAGAATAAAGTAATCTCTCTAAGGAAGAACTGATTTACTCAACTTTCCCTCTCAGATAGATTTATAATAGTTCGTCTTCCTACATATATGACTTTGATTGCTTTGAACTTTATGTTAACAATGCATTCCTGTACTGAATATTGATGTGACACTAATTTGATGACTTTGCATCTGTAAACAATTTTAACCTTTAATAAACCTGTAAGGCAGGGCTTTAAGTGGGATGAAAAGACTGGGGGGTCTCTCAAAGGGGCGTGGCCAATGTAATTAAGGGTGTGGCATAAAACACATAAGCTAAAAATCTGTGCTTAGAATAGCGTGCCGCCCGATTTGTATTTTGCTGTTTCTGTCATTGCATCCATATATATGATACTACAAGTAACATCATACCTACAACAAGTCAGACTATTGGCTTTGTCAATGGTTGTTAGTTGCATAAGATAAATAAGCAGCAACTATGGCCTGTATATAATATTGAAAAAGCTTCCACTTAAAGCCCTGGTGACACCACGACAATGTTGCTGCTCCTCAGTTTCAAAAAGAGAAGGGCAATCCAGAGAGAAAATGGCTCTCTGTAAAGGATTTCCCTTCCCCTACAACACTCACCTGGCATGACGTCATGCCGTAACTTCTCAACTAGTGAGAAGTGAGCACGCGCACATCCATGTGCCTGCTGTCACTGCAGTCTGGGGAAAAACGGACCGCCTGTGCCAGGGCACAAAACAGAGCCCGATAGAGACCCGTTTCGAGGCCTCCTTTAAAAAACTGACGGTGCTCAGCACCGCTGAGACTAGGCCCACTTAAAGCCCTGCTGTAAGGTTAGAAAACTTAGCTACTCTCTGTTGTCTTCGTGGAGCCTGATGTGCTCATGTTATGTAAATGTACTGATTTGATGACTAGACTCAGTCGTGAATTTCGAGTCATCAGATAGCACTTTATTGGCCCCAAATTTGCACAAAGGCAATCTCTAACTCACTTTCCCAACCATGTTTGCTCTCTATGACCTACAACTAACAGGGCATGGTAAAAAGCACGGAAAGATCATACTAGTCTGCTAAAACCATAACAATGTATTCTCTCTGACAGAGTCATATAAAGTAAAGACATTTGTTTTGGTGCTATTCGAATTGGTGGTGGTATTCAACATAGTATGAAAATAGATTTACATGAGTATTATTCAATTGTGTCACTGGTAAAAGCTGTCAATTATATTTTCATTTGTCTGCGGTACATTTTAAACTGTGCAGTGATTGATGAAATCCAGTGGTTGCTCCTCCATTAAGGCACTGGGGAGTTGTACCCTTTCTCAGAGTCTGGAGCTGTGGACCACAGTAAGGGTGGGCATAACTAGGGTAATTCCGTGTAGCGTAATCACACAGAATTACCTAAGAATTCTACAAGATTACACAGAATTACGCAAGAAGAGTACTTCTGCGTTTTGCGTAAAAAATGACCCTGCATGTCCAAAATGGACGCGAGGATGCATTTTGTGTTAAGAAATAGTGCTAAATGCAACAGAACATGAGTATCGAGCAGGCGCTCGCCTAATGTGCTCTTGGGGTAGGATTTTTCCCCAACCTACTACCTGCATTTAGCCCTATTTTCTTAATGCAAAATGTACTCTCACATTCATTTTAGGTGCAAGAGTGCATTTCGCGCTCAGAAATAGTGCTAAATACAGCAGCACATAAATAATGCGTGCAAGCCGACACCCCTACCCCCTAAATGTGCTCTTGCGACAGGATTTTTTAATCAAATTATCATAATTATTGGTAATTCCGTGTCAAAGAGAAACGCGGAATTACCAAAATTACTTTGATTACTTTGTCATAATTGAAATTCCACCCACTCCTAGAACACAGCTTTTAAATCTCAGAGTGACGGTAGTAAAAGCAGACGCAGGGTCCGCGTGACAGCTTGGACACATTCTCCTCGCTGGCAGAGACATGCGCGGTTGTGAATGTTTTTCCCCTGTCAGTCTGAGAGTGTGAAGCTGCTTGAGACCCACTGACTCACCATGTAAAAAGCACACACAAACTACGCATGTCTAGGCTGGTGATGAGACCTTGTCCAGGCTGTCATGAGCAGTTTCGGGTTTAGAGTGCTGACAGGCAGTGCTCGGTTTAAGCGGTTGTGGGATTTCAAGCAGGCTTCTCAGCTCTCTAACAGAGCACTATCTCAGTGCTCTAGCCAATCTCACAGCCCAGAGTCACACTTACAGTGCATTTGACAGCACAGGGCCATATTAGGCCCTGCTCTGTCAATCACACTGTGTGTGTGACTGAAGGCCTCGCAATGCGGAAACTCCATAGGAAAGAAGTTGATGTATTGTCCATGTCCTCATCTCTGGCGACTCAGGAGGAGCTGAAGCCGGACGCTGTCAGGTGGCAGAGGGTAACTAAGAGGAAACAAAAAGTGACCAATGCTAAGTGTATGCAAGAGCGAGACAGAGAGCAAAAGATAGAGGTAGAGTCCACTCAAGCCTGTCATGAAGGCTCTCATTTCATTAAAGACTTCTATCTCCAGGTCCAGATGAATGCAAATAACTCTCAGATCTTTTTTTCAAGTAGAAAGTAACATTGGGCAAAGTAAAATCCCTAAATGCCTGGCCCATATACTTTCCTGGTTGAAAGGAGGCTTCCTTTTTTCTCAACTGGATCAAAAAAGACTTTCTCATCTTTGAGAGCGGGCCTAACACTAATACATCCCTACCTTACATGGCCTGCTGCATTGTCACAAGCCCAAATTAAGGCAAAAAATCCTGGAATAATCTTTGACATTTAAATGTCATTTGTGCTTCAGAAAAACTCAGCGGTCAAAAACACAAACTTCCAATTACTAATGGTGAGGAAAGCTCACTTTCTACAGTCCAAGCATCGTATCAAACTAGGAAGACACTAAGAGCGTCATTTAAATGATGGTGAATGCAGGAAATTGGCCGAAAATAATTCCTTGTCCACCAACCTTGCAGTTCTCACTCCACTGTTGGAGGGGGTGAGAGCCTTAGAGTTTCCACCTGTATTTGACCCGTGGATCCATTATCCAAGGGACTGTGGGATCACAGTGGCAGATGTCCCACCCTCATTGCCTTCCCAGGAATTAAAATGTGTGTTGGGGCGAGATAATTCCCTGTGTGTCAGAGATATTTGTGTTTTGAGTATCAGCAACAAACCCTCTTAAATGGAATATAAAAGCCTACACTAATTTGAAGTTAAAAGCCTACGAGATTTTGAAGGCACATTCTCATACAGCAGAAAACATTGACTGATCTCAAGCCATTTTAAGAAGCCTCGAGTATTTAAAGCAGGCAACAAACCTATGCGCCTTATTTAATTGTACTGGCTCAAATCAGAAAAGTGACATGTTTTCTCAGTTTGTTGAAGAAAAATCAACAGCATTTAACTGACTAAGCCTCAAATAAACCCTCAGCCAACAAACTGCCAGACAATCAAAAATGACTGTTCTTTAAGGAAATCTCCTGACCATTTCAAAGGCTCTATTCCGTCGACCTCGGCCAGAGAAAATAGCCTCCATCTTACCCAATCTTGGACAAATTTGATTAACTTCTGTGTCACACAGGGTCAGGTCCCCAAAATCTTAAAACTGGAAAGATCTCTCATCTCTTAAAAAATGCCATCACCAGGTCATGATGTTTTCAATCATTTCTACCCAGTTAAAGCCCTACCTTTCCTGGCAAAAACTCCTGAAAGTTATGTAGATGCGCAATTCAAAAAATATTTTCATATGTACCTTCTTGAATAATCTATAGTTATTATTTAAATCAGAATGTGGCATAGAGATTGGCATGTTGAAAATAGTGGAGCATGCTATATGTGTGCAAGACATTGGTGATGCCTTCCTAATTATCCTTATTGACTTATTGGCAGCGTTCAATACTGTGAACAACAACATTCTACTAAAATCCGTATCTGATAGCATTGTTACAGATAGGACCGAACTGAACTGGTTTCTCTTCTGTTTAGCAAACTCATCACATCAAGTCAAAAGAGGAAACTCACTCTTAAGCCTTATTCCAGAGTATCCATATTTGCTTCTTAAGAATTCAGGTCTAGAAAAAATTCATATAGTCCATATATACACTAATGACTGTCACTTTGACTGAAAGATTTTCCCTCTTGAAAAGCTCTCTCTTTGAAAGCATGCCATTTTGCACTTAACCTCAAGGATGACCGAGCAACATATGAAACTTAGGGCCTCGTAACAATAGCAGTCGGACCGCCTCCGACAGGCCGACGGTGGCGGTCCAGCCACTGACATCCATTCGGTCCGACCGCCGCATTACAATGCTGCCAATCGGACTCACATCTGTCAGAAGACAGACCACCGACAGGATCAGAGAGCCCAACGGGGTGGCGGTCGGAGCTGCATCCGATAATGGTGGTGGTGCCGAGGCAGGCACCGCCATCGGGATTTGGATATTTCTTTCTGACAACCTTTTCATGGCGGGAACATAGCCATGAAAAAGTTGTCAGAAAGGGATATTGGAGGCCCCAAACAGTGCCCTCTTCCTTCGTAGGTCACTGAGAAGTGGCCCTGGGGCACATGTAGTGCCCCCACTCACCTCCTTGCACAATGTGCCATGCACTGCATGGACCTGCTGGAGGTGCTGCACGGTGGCGGCATGTGCTGTGGACCTTTACCACGGCCGCAGAATGCCACCGCCGAAGTTCCGACAGCTTTGCGACCGCCAGCCCAGGGGTCACATTGAAATGTGGTGGTAGGACTGCCGCATGCTTGTCAGGCGGTCTCCTGGCCGCCACAGTAGTGGACGGCAGTCCGACCGACCGCTATTGTAATGAGGCCCTTAATCCTGCAAAAAACTAAGGGGCATATTAACAAGCGGCAGCGATAATTATTGCTGGCCGCGCCTAGCGCGAGTTTCCCTATCGCTGGAATTCATTGCCAAGCTAGCGCTGTAATTACAACGCTTAGCGCATTGGCGATGAAAATTCCAGCGATAGCAGGGAAATGTCCCAACATCGCTGGAAAACCAGCGATGTTCCCTGCAACACAGCGATGACCTTGCTGATACGACCCTGTGGTCGTAACCCCACATTCCACCTCCCATGCAAAGTATGCCTAACACTGGATTTTAGCAGATGTTAAAATCCAGCGTTAATGGCCGGTAAGCGCGATTTTGTTTATCGCTACGCCGGCCGGGGCATTGTTGTAAATATCGCGAAGCTGCCTTCGCGATATTTACCCATGTAGTCTATTGAGGCACGCCTACTTTGCATCTCATTAACAGTGCGATGCAAAGCGGGTGCTAAATCACGGAAACACGCGCTAGCGTGTCCTTGCTAATATTGCGATAAAATTATTGCCGCTTTTCGGCCGAAAACGGACGCTAAAGCGGCAATAATTTTATCTCCCCCTCTTGTTAATATGCCCCTGAATTTCTGTTGAGATCACCAAACATAGCAAGAAAATAGTCCAATCCTGGCTGCAGTCTGCGTACCGAATTAAAAGTTCTTATCAAAGTAGGAGGAACATCTTCTTGCATCTTACGACCAGAGACACAGCAGGAGTGCTTTTGCCACAAAAATATTGCCAAGTTGGCTGCCTTGCCATGTCAGTCAAACCAGCAATGTTTTTGTTTTTCATAAACAAACACCCTAAGAGGAACTTTTTTAAGAAATAAATTTGAAGTGTCCCTGTATTTTAGGGAGCTCTCTCCATGCATATTGGGAACATTTCTGCTTTTCTCTGCCAGGGAACGCCATGTATTACAGGCACGAAAAGTGAACTTTTACCTTCCTCTCTGTTTTGATTGCATATATGCCCTGAAGTAAATTTTATGTGGTTACTGTAGAAAACTGGATTGTTTTAATATTGGAGAGAGGGAAACATCAGCATTGATATGGGCTTTGTGTGAGCTCCCACACAGGCAGCCACCAAAAGTAAGCAGAGGTCCCAGTGAGGTAACCTCAGAGTACCCTTGGCAGCATGGAAAAAATGGCAAGGAAATCCTCAGAGAAGTAACATGTATTACATGGGCAGCAACATCAGAGAAACATTACAGCAAAGAAATAAACACATTACATACTTAAACCACTTTAGTTAAAAAGAGGGAAATGCAATGATTAAGAAGACAAAAATAGGATCAGGAGTTATTATTTAAATTATTAAAATGTCTCCAGAAAAACTCATTAAAAACAAAACAAAAAAATATCCTATTTGTCACTCTCCGAAGTTGATGAATGATAGAGTAAGGTCAGGAAAATGTCTGAGGGTCTCTCCTATCAGAAGATTTATCTTCCCACTTTGTCACTTTTGTGGGAGTCAAAATCCACTAGCAAAACTAGACTGGAAGGCATACCAGAGATTGGGTTCACTGGGGTGATTTTGTGGTCTTACTCAAGCACTGAGCCATGTTGAGTGGGGTGTAAAATTCATTTTATTTACTTCCTCGTAAATATGCAAAATGTTGGCAAAATTATGTGAAATTATACATAATTAAGTGAAATGAAAATGCATTATTTAGTGCTGTATTTAGCACAGAATGCATCCTCATGGCAAAAATTGTTCATTCGCTGTAAGTTTTTACCTTGAATGGCATATTTGTGTTAAAAAAGGTTTGTGAATGGCACTTGTTTATACTACGTGGTGTAATGGGAAAATGCTGGGAAATTCCCAATATCACGCAATTTACGCCAGCATAATTTACATTTCATCATGCTTACAAAAATCTCTGAGCGAGTCACATTGGGGATCCTAGCCACTGATGTCATGCCACTATCGGGCTCTCTCAGGTGCCCCTTCCTTCAGACATACACACTTTTCAGAAGTGTAAAGTCTGTCAGCATAGTAGGGGAGAAAGCCAAGGCTAGAGAGGACTCCAAGAGGTCAGTTACCTTCTCTGTCAGGGCAGATTTAAAAAATCCAACTTTTGAAACTGCCCCAAAATATTTTGTAATGTATGCTCTGTTCCTCCAAATGTTCCCAGACTTTACAAAGCTGCTCATTGGACACCTGGACATTGGATCAAGTATGAATCTTATGAATCTTGTATTCAGCTAGCTGATCTACGTTCTTTCCTCTTCGATACCAAGAATAATTGGCTAGTGGAGAGGCAAATGCTATAGGTTTGGTCTTAACTTAATTGATTGTTATGCGGCTTAATGTACAACAATTTGAAAATGCATTTAATTTATGCTGGAGACCTTCATGTGTCCAATCCAGAAGGACCAGATGAACTGATATGGGACATGAGTGCCATCTACATTAGGGGAAAAGGAAAGTGCTGCTGCTAGAGTTCTAGGTTGATCTGCTAAATACATAGAGAACAACGTTGGTGTTAGAAAACTATTCTGTTTTAATCCTTTATTCACAGGGATCTTTCAAGTCTGGGTTCCACCATTTGCAAATTCCACATGTGTCAAATTTGCTTTATGTAACTCTCTCATAATAGATACTAGCCCATGCAGAAATCCCATTGACATCAGTTTTTGAATTACATTTTTTATATCCATCATATTAAATGCAGCTCTAAACTCCACAAAACAGCAAAACAAATTTGCTGGGTGCAAGTTATGTCTACTAACTGCTTGATAAACTTGCTGTCTATGGCAATAATTATTACTTTGGGAGCCCCTTTTTTGCTGTCCCAGTGGCACAATCCATAGGGCAACCTATGGGGATAAAAACTTCATGCCCTTCTCGGTGGCCGACATCTCATTCAGGGATTAGGGAGGACATAGTGACAAAGATTCATTAAAACACTAAAGGCCTCATTACGATGGTGGTCAGCCAAGCGTCTGACCGCCATCGCTGCGGGATGGAGACTGTCCGACATGTAGTCAGAGGTTCCATCCCGCCATATTATATGATACGACCGCCGTGTAGGTGGTCGGAAACATGCAGTTTTCTATTGTGGCTTGTGCTACGACCTGGAAAAGGGTTGCAGCACAATCTGCAATAGAGAAAGACATGTTTGCAAACATACATGCACCGTGTGCCAGGCACCATGTGGTGAAGTAACAGTAGGGAAATTGTTGAACTTCGTAAGGATTACAAAGATTCCAACTCATAATTATTTTGCACAAAACATTGAAATATCTAACAATAAATGTTTACATTTATTTAAAAAAGTGCATATAATTTACACTTTTAACATGATTAAAAATGCAAAACAGTTTTGTAAACAAACCAAAAAACACAAACACCCCAAAAAATAAATATTTAATGAAAATATGTGGAGAAAGTGTTGAATTTCAAAGGATTGCGAAAATTCCTCCCCATAATTATTTTGTAGAAAATATTGAAATGCCTAACAACAATACATTTTTAAATCATATTTTATTTCCAAAAATGCATACAATTTAAACTTTAATTGCTTTTGAAAAAGGCAAAATAATTTAAAAAAAATAAAGGAATTAAAATGAAATTCAGTTCTCTCCCTACAACCCAACAAAACAAAAACACCCACAAAATAAATACAAAATATTTAAATTAAACAAATAAAATAAAAATATATTTAGAAATATTAATATTAAAAGCGTAACAATAAATTATTAATTGAAATAATAAAAACTCAATTAAAATGTATATAATTAGTAATAAAATGAAAACAATAATAACGATTTAAGATTAACAATTAATTAAAATAATATATAATTTCAATAACTTCCCACACTATTCCCTTACAAAACCAACAATCCTCTACAAAAGTATAAATAACAGAAATGTAAAAATATAAAAATCCAATTATAGACTATAATTTGAAAATTAAAATTGAAACAATTTTAAAAAAGCATTAATCAATTAAATAATTAATTTACAATACAAATTAATTAACATATGCATTGAATTAATTATAATTTAATTAATTTCCTGCCCTGCCCCTGCAAATTCAACAACCCACTACTAAAATATAAATTACTAAGATACATTTTAAAATTAAAATAATAATTAATATTACCAAATTAAATTTAAACAAAGAACAATTAAAAATGCATGTAATAATAATCAATAAGTTATTTAGCAGTAGATAATAGAAATTAAATTAAATTAATTATAAATTAATTAACTTCGCAATGTAATGCCCTACAAACCCAACAACCCACTACTGTATTATAAATGGCGTATTAAATAAAAAAAAATAAGTGCACATTTAAAACCACAAACTATGGGCCTCATTACGATGTCAGTCGGAAAGCATTCCGACCGACTCCTTGTTGGAATCTTTTCCGCCTACTCGGGTTCGGGGAGTCCGACTGACTGATTACGATGGTTCCGAACACTGTGCGGTCGGACTCCCATTGACTTCAATGGGAGCCTGTGTTCCGACCGACAACACAAGCTCCCACTGAAGAAAGGGGTGGTTGCGGAAAACCTTGCACCCTGTGGCAGGCACCCCATGGTGCCTGCCACACTGTGCATGGTTGTAAAGAGGGGTCCCATGGGTAACCCCATGGGTCCCAACCGGAGGCCTCCGGGTGAAGGGGGGCCTGCTACGGGCCCCAAAGTCAATTTCCTCCAGCCGTTCCGTGTCGAAAGGCTGTCCGAATCCAACATCGTAATACGTTGGTCGGAAATGCAGTCCATAGACCTGTATGATTCGGCTCCGACCGACTCAGAGTCTCCGAATGCCGGTCGGAACCGAGTCGTACCGAACGAACGGTTACCTTCCATCGTAATCGGTCGGTTGGAAATGTTTTCGAGTCAGTCAGAAACATGGGTTAGGAAAATCCAAATGCCTTTCCGACCGACATCATCATGAGGCCCTATATTTTAAATACTTACTAACAATTATACTACCAGTACCAGAAGTCAAAATTAATATACTAACTAGCATATATTCAATTAATAAAAAACGATAAATATTTAAACTATATCAAAATAAATGATATTAAATACAACAATATTTTTAAAATCGATATTATATACTAAAGGGTATTCTTACCTTAATTCTGTTCAACAATATTTTGGTAGTCACAATATTTTTGACATGATATTCATGTCACACAATATTTTTAACTCAATGTTTTGGTCATTCACTGCTCAAAGATATCAGCGGTTGGAAATTAGTACCAGTGAGCTGGACTAGGAACTCTGTGAGGGCCAAATTGCCCCTAGAATACACATATTAGCTGCATCAGCTTTGATCATATACCTTATCTTGCCTAACGCACTAAACGCCTCTGGCCCGATGCTCATATGATGGGTCACAAAGCAGTCTCTGCTTTTTCTACAGTGAGTGCTTTGTAACAAGACTTACCTTTTGCAGTGAGACTGCTGGAAGTGGAAGCCAGTCACAGAGCAAAGTTATCATTCCCAAAGTGTGGTATAAAGTCCTGCTTGTTTGGGACCGGGTTCCTTTCGTAACTCATTGCAAGTAGATGCAAGTGCAGGGATGGAGGCCTGCAGAGCACAGCAGAACTCAGTCTCTTCATTCACTGAATGTGAGGGGAGTCGGGGGTAGCACCCACCACACCCCAGCTGTGAGCTGCAGAGTGAAATCTGTCCATCACAGCTTCCACCTTGAAACTGTAGCACCTGCTAGAAGTCATAACCTGTAAATGGTTTGCAATCACTACTGCAGTTGCAAAACACTGATACAATGCGTTGTGACTCTGAAGGAGGAAGGGGACACCTGTATTGCACCCCTTCATCGTCCGAGCCACATTGAGTAACAAAGTGAATTTTTGAGAGCTGGAAAGCCTGTGATTTTGCTAATTGCAGGCGTTGCAGCCACAAATGTACATTTGGTCCGTCATTTTAACAGAGATGGTGTCTGTAGCAATTTTGATAAATGCACACCATTCTGTCAGTCTTTTTAGTGATGACGTGCCCAAGAGCCTCTGCAGAAACTGCCAGTAGTCCACCTGTTCTTCTGATGCAGCAGGCAAGGATAACTTCACTGTCACCAGTCGCTGCTCAGCTGCAACGGGTGCAAGAACCACACCCTGTTAAGGTCATAGTGTGAATCCTCTCTCCTCTGATAAAGAATCTTGGTGCAAGGGTGCCTGCGTTGCAGGGTGATTGTTTTTGTGCAGGAAGGGACACCTTCCTACACAAAACAATCATGATGGCGTTTTCCTTCTTCTGTGTGTGCTGCGAATGCAGCACACATGGAAAGAGGAAAAAACAAGGAGAAATAAAGGTTTTCTCCTCATTGCGCCACTTTAGAATCTGATGCATTCCCAGGTTTATGAAAACTTGTAAGTCTGGGAATGCGTCAGTATCCATAGGTGTTGCGTGGGAACACCCATATCAACACACATGGAACGCCCCTTTTACTCAGAGTAATGAGTAAAAGGGGGCCATATTTGCAAGGCCATAAAAGCCACACATGGTGACTTTGCGTACCCTTGTAAATATGGGGCAGCACACTGTGCCACCAGAGCGTCAAAAGAATGATGCACTGGTGGCGCAAGGGGCTTGCAAATATGCCGCTGGGTTTGCTAGGCTCTGCAGTCCAAAACATTTCACTTAGTTTTTGCTCTGACCGGATAGCCATCTAATGATTTCCCTATCCCTACAGTACTGGACTGGCTTCCAGATATTGGAAGATGTTCTTAATGCTGGGCCCTGCTGGACCTGAGACTAGCATGTAGGCCAGCGTATTCTGTGGAAGCATGGAATTACCCTATGAACCTCTGGTGAGAAGGTTGAGGCCACCTTACACTAGGTGCCACAACTGAAGGCTAGGGTGACAACACCTCCTTCCTCTAGTCAACCTCTCAGCGGGTTTGTGAAAGGCTTCCTCACTTCCTTCTCAGAGATTATCCAGAACCAGCACTCATTGTTTTCAGAGTCTTGTTCGTCTGTTCAAGAACCCTTCTCATCCAAGGCGAAATGAGGTGGAGAACTTGACAGAACAATATTTACTACCAAATATAAAAAAATACGTGGCCCAAACGACTTGTTAGACAACTCCCTGAAACATAGGGCCTGATTAGGATGGCGGTCGGACTTATGTCCGACCGCCATCCCTTCAAAAACGGGACCGCCTGACTAGATGTTGGCAGTCCCACACTTGGAATCACGATGCGACCACCTTCAAGGCGGTCGCAATGTGTATCCTTTGCATTGTGGCTTGTGCTGCTGCCTGCAGCACACGCCGCAATAAAAAAAAACCACATCTGACATATCCCTGCACTATGTGGCAGGCACCGCATGGTGCCTGCCACATGGTGCAGGGATATGTAGGGGGGCACCATAGGTGCCCCCCCAGGGCTCATATCGGAGGTCCAGGGGGAAGGGAGGCCCGCTACAGGCCCCCAAAGTCCCTTTTTGCCAGCCTTTTCATGGCGGGTTAACCACCATGAAAGGGCCAGCGGAAAGGGACATTGTAATCGCTACGGCGGTGCCCTGAGCAGGCACCGCCACTGTTGTAGGAATACAACTCCCTCCGACGCACCAACGGGCTCCTTGAGCCCGTCAGATGCGTGGCGGTCGGTCTCTTTGACCACCAGACATCTGCCCGCCATCCTAATGTGGTTGGCGGTAAACAGTATTACGATGGCGGTGGGACCGCCACTGACGGGTTGTTGGTGGCGGTCCCACTATCATAATAATCACTCAAGTGAGAATTTTCCACAAGTTCCAATTTACTCCCTGTTCGTAGTTCCCTGTTATTTGGGGAGGTAATGCTACTTCCAGTAAATACCTAGACTGCAGCGTTCAGGATTTACCAGGGGTGATGTCATCTCCCCGTTCTGATGCTTGGAATGTGGCATATCTTGGTAGAACAACACATCTTCCCGTGTACCAGTCTGGAAAACTAAGAATATTGTAGTTTGCTGACACACAAATTCTGCCAAGTATTACCTGGTGAAATAAGTGCAGATAAAAAAGTGTGAAATTTCCTGTACTCTTTATAATCCTAAATTGGGATTGGAAACAATTTCCAATGGTAAGCAACTGATCCTCTGATTTGAGGAAGGCTGCTAAAAGATCTAATAAAATCAGACATTTAAATCTACATAACCCACATACCATGTGTAATCAATACTAGCATCATCTTATATCCTGTTATAGACCAAAACCCAGTTTGGTCCAAGTAGGACAGAATATTACATAAACGATTGGATTGTGTAGTGATGACCTGCTCACTTGCTGTATAGTTGGCCTGCAGTTTCATAAAGTTTCCCATTTGAGTGTTGTAGTCCCCACCTAATATCAGATAAATATATTGACTAGTCCTTGCTGGTGTACGTCATAATATTATTAATAATAATATCATCCTAAAATATCTTGTCCTAAATATTGATTATTAAAATGTTTTTATTAGACTGCAATTAACTTTCCATCACCTACTTGTTATTGTTACTGTGTGCAGAGCCTGATGGCTGGCGATGGAACATGATGTGTCAGTGAATCCAGCTGTTACTCCTACAGCCAACAGCTGGACTCTGGCTGTGGTTTAATATATTACTGTCATGTTACCATGCGCGAAATAAAGTGATTCATTAATTACAGCGTACTAATTTTGCTATCTGATTGGCGGATGCGTTTAACAAACCTCAGAATATATCGTGGTCACATTGACTAATGTTAGTCTGTAAACCTGTGTTTTTTTTTTTTAACTAATTGGCCACAGACTGTAAGATGGTTGGAATTTATGGCCCCCATCATGATGTTTTCTGTGGTTACATTTACTGGATTTGCGCCTTAGACACTAAGGGGCTTATTACGAGTACGGACTCCGAGTCCCAAACTCGCGGCTGAGGTCCGGCCCCCACCATCCGGGCTATCCGACTGTCCTATTACGATGGTGGTGGTGGGACCGCTACAAGACCGCTGCACCACCAGGATCCAGGATCCCGTGGCGGTGGCTGTGCGGAAAGCAGGCTGGATTTGTGCCGGTGCTGGCACCGCCAAGTGATTTACGACCTCGCCATGAAATGCTTAGTGGAAAGGTATGGAAAGGGGCCACAAGAGGGCCCTGGGCAAATCTGCCCATCGGAGTGGGTACAGGGGGCACATGATGTGCCCCCCAAAACATGCATGCTCCTGCGTGCACTGTGTGGCATGCATGACATGGTGCATGCAAGACACAGCACCTGACGTGACAGCGGTCCAATGGCGGTGGCATGACTGTTGGCTGTAATGCTCAGCCAAAGCATGCCACTGCCATTGGACCACTGCCGCACCGCCCGCCCAGGATTCACGTCCCACCACGGGCTTGGTGGTCTTGCTGGGACCGCTGCGGTGGTGGTACCAGACGAAGACCACTTAACTCATAATAAAGCCCAAAGTCTTGGAGAACAAAAGATAAATGTGTTTGCCTCTCGTAACACAACACCAAATATTAATTCTCTCATTAATTTAAAGCTGAAGAACACACAAGGCAAAACATTTCATGAACTTACTGCACTGCTTTAACAAGCCGCTAGTGGGCAATCTTGAGACTTCCTACTGCATTAATTACTATCAGACACTACCAAAATAGATTATAACATATTAAACAGAGCATGCTACAAATATCATGTGAGTACATAACAAGGACACACAGACAGCTCAAACAATAGAGAGATATAGGCACCCCAAGCACTAGAGAGATCTATATACCCCAAAACAAGAAACCAAAGAGGCAAAGTCACATACCTGCATCACAAACACAAAAGCACTTGTTAGAACACCAATATGCATGTCAGACACCGCACAAGCATGCCACATTACAAGTGTTACAAGGCTCTGACTCTCTTCGACAGCTCTCCAATGACCAACTCAGAAAACCCCCCAGTTTACAGATGATGTGATAAATCAGCAGAGTAATCGAATGGCTACATTTGCTCCAACTTTACTTCTCTGTTTTGAATTGAATTCCATGAATGATCCCTTAGTTTAGGATTTGCTATAGACACCCCAGGATTTTGCATTACAGATCAACTGTAAATCAGGCCCTTGGTTTGGATATTGTCTGATTAGCAGGATTCAAGTGCTACAAACAGAGCCTGGAAGAGAATGTGTAGGTGTGTTAAAATTGAGGGGGGGGGGATGGTTCAAAGATGTAGGCATCACTTGTTAAAGAAACATTACAATTTGCTGACCTCATAACTGATAAAACGGGTAGCATGTAGGGTGATCTGGTACCCCTACTCGGCCTTTGTTTGCCTTGTCGTAGCATTTGACCTCGTTGCAATAAAGTCCCTGGAATCTGGTTCAGAATTATCATTCATAAACGCTTTGCATGTTGTGCATGCACCACCCATACGGGGCTCATCTGAGTACAATTCACTACTACCCCACTGGCATGATGGTGTCCGTATCATAAGAAGCTCACAGTGTTAAGGAGAGCCATGTCCCATTAAAAGAGGGGATTCATACCTGTAATGTGATTACATAGTATCATTATACTGGACATCGCAACAAAGTTGAGGTGTTGGTCCGGTGACGCTGCCTTGCAACTCGAACCACATCTGGCACTCAAAGGCAGTCACTGAGAATGCTCTATTCTAATTATAATACAAAATGAGCCTGGAATTCAGTTGTGAACTGTTTATGATGGGCAATGAGATCTGATGCAGAGTCTTGGGGACAACTGAAAAACATCAATTTTCATGGAAAAGGACAAATAGTGAAACATTACGTGTGGAAGTTCTCTCTAACAAAGTATTTTGATAGTGGGTACGGGCTACTTTCTTCTTTCCACAACCTTCTATTTGAAGCAGTGTTAATTCAGTGCTGCTTTGTGAGCCCCATACTGTGTATTAACAGAAATACAGTGTTTCTACAGTTTGATCTGAGTGTAAAACATAGGAGGCCCTAGTAATGGAGGTGAGCAATCAGAGTGAAAGGAGACCCCATGAACGTCAATGAAGAGTACTTTATTATGCTTGAACTTGCCCAGCTTTACCTGAACTCAGGTGTCATGAAGGCAACACCTGGACCAGGAGTTAAATAGGACTCAAAGCTTCCATTCCCCTAACTAATTACCAACAAACATGGGGCTCCTAAGGCGTGGTGAGCCGGACAAGGGATAAACCATGTGTTGTCCTGGGCATCCAAAAGGGGCATCCCTTCCCTTTTACCCCTGGCCTTTTGAAGAATTGCACATGAATTTCATTCATGTGTTGTTGTGGTTTTGTGTGTTCATTTTTCCTCCTCAGATATTGTGTTTGCAGTCAGGTACGATACACTCTTGATTGTTACTGGTCTCTAGGTGACACAGAAGCTTTGAAGGAAATGCAGGCAAGGAGTTGTTCCTTCAATCTTAGAGTGATATAAGCAAATATCCTCATGTCTTTGATGAGCTGACTCTTGGTTCGAAGGATACTCTTTCTTGGAGCCGTGTGGGTATCACCGATGCACGCTCTGGGGAAGATTGTTTCCTCTAATATACAGAGAGTTGAAACAGGCAGCTGTTGGCATCTAGGTGATGTGGCTGCTGAAGGAGGCAAAGCTGTTTGTGATGAACCTTTGGAATTTCACACTGGGGGTGAGTTGAGTTGATCCCTTCCTCCAGCTTCATTTAGAGAGTAAATCCTGGCTTGTTTGGAGCTGTAGACAATGATGCTGTAGTGCATCTTGGTGATGTCATGTGTCTTAGTTAGGCTCATGAAAAAAAAGCTGTCATCTTTCACCATGTACACGTTTCTTAAGTTGCCTTCCTTTTCACACAATAACCTCTTGCACACATTTGTGTGCGTGACAATGCTGGATTAGTTCCTCTGAAACTGCTTCGCTTACAGGTTCCACTTTGTGGGACCTTATCACGACTCCTTGAACACCATGTACAAGGCGTCGACACACATTGTGCAAATGTTCTATTTTTCATCCACGAGGTGACACGGCTATCTATAGACCATAAGAATGCTGGGCTGTCTGTGGACTTGCAAGGATGGTTTTCATTAAAATAAACAAGCATTTCCAGGTGTTGGCAGAGGAGCCCTTTACTGTCATTGGTGAGGTCTCTACATGATGAAGGTTCGTCCCAGCAGCTTGCTGATATCTCTGCGAAGGGTGCACAGCTCATGACCATGACAGGGTCTTACATTCTTTCCTTTCAGGTAACGGGGGTTGGATCATCCAATACGGGGATTCTTGGCAGAACACACACACACGTCCGAGACAATTAGGTTAGGGAACGCATAGTGGGAGTACGCCAGATTTCTAGATTGTTTTTATATGCTTGCATACATAAATTGTTTCAGCACGATGGTAGAACTTTTTCTTCTGTTCACTGTCCTGGTACTTCTAATACCTATCATTTGCTTCTGCCTATTGATCATTGCAGCACATATATTTTATTCAAGAATCATGTTGGTTCAATAAACATTGGAAACGTCCCGCTCTGTATTCCTTGTATATTGTTCTGAGAGAAGGAGAGCATGAGTGACTGAGCAAAAGGGTTTTAGATCTGTTACTACAATTCCTGTGGGATCAGGGTTGTCATGTTCAGTGGCTGCCAGGTCCATTTGCTACCGGCCTACGTTTTGGGGTACTTATTGTGGCATTGTGAGCTGCCTGGCCTTTAGGACAACATATCCTGCGGGGGTGCAGGGAATCAGTCTGGCACCATCCCAACGGTTATGCTGTCCACAAACATGCAGTTCCTACCATTGAGTGGAAACTACACAACAGTGGGGATCATTTGTTACTGGCACTGCACATTCAGGATAAGTAGAGGGAGAAGTGGGTTGTGATATGGTTGGCATCTTCGCTTGAGGAAACTTTTAGAAAGAGTTGGATAGCATTGGGGAAAGAATGAATCTTGATTTAATGGTTGAGCAAAAGGAATTGGACAGGCTGCAGGTAGGGATAGATCACCTTATAAGATGAAGAAACCTTGTGATACTCTGCACGTCATGTGTCATCATTCAGGATGCCATCTGGATGAATTGATGATGAATTGAGGGTGATGAGGAAAATAACTGAGTACATGAATTACATGTGCATCCACACACAGGATGCCCAAAATGGTCTGGTTTTCAATGGCATGGCTGTGTTGTTTCTACAGTATGATATGAAGCTACATTGAAATTCATATAGGAGTAAATTCTCATTGCTAAGGTTTGCAGTTGAATCGCATTTGCTTTTTCTGTGATCTTTCCAACAACATCTGGGTGTGCTATTGAATAATAGGCCAGTAGGAGGTTAAGTTGTCTGGGTCTACACTAGGGCTGAGTGATATTTTAATTATGTGGTCGAAAGTAGCAAATTTCCTGTTATGTAAAACTCATGATATTTCTTGAATTTTTTCTGTAGGTGAATTTTTGCCCACAGGAGACTGGATGAAGTAGTTAATGCCTTTCAGAGAGGCAGTTTCTGCTTGAATCGTTCTCATGCTAGTATCTCACTTTACTTTTTATACCAAAGTATGCTCTCACTTGCAATTTCTCCCAGTGTAATGGCAAACCACGTCATGTCACACATGTACTTTTAACCCAATTTCACAGAAAGTACATGATTTTGCATACTCGTAGCTTATATATTTTTTTCGGCTGTATTAGTAATTATGGGGTTTTGAGAGAATTTGGAAAGAGGACCAGTGCAAGGGAGGCTTTAATTGTGATGGGCAGTGGTGTAAATGCCTCTCCAATAAAGGTTTTCACAATGGTTGAGGGAAGGAAGTCTTCTTCGTATGTTGTGATTCTGAATCACAACATATCAAGGATGGTGGGTAAGCCTGAACATGGAGGTATTCTGATGGAGGTGCATTTTAGAATTTTGAAAGGTAAAGTGTGGCTAATCACATTTACTATCACTATTATTTCTTGCAACACTGCACAGCAAGAGAACTTGCAGTGCTGCATTGCATGAAAGGGAGAGAGCAGAAATGCTCCATATTTTAAAGATATGAAGCATTTCTGCTCTCTTCTTGAATTGACACACTGTGTGATGCCTAGCGCTAACGCAGGCACCCTAGACCATGGTGCAAAGATGCCTGCATTACAGGCAGGATTGTTTTATGCCGGAAGGTGTCAATCCTTAAAGGCATATTATTCTTTCTATGTGTGCTGCAGAATAGCACACACATGGAAAGAGGAAGCAATGAGGAGACATAAAGATATAGCTCCTCTTTCTTCCTCTGTGGAATAGGCACATCATTTTGGCACAAACCCAGGTTCGCAATTCTTTGTAAATCTGAGTTTGCGTCAAAATACATGGGAGAATGCATGGGAACGCCCATGGTCCACCCATGTAGTGTCTACCTACGTTTACCGAAAGTAATGCAAGGCAGCGCTATGAGCTGTGTTGCGTTACTTTGTATTAACTAAATCACGCATAGCCCTATAAAGTGGCTTTGAGTGGCTTAGTGAATGCCAAAAATGATTTTGCATCGGGGCTGTACCACAAAAGTGACCCCCTATGCAAGATCTCAGTAAATCTGGGCCATAGGGCTGTAGAAGTGCTTCGTGATCTTTACGTTTTTTTGCTAATGAGGAACTGATTGATGGCATTGAGGAGAACATTATTGGTTAGGGGTTAGATTGAGGTGTACCTGATGGCTTTAAATAATGCTTTGCTTCTGTTGGATTCTGGTATGATAGTTGATCGACAATAGGTTGTTTTGACAGTACTGATAAGATTCCAGTATTGCAGTATTCTTTCAGTAGGGCAAGGTCAAGTCAGATTTGAGTTTTGTGCGATTTTTTACTCTGCCGTTATCCAAGACCTTTTTATTTCAATAAGTATATATATTATACTTACTTATAGGGCCTTTAAACCAGCCATATTCATCAATTGGCCTGTTATTGTGTTTTTCACATTTTTCTTCCACCCACTACATCACACCAGATGGACCATGGGTCAGCCCACTTTAGCCATTGGCTAACTTCGCTGTGAAAATTGGCAATCTGCCCTTACACGAGAGGCACACCCACACGCAAAGCAGTTCCCTTCAAGTGCCTGGGACTACTACTTTCCATTTTAACCAAATGATTTTAGTTTGACAAGGGTCCACCAGCTTATCCAACAATAATGCTTTGCAGTAACAAAATAAAACAACCATTGGCAAAGCCAAAATGCTGGCAGCTAAAAACAGATCTATTGGCTCAGCCAATGCTTATTTCTTTTTTATGTTACATATATATTCTCTCACTGCATTCTTGGGTGTATCAGAGTGTGAAGAGATCACATTTCAAAGAGTACAGTTCCTGGTGTGTGGCGTGAGTTCTGCCATTGGGCTTTAGAATGTTACTAAAGCCCTACAGAAGGAGTTAATGTCAGCTGATAGTTTGTTGATGATATAAGTGCAGGGGTGTCTTCATGGAGTGATTTTTTGCAGCAACCCTTTGTAGAATGTTAATTTTGTCTTTTTTCCCCCAGCTTTTCTTGGAGGGTGACTGGTGTGTGGTGGATCATGATTGGGGTTGCCACATGGTCAGACCAGTGTAATGCAAACTGGTGCTGAAACTCAAAGGTTTTTTCATTATGGTGTAGACATGTTTGAGGGTGTTGCCTATAGCGTATATTGATTCAGTGACCTATCTCCTCATGTTAAGTGTCCACAACATCAAGGAGTTTGATTGTAAATACTTTATTTCGGCTGAAGGCCATAAAAGTTTCATAATGATACCAACATTCATAATACAATCTAAAATGCATCAAGCAATACATATAAATATTTTTCAATAAAATAATCCTCAATCTTGAATAAAAGAATTTAAACCAGTCACTAGACATTCCATTATATCCACCCCGACGACTTCTCTTTTAAAATTTGCTAAAAACTTTGTATAATACAATAAAGGAAGAGAGAGAAAAACTGATTATTTCATTCAATTCGAGGTACTCTCCCTATTATGGGCACATTAATCATTACAACATCACAGCTTTAGGCCCATTTTGTTTCTTAATAGTCCCACTGCAAACAGATATCTAGATAGGGCAAATATTACATGCGATGCGGTGCTAGTTGTTAATACCCTCAGTGCCTCTTGGTGCTTCCTAAATCCCAATGAGTTGCACAACGGTCTAATCCATTTCCTCCTTGCCCTGCCATATGCCGGGCAGAAGAATAGGATATGAGCTGTGTTTTCCGTGGACCTTAAAGTGCATGTAGTGTATAAAGTGCAGGAACGGTCTCCCTTTCCCCCCAATTTTGCTGTATGGCTCTTGGGGCTAGATGTACGGCCCTTTCATTTAGCGCCTCGCAATTTGTGACTCATTGCGAGTTGCAAATTGCGAGGCGCTAAATTAAATGTACAACAGTGTTATTACACTGTTTTGCGATTCCCAATGGGGTCGCAAATTGCGAGGCTCATTAATATTAATGAGCCTCTCGCAATTTGCGAGCCCATTGGGAATGCCAGCCCTCCCAGGGATGGTGGCCTGCTGGGCTCAGCAGACCACCATGTCTGGGACTGCTTTTTAATAAAGCAGCCTTTTTTTTAAATGCAGCCCGTTTTCCTTAAAGGAAAACGGGATGCATTTTCAAAAAAAAAATGAAACGTTTTCGTTTCATTTTTTAAGGGCAGGCAGTGGTCCTGGCCTTAAAAAATATTTTTAGAGACAGTCACAAAGTGGAAGGGGTCCCCTGGGGACCCCTTCCAAATTGCGACTGCATTACCACTCTCTTGAAGAGGGTGGTAATTTGCGAGTGTTTCGCGACCGCAATTGCGGTCACAAAACATTCACACATAGCATTGCGGATGCAATTAGGAAGGGAACGCCCCTTCCTAATTACGACTCGCAATTCCTAAATAGCGAGTCGCAAATAAATTGCGACTCGCTATTTAGGAATTGTACATGGCCAACAGTGATTTTGTATGCGCAAACGGGTTTGCAAACCCGTTTGCGTATGAAAAATCACGTCGTACATCTGGCCCTTGGTCTGTAGGATGTTATACCTTAGCTTCAGATATAGAGTTCTTGCTAAATACGGTTGTACATTATCGAGAAATTCTTCAAAGCTCGAGTTTGGTTTCATAGCTAGGAATTGAGCTGTTAATCTTCCCAGTTTTGGATCGCAGTGGAGTGCGTCCAGGGTATGTAGCCAATACGTTCTCTTTAATATATCTTTGCAACTAGACGTTAGGCTATGTGGCTCTGTCCAATATGAACTGAGACCTAGCTCTATGAGCCATTTCTTTACAAATCTTAGCCAAGGGAAGGTGAGACATATGTCAATAGCCAACAGTTCTCTTACACCTTCTCTATATGCCACTAATTCTGGTGTTGTCCACAAGCGTATCCAATGTAACAGTGGTCGTAGTGTTGCAATTTGCCCTATACGCCTCATGTTTAAATCATGGAACATTGGGATAAGTGGTGTCGATGAGGGCAGCCCCATTAAATTCTCACAAATTTATTTTCCCCGGTTGTTAGTTGTTTAATGTCACTAATGCCCCATAGCTCTGATCCATACAGTGCTGCCGCCTGGACCTTGCATTTATATACCTCAAGGTCTGGTGTCACGGGTTTGCTTGAGGACAAACTGTACTTCTTGAGAACAGCCCCTGCCCCCTGGGCTAGCCGTAAGGCTGAGTAATTTACCTGGTGCTTCCATGCTAATTTGGAGTCAAGTAATATACCCAAGTATGTAAAATTAGGGGCCTGTTCTATATTCCGATTATTCAACTAAAAATTGTTTCTGAAGCCCTTATGTGGATTTATGGCCAAGAACTTGGTTTTATTAGTGTTTATTTCTAGGCCTTTTGCCTGGCAGTATCTATTGAAATCATCCATCGAGTTTTGTAAACCCTTTGGCGTCTGCGAGATCAGGATAGTATCATCATGCAAACAGCAGCACTGGTATCAAATTCCCGTTCAGCTTAGGGGGTCTTTTTCAGTTTTTTGTAGATGGTTTACAACGTCGTTGATAAAGAGTGAGAACAGGGTGGGAGCGAGTACACATCCCTGTCTCACTCCTCTGTCTATTGGAATTGATTTCGTGAGTTCCCCATTCACGCCCCAGCGGACTCTCGCATAATTATCATTGTGCAGCCTTTTTATCTGTGTTAACAAGCTGGCGGGAGCTTCTTGTTGTTTTAATAAATCCCACAGTAAGCATCTAGGTACGAGGTCGAAGGCAGCCCTCAAATCTACAAATGCTACGTAGATGTAGCCCCTGTTTACTTTGACATACTTCCAGATGATACATAAGAGTCTAAAGACTTGATCCACTGTGCTTGTACATGATCTAAAACCTGCCTGGTACGGGGACATTATATTATTAGTTTCTATCCAATCATCGAGCCTGTTCAATAATTGTCTGGCGTAGATCTTTTGTAGCACATCTATCAGGCTGATTGGCCTGTAATTCTCAGGTTGCTGTTTGCTACCTTTTTTGTTAATAGGGACAATTTCAGCCCCTTTCCACGTTGCCGGTATTGGTGCGCCTGCTGTTATTCGGTTACTAAGTAAGTTAACATACATCGTGTTTGAATAGGTCTCCGGGGAGTCTGTCTCGTCCCGGTGCTTTTCCCTGCTTGATGGTATCTATGGCATATTCGGTTTCTTTCAGTGAAAAAATTATCACTTCTCTATCTCTCTCATTCCTAGCAGGCTCGTCGTCTTCAGTTGGAGTGAGCCCGAAGTTGGAATATAGCTTAGTAAAATGATCGATCCAAACTGCCGGGTCCAAATAATGCTCCGTTCTTGCCACTTGGTCCTTACCCCCACATGCAATTATTTTCCAGAACTCTGCTGAATTGTTGGTTTTTGCTGCCTGTAGGAGGTCCAACCAACTGTTCTCTTCCCAGTTCTTCCTGGCAGTAGCCAATGTACTCCTGTGGGTGTCCCTAGCCCTCCTTATTAAGTCTGCATTTCCCTGCGTTAGATTTTCAAGTAGATTTTTCTTGGTTCTTCTGCACTCTTATGTGTACCATGGATTTATTTTTGAGCCCATCTTAGAATTGGGCTTCAATTTCTTCCCAGTGTTTTTAGTAAGAAGGGGCTCTAACTTTGTGTTGTACTCACGAAATGAAGACCGCCAAGTCAGCCTGTGAGTAGATTCTTAGATTTATTAACAGGACAGCTGAGCCACCGAGCGGAGCAGCTACCGGCAACAGGAAACGTCTCAACTGGCATAAATCGAATGCCAGGCATGGAACCTCCGCACGGTAGGCTTCCA
Source organism: Calotriton arnoldi (assembly GCA_963921515.1). Taxonomy (NCBI): domain Eukaryota; kingdom Metazoa; phylum Chordata; class Amphibia; order Caudata; family Salamandridae; genus Calotriton; species Calotriton arnoldi. Next base: position 476,522 of record CAWUFW010011128.1, on the reverse strand, counting down.
AGTGACCAACATTCACAAACAAGCATTGGAATACTACATTGGTCTTTCCTTAAAAACAAAAGGAAATAACAGAATAGGAATGAAAGGGCAAAAGGAAAAGAGGAAGAAAAGCATGAGCGAAGAATAAAGAGGGAACAGAGGAGAGGGAACCAGAGAACAAGGAAAGGTAGGAGAAAACAAAACAGAACAGAACTACAACAGAGGAGATATGCACTTGAAAGAAAACTATCTTCTGTATCGAAGAGTAACATTTATAACTCGAGCACTGCGCCTTAAAGAAGACTGGCCCGCACAATCTGTACCATCACCAGGGAGAACCATCCCATGGTCTCGACTTCCCTTTTCATCTGTAACAGTGTTCAACAACCGATTTCTAACGAGAAAACACTTGTTCCACCACTGGCCATTACCTAACTTTACCGAATTCCCCTTGATGTAGATGACCTTTTCAGGTGAACCAAACTTAGACAACCCTTTCTTCACATGGACAGGCTTCTTAACTCTGACTACGTCCCCCACAGCTATCTCAATATCCTTTACTTTCTTTGTAGAATCAAAGTAGGTCTTTTGCTTCTTTTGGATTAACTCAACACGACTCCTAACTACAGCATCCGACCACTGTTTCCCTTTGATCCATTTACTCATCCAGCTGGGACAACAGGTAGTGGAAGCTCTCCGACCACGTAACAATTCGAAAGGCGACACACCAGTTGTAGAGTGTGGGGTAGTGCGGTAGAACCATAACAAGCTCCTCACAGAATTGCTCACAACACACTTATTTGCGAGGGCCCACTGGATGCACTCTCCAAGCACCCTATTCATACGCTCAACCAGACCATTTGTCTGAGGATGATATAATGAACTTTTGAGATGCATAACCCCACTGGTGTGCAAAAATTCCTCCACCTCTTTTGCAATGAACTGTGTCCCATTGTCGGTTACTAAACATTCAGGGAACCCTTCCTTCAGAAACACGTCATTGAGAAATTCAACAACGGCTCCTGAGGAAACTTCCCTTACGAACTTGACCTCTGGCCATTTTGAATAATAATCCATGAGAACTAGTGCAAACTTAGAAGAAGCATCCAGTGCATGAAATGGGCCCACAATGTCCAAACCTAACTTAACCCAAGGCGCAGACGGCAGATCGATAGGTGTGAGGGGAGGAGTGCGTAACTTGTCAGCTTTATCACAACTCGCACAGACTACATATGACTTTACGAAATCATCAATTTCTCTGTCCATGTAAGGCCACCAGAATGAGAGACGCACTCTTTTCTTCATCATTGTGGCCCCCAAGTGACCCTCATGAGCATGCTTGACGAGTACAGATCTTAAGGAAAGAGGAGGAATAAGCTTGTCACCTCTAAGTAACAACCCATCCTCAATTGAGAGCTCGTTTTCAACTTGAAGAAAGGTCTTAAACTCAAAACTAAGGTTCCTCTCTTTAGGCCACCCGTTCTCCACATATTTCATGATCTGAGACATAGATACATCCGCACCAAGTGCCTCCCGCCAATCACACTCTGACACCGCACACAATTTGGGAATGTCCACTGCCGCCACAATGAACTCTTCCTTGTCTTGTTCCCCCGTGCACAACTCCTTCTCAACAATATCGGAGGACCTTGATAGAAAGTCCGCACACCCATTCTTGTTACCAGGGATGTATTCTGCAGAGAAATCAAATTGGAGGAGCTTGGATGACAACCGGGCTATTCTGGGTGTGAAACTCCTAACATTTTTCCCACTGAGAATAAAAACTAACGGCTTGTGATCTGTCTGCAGGCGGAATCTCCTCCCCCAAATGAAATTCCTGAACTTCATTACTGCCCACCAACACGCTAGTAACTCCTTTTCTATTACAGAGTACCTCCTCTCTGTTGGAGACAAAACCCTTGACGCGAACCCAATCGTTCTAATGTCTCCTTCTTTCTTCTGGGAAAGAACAGCTCCCAAACCAACATTGCTTGCATCAACAGTAAGGGTGCACATGAGAGAAGGATCGTAATGCTTCAAAACTTTTGGCGAAGTAAGTTGTCGTTTGACCCACTCAAAAACCTTCTGGCACTCATCGTTCCACCCGAAGACAACACCTTTCGTTAGCATACATGAAAGTGGCCTAAGATTACTTGCAAAATCCTGAATGAAACGCGAATAAAATTCGCAGAGTCCCAGAAAAGACTTTAAACCAGCTTTGTCTACCGGAGCTTTCGACTTAACAATCGAGTCAACCAGACTTGTCTTAGGTAAAACACCATCTCCATTTACCATATGTCCCAAATACTCAACTTCCTTGACTTTGAAAACACATTTGTCCCTCCTTAAAACAACACCATTATGCTGGAACCTGGACAACACCTCCTTTAAAATCAAATCGTGGGTGTCCTCATCGGACGCATACACAAGGACATCATCCTGGAATACAGATAACCCTTCAATCCCCTTCAGCATGTTGAACATAATGCGCTGAAACACCGAGGCCGCAGAAGAAAGGCCAAACGGCATCCTGACATACTGAAACGTACCAAACGGGGAGACAAACGCTGTGAGGTGCCTTGACTCTGGCGATAGTTCTACCTGATGATAGGCAGATGCCAGGTCGAGCTTACTAAAAACTTTAGCATCCTTCAAACTTGCTAGCATCTCATTTATGTTGGGGAGGGGATGGGAATCCACCCAAATTTCACTGTTAAGACAGCGAAGGTCAACACAGACCCTAAGCTCACCATTCTGTTTCCTTGCCACCACAAGTGGAGACAACCATAATGACGACTCCACTGGTTCGATAATTCCCTTAGCACACAAAGAAGTCAACTCTTTCTCAAGGTCTTGCCTGACACTAAAAGGTACATTCCTCAATTTGTGCTTAACCGGTATGGCATTGTCCTTCACAATGATCTTCTGTTGGAAATCCTTAACCTTACCTAACTCCCCTGAAAAAACATGGGGAAATTGGTTCACCAAGTTCTCAATATCGGGACTATCCCTTAACGCCAAAACTTGTTCGGTGGTTCCAGGCCTAAGCACCATACCGAACAACCCCTGGTGAAACCAACCTAGGATATTTAATCCTTTGTGTGCTACATATAGTTTGCCTGCAATTCTCCTCCCTTTAAATTCCATGACCTCTTCAATGTAACCGGACAGGTCTATCTCCCTCCCTTCATAGGAAACAGCCTTCCGATCTGGGGGAATTAAAGGTCTGTCCGGCCACGTGAAGTTGTACAACTCTAAGGTAATCATGGAGATTCTTGCCCCGGAATCTACCAACAGACTAAGGATGCGATCTCCCACTAAAATGTCAACATAAGGATCCTTGCACAACTCAGGATTCCCAACAATAACCCCCTTATCATGCACTACAACGACCATGTCACTGAGATGTCTCACAACAGTTTCTTCATCTGCGCTGGATATGTCTCCATCTATGACACATTTTACGGGTTGTGACTGGAAGTTTGACTTTCCCTTATTATTTTGACAGACCTTGGCAAAATGTCCAATTTTGTTGCACAATCTGCAGTTCACATTTTTTGCTGGACACCTATTTCCCTTCATGTGAAATCTATATCCACATTTATTACACAAGTTGCTTTGATGGTTACCCACGCTCTGTTTTTCTGCAAACCCTTGCCGTGGTCTGTCCATCCACTTTGTATCTTTATCCTTACTGTCCTTTGCCCCTACAGCAGCGACAGCTTCACTGCTCTTCTGTTCCAGTTCCTTCGCCGACAACACTGAGGTCTCTATGCTCTTCGCTATTCTAATAGTCTCTTCAAGACTGGGATTTCCCAAGGACAGAAGCTTTTGTTTTATGGATTTGTCCGAACAATGGCAGATGAACTGGTCGCGAACCAGCTGGTCTGCAAAATTTTCGAACTGACAATCAGCTACCAATCTCCTTAGTGCTGTGATGTAGCTGTCCACATCCTCCCCTGTGTTTTGTGAACGTAAGAAAAACTTATGACGTAGAATTACAACGCTGGGTTGAACATCGAACCTCACCTTAAGTCTCCTGACCGTGTCTTGATACTCGTCAAGAATTTCCTCTCCCACAGTTACAGGGGCAGGGAGATGCTTAAGAATCTCTCTCCCTTCAAACCCTAAAGAATGTAATAGCAGGTACTTCCTGCGTTCTGCTCTGAACCTGTTCACGCCTATTGCTCCCAGATAGGTTTCAAACCCATCCAACCATTGTTTCCACTTGATAGGAGGATCACCTGGGGATGCCAAAAAAGGTGGAGGTGCACTTACGGCTTGCATTTCCTTGTCACTTTGCTATAATGATAAGAAGAAATCCTTGCGCTAATCTCTATAAGAAAAGATCCTTGCACTAATCTTCTTCCCAAAATGTCAGAAAATGCCCGCACTGGTGGTCCCTTGTGGACAAGCGCCGACTAGATGCCCGCACTGGTGGTCCCTTGTGGACAAGCGCCGACTACCAACGCGTTTTTTCCTTTTGTAGGCTTCCTCTGCTTGTGTGCTAGCGCCCTAAACTGATTCTCAATAGAGCACTACTGCATGTGCTTGCGCCCTAAACTGATTCTCAATAGAGCACTATTGCATCCCTAATGCAATGCAGAAAACACAGTACCTTTTCTCCTTCCCCAGCTTGCCTCTTCAGCCTCCTGTCACGTCACACAGGGTATCGCGAACCTTCCCGCCTGAAAGTTCTTCGACGTTCCTCCCTTCTCAGTCCGATCCGCACTGTGACGCGACAATGCTGGAGGTTCTCCTCTGAACGCATACGCGCGTTCAACTCTGCGTGCTTGCGCTACACGCGCACTGCTACGTTTCAATGGAGCGCTCCCCTTTTCGTGACGTGACACCACTGACCTCACTGCACGTTCACGTTGCTCCCTGGAACGCACACCGACACTTGTGCGTTTCACCTCGCTTCAACTTTTTTTTTCCGCTTGCTCCGCTCTTTACTCTTCTTCCGCTGCTGTTCACCGGACACAGACACTGACGGATAACTCCTCGAAGCTGCTCCCTTTGGTTAGCGCTTCTTCACTGGATCCGTCTTCTCTCCCATCTGCACGCGTGTTTTTTCTGGCAGCTCAGCAACTCGTCGCCAAAAATGGTGTTGTACTCACGAAATGAAGACCGCCAAGTCAGCTGGTGAGTAGATTCTTAGGTTTATTAACAGGACAGCTGAGCCACCGAGCGGAGCGGCTACCGGCAACAGGAAACGTCTCAACTGGCATAAATCGAATGCCAGACATGGAACCTCCGCACGGTAGGCTTCCAAGTGACCAACATTCACAAACAAGCATTGGAATACTACACTTTGCAACTAGGAGAGTGTGCATTGATGTTACAGACGTGTCACTTGTCTCTACATGTGCACCCACTACCTCTGTAAAAGTATTATAGATGCTTGTCATTAGCTTTATGTCTCCTGTGACCCTAGGCCACTTGATAGATCTACGGTTATTCCCTATTAGGGGGTAAATGTTTTGCATGCAGATATTGGGTAGATCGTCCCTTGCTATCTGACATATTACTTCCAAGCAAAGTGCCTGGTGGTCGCTGTCCTCCCTCGCCTCTATTCCAAAGCTCATTATCCTATTCCAGCTGTGCATACTATGCATTATTTAATCTATTCTCGATTGCGAGCTACTCCGTTTAAATGTATTAAGAGAGGTTTTTTCATCCCCTTTGTTAATCACCCTTCCATTACATGCCCTTAGATGGTGTTCAATGGTGAGCTGCACTATCTGTAATGCGGCATTGGTGCATGGTTTTGATGACCTAACCTCTAGTTGAGGCAGCCCCATACCCATGTCCTCTTCTTCTGTTAAGCTTTCCAGGCCATTTAATGGCTCATAGGCACAATTAAAGTCCCCACATACGATCAAGGTATCACTGGGGTCTACAAGGTCCGAGGAACTGCCTAGTGCATCAATAATCTCAGAGTGAGATTTTGCCTGATTGGCCTATTATAAATATTGAATAGATACAGTTTTTCAGTGTTGTGAGTATTTACATCTAAATATACTGCCAGTAAATCTGGTGAGTCTATGATAAAATCATTGGACCGCATTCCCAGTGTTATTTTGATCCATATTACAAGACCCCGTGATGATCTTCCTCTCTGCGATGGGGTAACATTCTTATAGTACGTTTTGTATCCCAGATTGAATGGGGGGGATAGTAACCCTGTCTCCTGGAAGAGGCAGATATCAAATGTATCTAGGTAGCTGTGCCAATCAGGATCCTCTAGCTTTTGTTTTAAACCGGCAACGTTCCAGGAGACTATAGCTATGGGTGTTGGACCTTTTACAAATACTTTGTGTGTTTGGATATTATAATCCGTAGGGCAAGGCATACCATCTGACCTATTAGAGTTACTGACAGCGCTACTTACACCTACTTCTGATTGGGGGCCATCCACATTAGAATTAGGCATCTTCTGTTGGAACGTGTCACTGGAGCTAGTGTCTCCAGAGCAAAGAGGGGAAGAATATGGTCTGGGGGGCCGGTAAACATCCTCCAAGAGTCAGTCATTGAGTTCTAAGGTGGAGCCACTGAGTCTTCCATTCGATGGTAGAAACGGAGTTGGCAAATGGGGGATAGAATGAGAACGCCTGAATTGGATAGAGGAAGAGTCAGGGGAACAGGCTCGGAATTCTAGGGCGAGGAGATTTTCGGCCAGATCTGGCCCTTTTCATGTCAACTTGATGCAATCTAGTAGTTGGCCTGGTGATGTGCACCTGTGCGCCCTAATGATGTTGTCTCGAATTACCAAATGACAGCCCCTAACATGGCGGATCCAATGGATCGATTTATTGTTCAATGAGTCTTCCCCCTCAGACCCCTGCTTTGCGCCAAGTTTTGGCACATTGACCATGAAGATTTTGTTAACGAGTGGCAAACAAGGAGGGACTGATTTTGATAAGTGGTTCCTACCATATTGAAACGGTGGCTGCCTTTGGGACTGGTTGTATTTCACCTGATAATTGCAGAGACCATGTACACCTGCTAAATTAGGTGGATGATTGGCAACATTGACAGTGGGGTTGGGGAGTGTCGGACGCACGCAGCGGGCGCGCCGCTGGCGCGCCGAAGGCACGCCTAAGGCAAGCCCGTCTGCGCCCGTCCGCGCTCGGGCCATGCTCAGCGCCAGAACCCCTGGTAGTTTGACGCCAGGTAAGCCCTCCGTTCACACATACTCCAAAAATACTCTGTTGGAACTGAATAGGGTGGAGAGGACTAGGGATTGTATATGTATTTCCTTTGATTCAAGGCCATTAGCTCCCCCAGGGTCCTGTCCTACATGTAATATAACCCTACCAGATATCAGATTTCAGCCCATTAGGTTCTTTAAGGATAAAAGGTCATCTGCAGCCGGACGTGGCACTCAAGTTTTTAAATGCATTCTGGTGAATGCCAGCTCCCTGGTCAAACATAGTATGGAGTGCGCAAGGCTCATAGAGGAAAATGAAATAAAAATAGCCTTCATTACAGAAGCCTGGACAGACGAGGCCTCCGGTCCAGATCTAGTGAAAGCTACCCCGCCTGGGTTTCTCTGTCATGCATTAAATAGGCCTGTTAGGAAAGGAGAGGGTTTGGCATTAATTTATCACAGCACTATTAAAGCTGTATTTCAGCCCGTTTCAACCACAGCCTGTGAGGCTTTGTCTTTTAATTTCACCTTATCTGATCACCATACCTTTAAAGGTATTTTATTGTACAGGCCACCAGGAGCTAGAAATTTGTTTGCTGTTCATATTAGTAAGCTGTTGGAAGAGGGTCTGTGTTGTAACACCTACACTATTTTGGGAGACTTTAACTTCTACTTAGAGGTGTCTACTGACCCTGACACGGCAATGCTAATGGACATGATGGATAGTGTCGATTTAAAGCAACATGTTAGGGGACCGACTCATGTAGCTGGACATACCCTGGACGGGATTTTTTCTAACCATCCCGATATGTCGTTCACAGGCATATTACCACTTGTGTGGTCTGACCACGCTGCTGCTCAATTTGAACTAACTATTGCGGTTCAGCACGCGAAGAGTGGCTATCCCAAAGGACAGATAGAGATTAGAGCCTGGAATAGAGTTGATGGCACTGCTTTACAGGATCTTCTAACTACCACGGCAGGCCAGTTACCACAGGGTGCAGAGGAGGCGACTACCACCTACACCAATTGGCTTGCGCAAGCGTGTGATAAATTAGCGCCACCAAAAACTGTTTTCCCCAAAAGAGCACATCCTTCTGCTCCTTGGTTTACAGAGGAGGTGAGAAATTCAAAACGCATCTGTAAACGCCTGGAACGTAACTGGAGGAAAGGTTACAAGGAAGCTGAGAAGAAATTGTATAAATCTAGCCTTCAGGAGTATAAACAAGTTATTTTCGCAGCAAAACAAAAATTCTATTCAACCCAAATCGATTTGGCAAAGAACTCTGCCAAAGAGTTGTTTAGACCTGTCTCCAGCCTGGCTTCACTGAGCCCAGTTATAGTTCATTCTAGTCAGGAACTGTGTGAGGAGATTGCCAAATTCTTCCTTAACGCCTTCGCTGCGGCAGGAATTCCAGCCAGGTGCTGGACATTCCAATCACGGGCGTGGTCGTGACGAGCTCAGCTCGTCATGCGCACAGCCCGCCCGCGCAGCATGACGAGCTGAGCTCGTCATGAGCAGGGAAGGGGTTAATAAAGTGGAGAGCATATTTTCCGTTTTCAGCGGACCTAACAATGCTGGGCTGAACATGGCAAGGGAGGTATCTAAGTCCACAAGGATTGCCCCGCTGGCCCTGGATACATTTGCACCATTGACCGTAAATGACACTCTTGAGCTCCTAACGGGAGCCAAATCTGGTTCGCCTTTTGATCCATGCCCTGTGAAGGTGGTAAAACTGGCCCCCGGTCCGATTGCTCTCTCTCTCACATCCATTTTTAATGGGATGTTTGAAACAGGACAGTTCCCCAAGCTTTGGAAGGTGGCTTCAATACTGCCTCTTCTGAAAAAGCCAAGCCTGGACACTAAGGATCCCAACAACTTCCGCCCGATTTCTCGGCTTCCTCTCCCATAAAAATGGTTGAAAAGATCATGAATCGTCAACTCAGTGCTTTTCTGGCGGAAGTACAAGCACTGGATCCCTCTCAATATGGTTTTAGAGAGGGACACAGCACTGAGTCTGCGCTCATTAAGGCCACCGAGGAGATCAGGGAAGCCGTGGATCGAGGAGGCAGGGCAGCCTTGATCTTATTGGATCTGTCCACGGCCTTTGATACGGTCCATCATGATATTCTGATGGACCGACTCAAGGCTTGTGGGGTCCAGGGGAAAGCTTGGGATCTTCTTAAATCTTTCCTATCAGACAGGGGACAGATTGTATCCCTAGGTAAATTTCAGTCCTAGCCCTTTGCACTGCCATGTGGTGTACCGCAGGGATCATCATTGAGCCCCACACTCTTTAACGTGTATGTCTCATCATTGGCCCCCGTTATCAGTGCATTCGGGTTTGGTCTCACTTCCTACGCTGATGACACACAAATTGTGGTGTCTCTATTACCTGGCCAAGAGCTGGGAATAGATAAACGGTTTCAGGTCTGTATGGAATCAGTAGGGAGATGGATGGCAGATAATTGCCTAAAACTGAACTCAGGTAAAACGGAAGTAATGCTGTTTGGGAACGATTTTAATTTTTGGACTCCTAATTGGTGGCCTGCTTCCATGGGTTCACTCCCTACACCCTCAAAAAAGGTGAAAAATTTGGGTATAATTCTGGATGAGAAACTCTCCTTTGGGGCCCAAGTAAATGCAGTAACTTCAACAACAGTGCATGTTCTTAGAACTGTCATGAAGGTATTGCGGCCTTTACCTTCGGGGAGCCGGCAAACGGTAGTCACAGCATTGGTCATGTCGAGACTGGATTACTGTAACAGCCTATATCTAAACATACAACAAAGACTTCTGTATAAGCTTCAGCTGCTACAAAATGCTGCGGCCAGATTACTTACGGGCACATCCAAGTTTTCCCCAATTTCCAAAGAGATCAAAAAACTGCACTGGCTCCCGGTGAGGAACTGGGTGCATTTTAAATCTCTCTGTATGGTCTTTAAAGCACTTCAAGGCTTAGGACCAGATCATTTAAGGCGCCAGTTTCAGTGGTATCTACCGGCAAGAACTCTTATATCTCTGGGAGCTAAGCTGGTCGTAGTTCCACCAACAAAAAAAGCTCAATGGGGAGGCAGAAGTTTCTCTTCATGCACAGCAAAAGCCTGGAATGATTTGCCATTCCATTTGAGAAATGCCACCAATCTTCTAGCTTTCAGGAAAGGGTTAAAGACCTGGCTTTTTGATAAATAACCACTCTTTTTTCCAGCTCAGCATTAAGGAGTAGTAACTAGCGCCAGGACGGGTAATCGCGCGCTTTATAAGTTCCCATAACATAACATAACATTTGAGTCTGGGAAGTAGCAGCAGCTGGAGGTAACTGAGGGGGCCCATGGGTATAGGTTTTCCCTTGATAGACGTTTGACTGATGGGGCTGGGGGTAACTGCTTGCGCATTGTGTTGCAGTTTGTAATGGAGTTCCCGTCATGTGTATTGCCGGGGATACAGACAGTAAACCGTTATGTAGTATAGATTTAACTAATGTAGTAAGGCCATCAATCATTGCTCTTAAGGCCCCTACTTCAGCCCTTAGATCGATAATAAGTTGATGGGTGTTTAAATCCAAAGACTCTAGATTTGGAGCAGCTGTAGTCGTACCTGGAGGCTCAAGCCGATGTCGTGATCGATCTTTCATAAGTTCATCAGGTAAGGCCAGCAGGGGAGTAAACCTGTTGGCGCAGGGAATGTTAGATTCTAGCTGTGGTTATGTGCTACAAGTATTTTTAGGAGAGGTGGGGCTGGGGTTAGAGTTACAAGTGGCAGGAAGACAGTGAGCCCCCGCTATGCGCGTCGAGTCTTCCCTATTTTGTGCACAGGCCCGCCTGAGGCATGTCTTTTTAAACATGGCTGGAATTACAGGGGAGCAACTGAGGTTGGTGGCAGTGGGTGTGGGGGAGGGTTTGTCGGTCGGAGTTAGGGAAAAAGTTGAAGATTCTGCATCTAGAATGTCTTCGCACTCGCTTATCAGGTTGTCAATGCGGTCTAATACGCAGTTGCGGACTGGATGTTTTAAGGATTTTCTGACCTTCTTCCCCTTCCAGACTGACCACCACCCGTGCCCTCCATAGATTTTCTCTTCCCCATGCCCCGACCGCAACACAAAGTAAGGAAGAGCAACTGTGGTCTAAGCCCTAATCGACGCAGTCTAACAACCTGTCTAACCGCCTGTCACAATAATGAGGTGATGGCAATTATGGCCAGCCCAACAATTTGCCTATTCAGACAAGAAGGGGGCTAGTGGAAGTAGAAAGTAGCCGAGCCCAGCAAGATGGTTGAGGAAGTAGTTGGGTCAATACAACAGAGCTATCTAACAACTCTCGTCCCTGCAATAATAACAATGATTGAGGCCTATGCAAGCTCCCCAGACAAGCAGCCACTAGACAAGGGGAAAATAAATAGTTGTGTCGTTCGGGGGCCAATGTCCAGTGACCAGAGTTTTATCCAAAATGGTTAACCAGCAAGGAGAGTCCTTCCAAAATCTCGTGCGGAGGCTCAGTAACAAATAGCAGATGGCAAAAGATGAACAGTGCACAGATGCTTGTTGTCCTCAATAACCCAAACCTTCTCTTTGTCCGAGGCCAGTAAGTAAAAATTATAAAGACACAGTACCTCGTGCGTGCATCGTCAGCCTGCCCAAAACTTCCAGGAACCAGACGTAAGGGGAATGGCCCTGCCCTGCCTCTTCCTGGCTATGACGGGCATCAAGGAGTTGTTTATTCATGGATGTAGTGGCAGTTACTTAAGGGAGACTGATGTCCCCAAAGAAGATGCTGTGTGAGTAGGTAGATGATGCCCCGAGGCTGTATTTATTTAATTAGGTTGTTTCCAATTCCGGGTGATCTTTAGACCAAGTGAAAAATGTTCATCTTTATTTCTGAGAGAGACATCAGGCATGGCAGATGTTTTATAGAGGTGGGAATGGAATGTTCCCACAGTGTGCAAGGCCAGTGATTGATTTGTAAGAAAGTGTTAGGATCCAAGGTATTTCTCAGGAGGCCGCTGCAGCTTGTTTGCCCCACTCCCCCTGTTAGAGCTGCGAAATGCCAGTACCAACACAACACTAACCATCACACTTCTACTGATGGGACTATTTGGACTTTTCCAGGCCGCCCAAAGCTGTTAGAATGGCCTGAAGGGTGATGCGCATTTCTTGTGAGAAATGCGCATGCGCGGGCGGTCGCGTATGCGCAATTTTCGCAGCGATCACCAGAGACGCCGAGGAAGAGGAGGAGGGCAGCCCGGGGACGCCGCAGTACAGGCAAGTGTTTTTTGTTTTTGTTTTAATTAATTTCTAATTAATTTTTAATAGGGGGGTGGAGGCGGGGGCTGGCCAACTCCGCTCCGCTGCGGAGTGTGCAGAGTTTTGCCTACTCTGCGTTCCGTGGAGAACGCGGAGTAGGCAAATCTCCGCACACTCTGCGGGCGGAGTGGAGTTCTCCACCCGCGCCCAGTATTTTACTTTTCCAAGTCCTAACAGAACGCAGGAGGAAGAATCAATATCTTCTTCCCATCCTCCCTTTGAACAACCAGATGAGGGACAACTGTGAGTTCCTCTGACAAAGGCGGTGAGATTAAGTGCAGAGCTCCTGGTTAGTTATGGGCTCTGTTAAGGGTCTAGCCTCATGTGTGTGTTGCGACCACGGTTCTGAAGTCACTTCCATGTGCTGGGGCTGTTTGGAATCCCTTTTGAAGACGGTGGGAGGCAGACAAGGAGTCTGTTTCCTGATCTGCTGTTGGCTTCCTGGAGGTCATCTGGAACGGTGACCACTCTGCTGTCAGGGTTCTGCTGGCATTGCTGGCATCAGGGCCGGCTTTAGCGCTGTTGGCTCCTGGTGCGACAATCCTTTTTGGTGCACCCCTCCCCCCCATGTCCTCCTCCTTGGATTCCCCCATAATCACCGGGCAAAAGTGCCCCCCATCTCTCCATAGACCCTCTCTCACATACATTTCATTTGTTTTAAAGCACTGCTTGGGGTTGGCTTTACTAATAAGAATGTATACAGTGGCGTAACGCAAAATGGTGGGGCCCCCCTGCAGAATGTAATGAGGGGCCCCCTGAGTCTCCCCTATCGCACAGATATTAATTGGCCTCGGAGTGGAAGGGGATATGCTTGCATCACGCCCTTGCCTTTCCTTCCACGTTCTGCACCATGTACGTTTGTGGGATGTCTGTCTTCCCGATGTGTTCGTACTTCCAGCTGTGCTCTGTCTCTGGACAGCCCTCAGAAGTGTAGACTCTGATGGACAATAGCACACATGACCCTTACTGTTTTCTTCTACTTCGGGGTCTATGTCCAGGTCTTGTCCTGAATGCGGCTGGCAGTACACTTCATCGTGTGAAGTATGCCAGTGTAAACCAGCAGCTTCCACCTCAAACATGCTCAGATATAGCAAACCTTGTGGGGTGGTGGAGATATTCATACTCTGATAATCCACCAGAGCCACTAACCAGTTTACTACAGGGTTCTCACTTACAGCTAAAGCTCTATAAAGTGAGTGGTTAGTTCGAAGCTTTTAAAATGTTGCAAAAGTTAACAGAGAAAATGTGATAATCCTTGTGAAGCTCATTTATATCCCCCCTCCTGCTCTCCCCTCCCCCCATAGAAATAATGCTGGTCAAACCCAAACTGGTTTGGTGGCCCATTATCCTAAGTCCAGAAAGGAAAGCAGGCCTGAACCATATTTCTCGTCTTGGTCTTTAAAGCTCTACTGTGTGTAGCCCACCACACATATTCATTTAGGAAAGTGATGTTGACCTCTTCCTTGAACTTCAGGCTACAGGCCTCTGAGGGTTCGTGCAAAGAGAATCAGTCCTGGCTTTTCTGCAGCTCCATAATACAGAGAACAGACAACCTGCATGCCTGTGGCTGCTAAACTCAATACAGTGATTTACATGCAATTACACACACAAACACATGCACTGAGCAACCAATTGTGACTTCTCAATGTGTAGAGTCACAGTACGAGCAGTTCAGTCTGAAGAGAAAAGCAGGGGAGCACTCCAAAAAGGGGTGTGATTTCTCCCACCAGGATTAGCGAGACTTTGGGAGGTGGCCATCTTGCAGTCAGGTCATCATGCCCAGTAGTGCCATTTAGTCATTATCCTTTTGCATCTCTCCTGTCTACGGGGTGGTGCCAGCAGCTCCTCTCAACTGCTGCTGGGGAGCTGCTCACCCAGTGAATGCACCCAGCAGCTCCCCTCCAAGGCTGCAGCTCTGCCCTTCTGCTGCACAAAGTGAGCATGCTCAGTGGCTGCTGTCCCTCGTCTCCTGGGTGCTGCTTACACAGTGAGTATACTTTGCAGTTCCTCACCAAGCAGCCAGGGGCGTAGCTACCATTTGAGCAGCAGGTGCAGTGGCACCAGGCGCAGTGCATTTAGCGGGCCATTAAACCCTGATAATTGCTGTATTTACTACCAAAACACCAGTCAAAGGGGACATTTTCCTTGCTTGCACCAGGGCCTCAGGCATTCTTGCTGCGCTAATGCAAGTAGTTGTTTACCTGGGTACACGTCGTTGGATGACAGTAGACATTTTCTGTACTGTTTTATGTCATATTTTGTGAGTACAGAGGCCAAAGTCTGGTGCATTAGCCAAAGAAAACTTCCAATAGAGTAGCAACCTACCCTAGTAGGTGATCAGGGTACTATCCCACTGTTGACACTGGCATGACCTGCAAACTATGAATTCAAACCCCAGCAGGGCCAACTCTGCCCTTCATATTTCCGAAGTCAATACACTGGTTAACATTACATTTAGTAACTATAGCTAACGTTCCCACTTTCCCTCTTTTACTAATGTTTACATAGAAATACAAATGGGAAACAAAGTGTTTCCTTGCCTATATTTACTTGTAGGAACTAAAAATATCCCAAAACTATTACTTCTTTTGAGTGACCTTTCATTTTTTTAAAAAGACTATCAGAGCAATGCCTAGGCCGACTGGAAGCAACGGGAACCTAAAAAGGATGAGATTTCTTTAAATAAATGTTTATTTTGTGCATGTGTCTATGCAATAAACTGAATGTTTTTATTTTAGCGTATTGCAACAACCCGACAGTCACCCACATGCACACGTGTGTGTGCACGTTTACAAGCATGTGGAAATATAGAACTTTGTCAGAGCATAAAATAAATATGCATAAACCCTGAAAAGAGAGGGTAAACATAAATTTGAATGAATACGGATGGAACGTTGCAGCACTAATACGATATTTTATATTTATAGATTTCGACTTCCCTCCTGCCGTTTCTAAGCTCTGTTCATAACAAGGATTGGTTTTAATCAACCGACCAACCTTAGAACGATGGTCACCAAATTGGCCTATTTAAGATTCCAATTGGTGCCCTGCAGATTACCGCGGACGTCATGTGCGAGCGTTTAACTCGCCAGAAGCATTGGTTTTTATCTGGTTTGGCATTTACTTCCATACCAAATACAGTGGCCCGGTGTGAACTTTTAACAAGGGAAACCTAGCTGGAAGGATGCACTCTTTTGACACGGCGCACCCTTGTGTCTTTATTCAGGAGGAATGCTCGGTTCTGAGGAAGACCTTGGAGGGTCCTCGGTCTTGGGTCTGTGTAATACAACGAGATATGGGGGTCTCTAGAGCAGGCGCGGTCGGTGGTAGGAGTGCCGGTCGGGCGGTGACGTGGGGCGGGGGAGGGGCAGGGTGGGGGGTAGTAAACTACGGATTAAGGCCCAATACAGGTAAGTAAACATTTAAATAAATAAAACGAATTTCGTTGCATCACTCCATTCTCAGATGCATTTAATCAGTTCCTTCATGTGAATTCTCAGACCTTTTGGTTTCAGTGCCCTTAACTCTCTGTCTCCGGCTGTCATTCTGCCATTCCTACATAATTTCTTTCTTTGGATCAGATCATATTCACACTCAATCGCTAGTGACTCCATTTTTACATACACCTTTCAAGCAACTCTTGCAGATTCTTTACCTATGAATATCAACTCACTCTCAGCGCAGTGTCCAAGGAAATCTAATTCTCCATACCCTTTGACTATCTCATCGAGTTCTGTACTCAGTTGGGCTATGTTTAATTTCTGCGGGGCTGATCCACGGGGTACTGAAGTCACTCTGGAAACTGTGGCTGTAAAGGGGCACCTATGGTTCCTCCTGTTGGGTCTCTGGGAACTGAAACATTTAGGGAACCTGACTGCTTGGTACGAGTTGAGCTTCAGAGGTACTCGTTGTTATGGGGACTGGAAAGGGGCTCTTGCCAATTGGGGTTTGGATTGTGGTGGAAAGGATGTTTGGGATCAATAGGGTCTGTGTACTTCCTGTCTCAGTGCAGCTCAGGGGGGCACTTGCGTCAGTGGAGGTTTGTGTGGTAGGTTTGTTATCTGTTGGATTTTAGTGTGGATTCTCTGCCAATGGGGTTGCATCATAAGTGGTGGTCTGTACTTCAGAAATGTATCTATAAGGGCATCCTCCTCATCACTCCCCGGGTCTGACTACTCTTTGGACTTCTTTGGAGGGGTTGTGATATCCTTCCCCAGGGTCCCACTGTCTATCGCCTACTGTCTCAATTGTGTCCTCTCACCATCATCTTTGCCTCTGATCCACCTGAATGTTTAGCCACTGTTAGACATGGCATCCTTGGCGTGGTTCTACCCAAACGTTTTGCCTTTGACCCTCCTGTTTTCTGGACCCTTTTATGTAGGCTTTTAGGACTCTGTGCACTTTACCACTGCTAACCAGTGCTAACTAAAATGCTTGTGCTCTCTCCTTTAAACATGGTAAAATTGTCTTATGCCCAATTGGCTTATTTCATTTACTTGTAAGTCCCTAGTAAAGTGGTACTACATGTGTCCTGGGGCTATGAATTAAATGCTACTTGTGGGTCTGCAGCACTGATTGTGACACACAGATAAGTAGCCCTGCCATTGCAGTTTTAAACTGCTATTTCAACATGGCAAGATAGGATAAACCTCTTGCCAGGCCCAAACCTTCTATTTTAATACATATGTCACGTCTAGGGGAGGCCCTGACCAGCCCAGAGGGCAGGGTGCAGTGCACATAAAATGCTGGGCATGTACTTTTAAGTTTTACACGTCCTGGTAGTGAAAAACTCTTACATTTGTTTTTCACTACTGCAAGGCCTGCCTCTCTCATCGGATAACATTGGAATTACCTTATTACATTTATTAATTGATAACTTTTGATTGGGAACAGGTACACAGGTCGAGCTTGGTGTCTATAGAATTGTGATTAAAAGCCCTCTTAAATGGTAAAGTCTGATTTGTAGTCCAAATTCTGAAAATTGCATCTTTAGAAAGTTGGCATTTTCTTGTCCTAACCATTTGGTGCCGGCAGCCTGATCCTGGGTCACATGACTAGGTGTAGCTGGCAATTGGTCATTGTGTGTTGCTCCCAGACAGAGAGACAAAGGGATGAGTGGTGTTGGCAGGATGGGGCACTTAACGAGGGGGAAGAGCTGTCCCCTGCCACAATTGCACATCACAAAGGCTCTGCCTGAGCACTCTCACAGAGGGTCAGACAAGCTGGGGTCAGGACTGGAGGGAGGGGATGTCTGACACCTCAGGAGGGTGGAAACCTCTAGAAGCTGCCTCTACTTCAAAGTGGGCACCAGGTATAAATATTGAACCCCTTGACCCAACTCTTCAGTACATTTCTGGACCTGTGGACTCTGTCAAGAAGAAGGACTGCTTTGCTGCTGAAAGGAATGCCACTCTGCTGGACTGTTGCTCTGAAGGACTGTTGCCCTGCTATGCTGACCTGCCTTCCTCTTGCCTGGGTGAAAAGGACTGGACCTGCATCTATTGAACCCAGGACCCCAGGGTGACTCCAAGGGCTAGTTGTATGGCCTCCTGCCTAGATCTTCACAGACACAAGGCTCCAACCACCTTATACCCAGCATCTGGACTCTGCCGTCTGTGAGTCCTACACTGCCAAATGGTGCTACTCCAGTTCCAAACCCTTGGACGTGGGCCTGAAGATGCTCTGTGGATCCAGCAGAACTGACACATATACTTTTCTGGGTTGTGCAATCCCGAGTAGGAGCAACTCATCGCTGAGCTGAGAGCACTCCATATCAGTCTCACAGTCCGCATTGGAACCACCACTGTGTGAAGCTTCCCTAACACAGGCCCTAGTATCGCAAATCTCTCTTTGACAGAAGCTTGGCGATGACGCATCCTCCCAGCTCCTTTGAACTGACGCATCATCTCAATTGCATGACGTATCCTCAATGCCAGGCTTCACATCGTAAGCCCCCATCAACAGGATTCTCAGCGCAGATGCAGGGCCTCGCATCGCAGCTTCACAGCTCCTCAGAACTGCTGCCTCGCCTCATCTGTGCACCACAGCCTCGATGCAGAATCTCGCAACACACCTCAACCAGGATTTCAGGTACTCTTGGTCACCACGCCGAACTGGTCTCTGCTGCTAGCCCACGTTCCATCATGGCAGGCCACTTTTTTCCCAATCCACATTATGAGATCTTATTTATCTCCTTCCAATTGCCAGTTGATTGCCTCAAACTATGCCTCAGCGATGATGCCTAAGTAGGCCAAAACTTGTATGTGGCTGTTTGTGTTCCAGTCTGGAGGGGACCTGGTCAGGCAGTTCTGTCTAGACTGTTCCTATTGGAGCAGTACCAAGACGCAAATGCTTATGGCTGTCTCTGTCAGAGTGTAATAGTGGATGAAAAATGACAGACTGGAATGTGGCCCGAGTAATCATCAGTGGCTGAGATTAATTCAAGCATTTAGGGCCCAATTCTGATCTCGTTAGGAAGGCCATCCCAGAGCTGTCCGTAACTGGACATACCAACCGACAGGGGCGTAACAAACACCCCCGCAGCCCCCGCGGTGCGGGGGGTTTCCAGTCTTCAGTAGGTGGAGGGGGCCCCCTCAGCTCTTAGGTAGAGAGCTGTGAGAGGTTTGCTCTTAAGCAGCTGCAGCCTGCTCTGAGCTCCTCGCGCTGAGTTGACCCAGGACTGAAGAGAAACAAAGTAACAAGTTACATTGTTTCTCTTCAGTCAGAGCAACAAAAAGGATGGGGGTGGGGGCCCCAGAGAGAGCATTCCCCACAGGGCACACAGCCTCTGAGAAGGGACGAGGCAGCCAGGACAGAGCTGACAGGGGCAGGAGAAGGTCAGGATTGCAGCTCCAGGAACAGGATCTGCTGGGACCCATTAGAAGGTAAACAAGCATTTGCAATATATGGTTTTGCAATATATGCATTTGCATATATGTAAGTCATATATGGTTTGGATTGGAATTGTTAGTTGTGGAATTGTGTTGTGTGGATTGGATCTGTGTAGTGAAATAATGTGGCATGGTGTGCAGTGTAATTATGTGGATAGTAATTGTGTAGTATTAAGTGTACTGGAATTATGTGGAGTGGAATTGTGTGCCATGGAGTGGGATTGTGTGTCTTGGAGTGAGATTATCTGGAATGGTATTTTGTGTTGTGGAGTGGTATGTAGTGGAGTTTACTTATGTGGTGTGCTGTTAAATATTGTAGCATGATGTGAAATTGTGTGCTGTAGATTGGATGTATGTGGTGTGTTGTGTAATTGTGTTGTTGGTTTGAATTATGTAGTTTGTTGTTGAATTATGTGGTGTGGAATGGAAATGTGTAGAGTTGAATTTGTGTGACATGGTAGTGTGCGCTGTTGAGTGAAAATTGTGTTGAGTGGTATTATGAAGCATGGTGTGAAGTGTACTTATGTGGAATGATGCTACGTGGCATAGACTGGATTTATGTGGAGTGTATTTATGCAATATGGAGTAGAGCATAATTATGTAGAGGTAAATTATGTGGTGCTGAGTGGTATTATGTGGAGTGTAATTATGTTGTGCGATGAATTGTGTGGGGATGAATTGTGGAATTGTGTGACGTGTGGAATTATGTGGCATGGTGTGGTGTATAATTGTGCGGAGTGGAATTATGCAGCATGTGGCAGAGTTGTATTTTGTGGAGGGTAATTATGTGTTTTGGAGTTGAGTGTAAATATGTTGTGTGAAGTATAATTATATAAGTTGAAGTGGAATTATGTGTAGTTGAATTGTGTTGTGTGGAGTGTAATTATGTAGTTTGGAGTGGTATTAAGTTGCGTGGAATGTTATTATGTGATGTGGAATTATGTGGTATGGAGTGAAGTGGAAATATGTGTTTTTTAATTTTTAGGATTGTAATTATGTGGTATGGAATGTTGTAGAGTTAAATTATTTATAGTTGAATTGTGTGGCATGGAATTATGAGATGTTCAAATGTGCTGTGTGTGGTAGAATTAGCATAGCTGGCAAGGTTTCAGATTGCTATGTGTGACATTTTCATAATTTCAGTGTAATTATGAGTGACATTTCAACGACTATGAGTGACACTTTCTGGTGAGCAAAATCAAGCAATGAAGAGGAGGGAAACATATAAATATCAGAAATTACACCCATTTGAGCAACTAGAAACTCTAAGAAAGTCACTGAACTAAAGTGCGCTAACAGCAGGCTATGGAAAACTGAGCAGAGTCAGACTGCGTGAATGCCACCCATTATTACAGTTAAATTATGAAAACGTCACACTTACCAATCTGAAACCTTGGCATCTATGAGTGAATCAGTGTGAAAATGTGCTCTAATTGAGGTGTATTCCTCTGCACCCTCATGGTGACCAGCCTGCCAGGTGTCTTTGCAAATTTGCAAGCGCCAAGCAGTTTTCCATCAGCTACATGTTAATGTAACTCTACAAAATAAATACATAGGATGTTCTCTGCAGAAATCAGAGGTTTGCCTGCGCCAGGTTACACTTACTCCAGCACTTTAAAAGTGGCAGTTCATTCAAGGTCCAATCAGGCATCCCATAATGTCTGGTTACTCTGCGTAGAAATGCTGCAAAGTTTTTTTTAAATGCTAATCTGTGGTCAGATTAAACCTTCCAAAAGGAGCTGCTTTCATCTATGAGTAATCAGTCCGTTTCTGGGATGCTAAAATTACAGTAAGACCCAGTGACCTACCCTCTAGTACCTGCTCAGTGATCTTCTGTCTGAGGTAGGGTGCAACTGGGATCTAACGTGTTTTAGGACTATGTGGTCTAGACTGCCCTGGCTGAAGTGTTTCGTCCATCTAGCCAGGAGTGTGAGAGGAGGGGAGATCCGAGCCTGAAGCAGTATGTGCAGTGGTGCCTCTGATGCTCCCAGACTAGAGTTAGGCCACAGCTCTCTGCGCCATGGTAGGCACCTAGACCCTCGGCGCAATCAGCTCGTCTGCGGAGCAAGGTCTGTAGGTGCATTAATACAACACCTGCTGGACGGAGGGGGACCTGAGGCCTCTTCTGTGTGTGTGTAAATTGGGCCTCACGGGCCTGGGACCAGCAGGCAGAGGCCCGAACTTGAGAGGCTGGATGAGGCAATATAGTAGACTGTTAAAGCATGCCTCTCGATGGACTCTAGTCAAAAGAGGAGCATTGAGGGCCGCGGGAGGGCCAACAGGCGTTGGGTGGCTGCGAGGTGACTGACCACAGTAATAGGTGGAACTACGAGAGATGACTGGAGGCGCTAACCCTCTGAGGAGCAATAATTCATGGCAGTAAGGGGAGGGGAGGTTATGTCTATGCACTCCTAGAGTGTATTGTGCGGTATCAATACAATGTCAGCTGGGTACAGTAACGCTTTCGGAAACCATTGTCACGCATTTAGCAATTACTCAATGTAACACCCCTAATCAGTGCAGCTATATATCTATCTTGCATCTGAAGAAATCAACGCTCTGACACAGGTAAGAGTTACCAATACACCTAGGTCACAGGAGTTATGAGACCTTCACAATTAACGTTTTTGTTTTTCATTCCGGTATGGCTGCCGCTGAAAGTAGCTTTTACCGCCATGTGAAAGTTTCGAAGAAAACAAGTAGGAATCAGCCTGGAAACAGACTCCCGTATGTTATTCCTTTAATACTTACTCATCGTTATTTCCGGTCCCCCAACATCAAAACAGCAATGAAATTGGGCACTTCAGCGCTGTGGTGTCATCGTGTTGGAATCTTAGATCCCGGCTCCTCCATGCAGAGCGGCCGTTTTTGCACATCGCTCCCTGCAGGGAGGCGGAGGTTATCCCGGGTCACAACATCACCCACTCCAGAGCTCTGGTGCCCTTCTCAAGCCCCTAGCTCCTGTCAGGAACCAGTCCTTGCAAATGTCGCACTCGAAGCGGCTGACATTGTAGGGCTGCCGGTGCATGGTGCGCGCGCTCCTGCAACAAATCCTCTCGAGACCTAACTTTATGGACACACTACGGAAACACGGCAAAATGTTGTGGGCATAGAAAAGGGACATTCATTACAGGACTACCACACAGGCAGCTGTACTGCATAACGAAATTTACTGCATCGCGTTTAGGAGACAGGGGAAGCACCAGAAAACAGACGGCGGCCACATGGAAATAATACTACACCAGCATTGATTAGCAGTACTGGTACTCGAGGAGGCGCAATGCCTGTTATTTGTGATTTTGCATTTCAGTGCGGTGATGCGGATCACCACACTGAAATGCGTTAGTCTAACGCCAGATGCGTGGTACTTGGCAGGGCTGAATTAGGTGGCGTGGATTTGGACAAGCTGTGCACGCTAAGGCTTTTATGTCATGGGGTATAAAGTGGACGTTTGTCTATTTTTCTTTGTAAAAATAATATGGGCTGTTTCTTTACCTTCCGGTACATTTCTGAACAATTTGTTAAGCTAAATTGTATTGTTGCATTGTGTGCGCATGCAGGGAAGAACGAGTGTCTGGCAGACATGCAAAAATCATCCTACGTCTCAGTATTAACTTCCACACTTCTAAGCCGTAATTCCAATCCTAGAATGAGTTACCTGTTTGCTTTAAAACGACAGTTAGTAAAACAAGTAAGTGCTTTGCGAGCCTGTATAAGTAGCAAAGGTTTTAAAGGGACTTATTTTCATGCAAGGTATTGCTTTTCCCAGTTCACGGAAGGGATAAAAAACATCTCCAGATAATAATAGGGTTGACAGGATGGTGCGATAGCAGAATATTGATACGTGTGGATCTGGTGAGGACTGCGGGCAGCAAGTGCTTGATACGCTATTTGCATAAGAAAATACTATATTTTTTTTTTGTTATCCTCCATTAGTTATTAGTAAGGAAGGGGAAAGAGAAGTGTTCACTGACAGCATTCGGTTAGTCTTAGGGAGACAAAGAATGCTGTGGTCTGTGGTAGATGCCACCCAGAAGTCATAGGTATATGTATCAGGAGCTGCCATTGAAAGGAAGTGGAAATGCGCTTTAGATGTTGCCGGTATAGATGGCTACTGTGTGGTTGCAGACTTCACTGGGCTGACAGTGGGTGGGGAAATGAGGCGTTGTCACTATAGGTTTAATTACACGAATCGCGCATTCTCTCTGGTGTTTGTCCTTGGGGTACTTGCTGACTTGTGCTACACATGGGATCAGGTTTGCCTTTGATAGGAGGTATGGTTTAGTGGGGTACATAGTGTAAATTAATGTTGGTGTGAGGAAACAAAAATAGGACCCTTTGTACATTTAATATTATTGTGTGCATCATGCAGAGGATGAAAAGTAGCAGGAACGGCTTTGATGCCGTAGAGGCTAGCAGGAAGAACTGTTTTGGGATGGTCAGTTGAAGAGATTGTTTAACATGTTTTAAACTACCACAGTGGCATTGGGGAGGGCAGCAGCTGAAAGGCTCTGTCTTTACTGGTAGGCAGTGGTTAGATGGGGACCGGCCATCAGTCTTTCTGTCGGTGGTGGACAGGGGAGCAGTGGGTGGCAGTCACGGGTTCACAGTGACATCCGAGGAGTGGTTTCAAAGGCGGGCGGAAAAGCATAACTGCGGGTTTCGTAGGGGTGAGAGTAGAGTTAATGGATGCGTTAGTAGCAGGCACGTAGGCAGTGGTCTGTGTTTGGAGGTGGTCAACTGAGGGAGATTCGCTTCGCATCAAGTAGGAGGATGTGTTTGGTGGGCCAGCTGGAGGCAGTGTTATGTAACTTTGCTGGAGGGCGCAGCAGCAGTATTTACTGATGTATGTAAATCGCCCGATGAAAGGGCGAATGTGACCAATGGAGGAACCAGAATCCTTTTGTTATGGCTGGGGTGAGCCCCTGCAGTATGGCGGGTCGCTGGCCTGAGAGCTCTTGACTGACGTGGAGAATGGGGGGCCCCCTCCATGTACTTTGCAGGGGGGCCCCCTCAAGCTTCGTTACGCCACTGCCAACCGACTAGTACTGGGAGCCGGTTATACTAAACGACGCAGTACGATGTCCAAATCTCTTCACTTACCGAACGACTTGTTCACTCCGAATCAGTCCC
Organism: Calotriton arnoldi; assembly: GCA_963921515.1. NCBI lineage: Eukaryota > Metazoa > Chordata > Amphibia > Caudata > Salamandridae > Calotriton > Calotriton arnoldi. The sequence continues at coordinate 452,067 of CAWUFW010011128.1, read as the reverse complement.
CATTTTCCAAACAAGACGCACCCGGAAACGCAGACTGGAGTCGTCCGAAGGTGTTCCCAAGTCCGATTCCGAAGGCCGAAGTACGATGCGTACTTCCTGTGCGCCGAATCTGTCGCCAAAACCAACACGTCAGAGCATCTGGAAGGGGAGTATTTCAGCTCCGAATCGCACCACAACATGATTCCTGCGCACGAGACGGTGCAGCCATGTATCCTATCGCACATGTCATCCCTATATTCTACATCTACGGGCAATACTACAACCCCAACGGACGCGGTCGCCGCAGAAGGTATGTCCGACACCTACCCCCATACAAAAACGACACTACACCGCAAAAGCCTACATAAATTAAATCCGGGGCAGAACTACAGATACACATGAGGTGGGTGCAATACCTGCAGCAATGTAGAGGCGGGGGTGGGGGCAATAGTTACAGCAAATCAGACACAAAGGGGGGCTGGGGGGCAAATACTCCCAGCAATTTATAGGCAATAGTTGGCTGGTGGGGCAAATAGCCACAGATATGTGCAGCCAATATGGGGTTTGGCTGGCAAATACCTCCAGCAATGTATAGGCAATAGTTGGCTGGTGGGGAATATAGCCACAGATATGTCCAGCCAAAATGGGGTTTGGCTGGCAAATACCCCCAGCAATGTATAGGCAATAGTTGGCTGGTGAGGCAAATAGCCACAGATATGTAAGTAAGTAAGTAGTGATTTTATAAAGTGCACGAATGCCGAGGCGTCTTGGCACTAAGAAATGTGACATGTGTTGTTCAGGCGAGTCGTGGAGCTTATTTGGGGGGAAATAGCCAAGTCTTAATCATTTTCCTGAACTGGAGCCTATTTGGCTGCAGCCTGATAGTGGTCGGCAGCCTGTTCCAGAGTCTGGCTGCTAGATGGGATAGGCTCCTGCCTCCCCATCTTGCTTTTCGAATTTTAAGGACCTGAACCAGCCCAGTGTTGGCTGATCTGAGATTTCGTTTCGGGGAGTATCATAGAAATAATGTCTGCATAGCCAAGGCTCCCCCACCATACAATGCCTTGTGTACCAAGCAAAGTGCCTTAAATTCCGCACGTTGTTGTGTCGGAAGCCAATGGAGTAGCCTAATACTAGCAGAAATAGAATGATATTTAGGGATGTTCAGTAGTAGTTGCGCTGCGGCATTCTGCACTGACTGCAATTTGGCCATCTGATACTTGTCAATGCCCAAGAATAATGCGTTGCCGTAGTCCATTTTTGAGAGGAATAGCGCACCTATTACCGTTTTCCTAAGATCCTGGGGGATGAAAGGCAGGATCTTACGTAGAATCTTTAATAGAAAGAGCAGGAGGACGTCAGGCGATTAATCTGTCCTGCAAAGTTTAACTGGTTGTCAAAAGTCACTCCCAGGTTTCTCGCCTTGGTAGACAGAGAAGGGCAGTTGCCTGCCTCGATTGGCCACCATGTTTGATTCCATATAGGTGGACCCTTCCCAAACTCCATGACCTCCGTTTTATCAGTGTTGAGCTTGAGGAAATTTTGGTTCATCCAGCTCATGATACTCTTCAGGCAATTGTGAAAGCTAACAGCTGTGACTTCAACCCTCTGTGATATAGATATAACTATCTGGGTGTCATCAGCGTATGAGACTAACGTGAAACCAGCGCTCTGATTAGCTTGGCCAGAGGAGTGACATAAATATTGAACAAAGCCAGTGATAAAGCCGAACCTTGTGGCACCCCACATGGGAGGTGAAATTTCTCTGATTTGAGATTATCCCAGCACACCCTCTGCTCTCTGGATGCTAGGAAGGAGGAGAGTAGGGTTAGAGCCGTCTCTTTAATTCCTATTGCCTCCAGCCGCCGCACTAGCACGGCATGGTTAACGGTGTCAAATGCTGCTGATAGGTCAAGTAGGATAAGGATGGCTCTCCCCCCCCCATCCAGTTGGTTACGAATCTTCTCAGTGGCCATAATCAGGGCAGACTCTGTGGAGTGGCGTGGTCTAAAGCCATGTTGAGTAGGGTCTAAGAGATTATTGGAGTCAAGGTAGGGGATTAGCTCAGTGTTTACCGATTTTTCTAAGATTTTGGCCGTTTTTGGTAAATTTGATATTGGACGATAATTCTTTACCTCAGTGGGATCCAAGGCGGGTTTCTTCAAAATAGGCCTGATGCACGCCTTTTTCCAGGGCAGGGGAAAAATCCCTGAGTTGATTACCTCGTTTAGAAGTGGGGCTAGCTGTGCACTGATCTTTTCTGAGACCAGATGTAAAGTGGCAGGGGGACACGGATCATTAGGAGAGCCTAACTTGGTCAGTAGTAATAGGTTATTCACATTCTCTGTAGTTAGTGTCGAGAACCTGGTCAATTTGTTGGGGGGTAGGTTCTCATCGATAGTTAGATTATTGTTTACAGTCGAGTTGGGTGCTGTTTTAAGGAGATCATCGTAGACCGATTGTACTTTGGTTTGAAAAAAGTTAGCAATCTTATTACAGAAATTTTGATCTGGTGTAAACTGATTATCCTGCTGCCACTTAGACAGAGCCTTAACTGTCTTGAAAAGGTCCTTAGAGGAGTTTTTGGCTGCACCAATTCTAGTTGTGAAATAGTCCGATTATGCTTTTTTAATTGCTTCCTTATATTCCTCTAGGACTAGATTGTAGGCCATTTTGTGTTCCCTGCTGTAGTCAACCCTCCATAATCGTTCAGATCGTCTACATTTGGACTTAATGTTTTTAAGGTCTGCGCTATACCATGGAGATGACACCTGGCTTCTTCTCAGTTTCTTAGTTTTTTCCGGGGCCAACTGATTTACTGCTGATCTGATCCATTCATCGAATTCATTGGCTGCCAAATTGTTATCTGAGGCCTGCGTACGAGGGTGTCTGTCAAGGGCCTCTTCTAACTCTTTTTTCTGTATTCTGTGCCAAGGGTGGGTTTTAACAAGAAGCGGCATGTTTGGATGGGACCTGTTACTCTGTGTTATTAATACCTTAAAGTGGATGGCTTTATGATCTGTCCAAGGTAATGGGAGAATTTTGTCCAATATGATATTAGGATTGTTTGTGAAAATGCCATCCAAGGTATGACCGGCCATGTGCGTAGATTCTGAGATAATGTGGGTTAAACGATGTGCTGCAAGATTCTATGTCAGGACCCGGAGGCAAGGATTAGGCAATTCTTTCTTCCATTTATTTAAACAGCAGCCATTTTAATATTTCAACAATCCAAGAGAAAACTGCGGGCCCGATTCACAAAAGTAATCTGAGACAAAATCCTAACTTTACGACTTTCGGTATTCACAAAAGGCATTTAGGAGTACTAAAGTTAGGATTTTGTCTCAGTCAATCTTAAGTTTTGGTCTTAAGTTAAACTTAAGACAAACTTAAGTTTAACTGAGACAAAATCTTAGTCGTAAAGTTAGGATTTTGTCTCAATTAAACTTAAGTTTGTCTTAAATTTAACTTAAGACAAAAACTTAAGATTGACTGAGACAAAATCCTAACTTTAGTACTCCTAAATGCCTTCTGTGAATACCGAAAGTTGTAAAGTTAGGATTTTGTCTCAGATTACTTTTGTGAATCGTGCCCACAATTTCCCATAACCACAGGGAACATGGAGTGTAAAGTCATAACAACAGTCCACCAATCAGGAGTCAGCTGTGCCGATAACCAATGCTGTCCCTCGTCGGAATCCCTCTTTCTTCGCTGCTGCAGCCTCCAGTTAAGTGTGGAGTTCGCTCTTCCTGTTTGTTTCATGACTATTGTTTAATCAGTGTTTTTTTCCTGTTGAAACGTTATGTTTTGGGTGATTGAAGCTTCGGCTTCGTTTTAACGGCTGCGGGAAGGCTTTGTCGTCCCTTCGCGGCCGTCTCTGTTGTGTTTTCTGTGACGGGACAGGGAGGCACGGCGGTCTGCCCACTGCAGGAGCGCATGCCTCCCTGCTGTCAAAATTCCTCAGAGAAGCGGGTGGAGAGCGCGTGAGTTACAGCCTGCAGCCGAGCGCCTCCACCTGCGTTCTCTCTTCTGGAGTCCCAGCTGGCCTGGAGCTTAACACCCCGCGGGGTAAGACTGCAGAGAGGAAGCTGCATTAGTTGGCAGACACGCCCAGGCTGCTTTTCTAACCTCTGTTGACTTTGAGGGTGCTAGTCTGCTTCTGCTGCCTCATTTTGGCCTGGGGTTTTTCCCTGTCATAACGGCCTCCCCTTTGCCCTATCTGCAGCCAAGCCTTCTTCACCCCTTGGGGTGCCCATATTGGCTGGGCTTTGCCCAGTGTTTACTGACTCCCTCTTACCTTGTGGCTGTCCACCCTTGCCTTACCCTCCTTAGTACTGCCTAACCTGCCCATGGAGGAGGAGGATTATTACGAGGAGGAGGATGTCCAGTGGCCCCCCTTGAGAAGCGGCTCATTGAGCTGGCACAAAGGTGCCTTCCACCCCTCCCTCAGAGGGAAGATCTTCCCGGGCCTTCTGCCCCAAAACCTCAGGAGCGGGCCACTGATGCTCCCCCAGAGAAACTCCGGAGGCGAGCCCAATCCCGAAGGGGTCGATCTGGACGCATTCGCCAGACTTAAGCAAGCGTATCTTGACACTAGAAACCCTCCCCCCACTCAGGTGGACATACAGGCAGAACCTCCTGTATTGGATAATGTAGATCAGGGAACCTCCCCCCAACCTTCCGATGACTCCCCTCAGGGGTCGGACAGAGAGTCTGACCACCAGCGGTCATGGCGCCCATCTCCCGCTCCCCCTTCAGAGACCTTCCGTGAGGGACAATCGGATCTTCTGGATCCAGAAGAGCTTCTGCACCCCGGAGTGAGTCCCTTCTGATAATGTGGCGAAGTACGTGGCCAGTAGGCTGCACAAGCCTTTAGACCAGGAAGTGCGTTCTAGGTTGAGGGCGGAGTGTCCTCGTACCTCTTTGGAGGGAAAGGTGGCAGTGACACCGGAAATTGATGGCCGGATGGCGACCTTCTTGACTAAATACATCAAGGATCCCAAAAAGGGCATCGACCGGTCTTGGTGAGCTTGCCAAGACAAGCTCCTTGACATTACAGGACTGTTAGTCAAGATATTTGACATGGCTGAAGACGCCAAGGCCTCTGGTGTCCTGATTCTGCCTGACATCCTATCCAGCTGGGCCCAGAGAGCAATTATATTTCTGGGAAACGCCAATTGCGCGATTTCAACTGAAAGGCGCAGGTCCTTGCTCATTAAGTTGGACCCAAAATTGGGCGAGTTAGCCACTTCGGAGGCAGGCCGGGTAGCTCAAGGGAGACTTTTTGGAGATCCTTTTGTGAAGGAGCTCAGTAAATTTGTGTCCACGTTTAATTAATTAGATAAGGCCCAATCGACGGTCAGGCGCATTTTTAACACATGTTTTTCCTCCGGGCTGGCCGCGGTAGGGGGCGTTCAGCTGGCCGTTCCTTTCAAGGCACCTGCGGCAGAGGACAACAATCTCAGAGAGGGCAATGGCAGGACTCCTCGCGATTCGGAGGCTTCTATCCGACCAGGGGACGTGGTCGACAGAGGGGACAGCGGAACGGCCCCCGTCGGGGCGGCAACAACAACTCTTCCCATGGTGAGTTCTTTAATTCTCTCATGTGTTTGCTTGGGGGGGTGGTTGGCTCAGTTCCTCGACAGTTGGCGGTCCCTTACCACCGATGCATGGGTCTTACAGACAGTACAGGGCTTCCACATAGATTTTTATGGGTCGCCTGTTCAACCGGTACCTCCCAAGCAACTTCGCTTCTCACGAATGGAGGCTTGCCTGATTCAGCGGGAGGTAGAAGAGTTGCTGAGGAAAGGAGTAGTTTGCAGGTCTTCCCCTCATCCAGCAGGTTTTTTGAGCAATCTGTTCCTGGTTCAGAAGCAGGACAGGGGCTACCGCCCAGTTATAAACCTTCGGGAATTCAACAAGTGGCTGGTTTATTGCCACTTCAAGATGGAGGGTATCCCTCTCTTGCGAGACCTCCTTCGCCCCAACGATTGGATGGTCAGGTTGTATCTCAAGGACGCGTACCTGATGATTCCGATCTCCCCCCCCATCGTCAATTCCTGCAGTTCCAATGGAGGGACGAGACTTCCGAATTTACTTCTCTGCCCTTCGGTCTCTCCTCGGCTCCTTGGTGCTTCACCAAGGTTCTGCATCCAGTGGTAGAACATCTCAGGGAGCAGGGAATTCGGAGGAACGTCTATCTAGACGATATGCTGTTCATGAATCAATGTCCTCAGGCTCTCTGCCGGCAAATGCACTCCGCGGTGCCTCTTCTCCTATCACTGGGATTCATGATCAACCAGACCAAGTCCAGTCTCTCCCCTTCCTCCACGATCACATTCCTGGGTTTTGTAATAGACTCGGTAAGGGCAACGTTGAGTCTCCCGTCCAGGAAGGTAACGAAGATTCGACACAAGGTTCCACAACTGCTAAAGAAACCTCAGACCTCCCTGCACAGTATTGCCAGAGTTGTCGGCCTCTTATCTGCCTCGATTCAGGCTATATTTCCAGGCCCCCTTCACTTTCGAGCATTCCAGAGGCTCAAGGCATCTCACTTGCGGAGGGGTCTCTCGTACGCCTAGCAAGTACCGTTGTCGGAGGAGGCCAAGGAGGACCTCAATTGGTGGCTAGCCCACATGGATGCATGGAATGGTTGTGCCATCTTCGGTTCCCAGCCGGATCTCATGATAGAGTCCGACCCCAGTGGCTCCGGTTGGGGAGCCCGCTGTGGAGAATTCACCACCGGAGGCGCTTGGTCCGCCGCGGAACAATCCCTGCACATAAACTGCCTGGAACTAATCGCAGGCTCTTTCGCGGTTCGTTGTTGGACCAGAGACCGAGCGCAGGCCTGTGTCCTTCTCAAGATGTACAATGTAGCGGTGGTGCGCTATATCAACCACCTGGGAGGCACGCGCTCCAAGGCTTTGGCGGATCTGGCCAAGAACTTCTGGGAGTACTGTCTCGAACACCAGATCTCGGTGACGGCGAAACACCTCCTGGGTCTGGACAATCAGGTGGCAGATTGGCACTCCCGTCACCTGCGGGACTCCAGTCTGTGGAAACTGTTTCTCCCGGTTTTTCAGGCCCTGTCGGCGCTTTGGGGCCTTTTCTCAATCGACCTCTTTGCGTCTCGACTAGACCACCAACTCCCCAGATACTTCAGTTGGAGACTGGATCCGGGGGCGACGGCCACGGATGCCTTCCTCCAGAATTGGGCGGCAGAACTGGGGTATGCCTTTCCCCCCTTCGCCATGGTCATGAGATTGACGACTCAGGTCCACAGGCAAAAGGCAGATCTAGTGGTGGTCACCCCAGTTTGGAAGTCGCAAGTGTGGTTTCCAGTTCTAATGGGACTTTCCTGGGGTTCTCCAATCTGACTACCCCAGCTGCCTCATCTCCTGAGTGATCCAGTGGGCAATCCTCACCTGCTGGTGATGTCTGGTTCACTGCCTCTCATGGCGTGGAGAATTACCGGACTCAATGGCAAGTCCCTGGCCGTTCGAGAAATGCTGCAGACCTCCTCTCTCGGGCGTGGTCGGATGGAACGATAAAGATTTATCGTTCAGCCTGGGCTCGATGGATGGGTTGGTGTCTGCAACGAAACCTGGATCCCGTGGGGGCAGACGTTGTCCATATCTTGAATTTTCTGGCGCATCTGGCCTCGGAGGATCTGGCCTATCGGTCGATCAATACCTTTCGCTCTGCTATTTCTGCGGGTCATGCCAATGTGGCGAACCTTCCAGTGGGTGAGCATCCGCTAGTCAGGAAACTCCTTCGGGGGATTCGGTTATCGCTTCCACCGGAGCCACGGTATTGGGTCCTTTGGGACGTGAACAAGGTCCTCAATTTTCTGACAGGTTGGCTGAGCAACAAGTATCTTTCTCGCAAGCAATCGTCTGCGAAACTGGCAATGATTCTATGCTTAATATCATGTAGACGATTTTCCGATGTTCGGGCTCTGGATGTCACAGGTCGTTCCTTTACACCTGATGGAGTCACCTTCCACGTTTCACGCAGGACTAAATGTCAATCTCGGGTGATTTCCTACCCAGCCTTCCCGGAGGTGCCTAAATTGTGTGTAGTGCGATGTATTAAGGCTTATGTATGCAGGACGGAAGAATTACGTCCTCACAGGGAACGCCAGTTGTCAATCGCCCTGAGAAAACCTTTCAGAGCTGTGTCATCCCCGACTATCGCCATGTGGGTTCGATGGCTGATGTCGGAGGCTGGTATTGATACCAAGGTCTTTGGGGCGCACTTGACAAGGGGTGCAATGGCTTCAAAAGCATTTGTCTTGGAGCTCGCTTGGAGGACATACTAAATGCGGCAGACTGGTCATCTGACTCAACCTTCAAAAGGTTCTACTTCAAACCAGTCTCCTCCATTGCGGCTCTGGTAGTGGACAAGCTTTGAACTTGCCTAATCCTCACCTCCGGGTCCTGATATAGAATGAAAAATTTCCTAGCTTACGTAATGGAAAGTTTCAATTCTATTAAGAACTCGGAGGCAAGGATTAGCCCACCCTGAGATCATGAATGACCACCCGGGTTATGGGATCGCCGTATGAATGTAAGTAACTGAGGGGCATATTATCAAGAACACGCGATAAATATCGCAAATCGCGCTTAGCGCGTTTTTCATTATTGCCCTCTATCGCTGAATTACATCGCCCTGTTAGCGGCGTATTAGCAACGCTTTGCTAACAGGCGAAGTAAAATCCAGCGATAGACTGCGATAATGATCATTAGCGTGTGAAATCCTGCGATGATTTCACAGCGCTAATGAAATGCTTGTTAATAGGGGAATGTGTACCTAACCACACAATCCACCTCCCATAGGCAATACTGCTAAGTCAGGTTTTTATCAGGCGTTAGAATCATGCGATAATGGGGGCCTAGCGCGCATTTTGTTATCGCTTCGCTGTTCAGGGGCAGCGTTGTTGATACAGCGATGTCGTGTTTGCGACTTTTTACATGTTGTTTTCAGTAGGAACGCCTATTTTGCATCTCATTAGCGATGTATATCGCTAACATGAGAGGCGTTACAAAAACGGCAGCTAACATGCGCTAATGCATGTTAGCGCCGCCTTGTTAATAGGGCGATAAGAATATCGCCGCTTTAGCGGCAAAAAGTGCCGCTAAAGCGGCGATATTGCCCTTGATAATATGCCCCTGAGTTTCAAGTTGGTTTTCCCTCTGTATCGACGAATGATGTTGATATGATTGCTTTCAGGGATTTTTTTCCTCACTTTCCTGGCAATCACAAGTCTCTCTTTTTCAGGATCGAAGTCCTCGAAACCAGAGTAAGGCTCTTCGACTGTCGGCATGGTCCCAGGAAGAAAGGGGGATTCCGACGAGGAACAGCATTGGTTATCGGCACGGTTGACTCCTGATTGGTGGACTGTTGTTATGACTTTACACTCCATGTTCCCTGTGGTTATGGGAAATGAAGTTTTTTCTTGGAATGTTGAAATATTAAAATGGCTGCTGTTTAAATAAATGGAAGAAAGAATTGCCTAATCATCGCCTCCGAGTCCTTAATAGAATTGAAACTTTCCGTTACGAAAGCTAGGAAATTATTCATTATCCAGCAACATTGCTTTATCTGCATTATTGTTAGATTCGAGGTGAAAGTTAAAATCACACAAAATTGTGAACATGGGAGGTTCTAGACAGGATTTAAAAAATGTCTGGAGTGACTGAGTAAAAACGGACCTTGGCCCTGGTGGCCGATAGAGAAGTAGGCCCGGGAAGGTCAGGGTGTTGTTTACTTTGATATTAAAAAGCATGGCCTCAGCTGAAAGTTGTTGGATGGGCTCAGTTCGTACATTGAGGCAAGAGCGATATAGTATGGCAATACCCCCTCTTTTTTGCCTATCCTGTCTAAGCAGGCTACTTGATATCCTGCGGGAAGAGCGATGTTCCAATCTGGCTCAGATGTGTCGTTAGCCCAGGTTTCTGTCAAGAAAACCAAGTCTGGATTCGAAAGCTGCATCATGCATTCGAATTCATATTTATGCCTTATCAGTGACCTGGTGTTCAGCAGGATGCACTGTAGGGAGTCTTCAGAGATACCCTGGGAGGCATTTCCTCCTTTAGGAGAATCTGCTTTTGCGGGGTCTAGGCGAGTTGAAAGTGGCAGAGTAGCTTCTTAGTCTCCTACTGGCATGCTAAGCCCCTTTTTGCAGCAGATGGTGCTGCACAGTTGTTATTTACATAAGTTGTTATCATGCTCGGTGAATCCCTAAAAATGAAGCCACAGGAGTTACACTTGAATGTCCTTTTATCCCCCAAACCACGACATGTAGCTGGGTTAGAGCACTCAACACTCCTGTACTCAATTAACTGTTGTCTGGTGAAAAATCGAGAAGGAAATCAGACAGGGGTACTGGCGCTGGTCGCGCTCCGGGCGCCAACGGGCGCAGACGGGCTTGCCTTTGGCGCGCCGGCGGCGCAGTCGCGCCAGCGTGTGTTTTTATGCTCTACTGAACAAACAACTAGTGCGCCGACCTGTGTCCAGGGCGGGCCCGCTCTTACTTACGGGCACTAGGGCCGTGCACGTGGATTTAATTAGGCTGTGGCAGGTAACTACAAATGCATTTAAAACAATCTAAAAGAATGTGCAAAATTGAGGCAGTACTTTAAAAAATATCAGGCAGACGAGCGAAAGATCCTGGTTCCTGAAACTGTACAAACACGTCACGTCACGTCAATATGGGGTTTGGCTGGCAAATATCCCCAGCAATATATAGGCAATAGTTGGCTGGTGGGGCAAATAGCCACAGATATGTGGAGCCAATATGGGGTTTGGCTGGCAAATACCCCCAGCAATGTATAGGCAATAGTTGGCTGGTGGGGCAAATAGCCACAGATATGTGCAGCCAATATAGGGTTTGGCTGGCAAATACCCCCTTAAAATTAGATGTAAATGTTGGGTTTGGGGGGCAAATACCCCTGGAAAATACGATGCAAATTTTGTTTTGGGGGCAAATACCCCCTCAAAAGTAGATGCTTATCTGGGGTTTGGGGGGCAAATACCCCCTCAAAAGTAGATGTAAATCTGGGGTTAGGGGGGCAAATACCCCCTCAAAAGTAGATGCAAATTTAGGGTTTGAGGGGAAAATACCCCTTAAAATTAGATGCAAATCTGGGGTTTGGGGTGCAAATACCCCTCAAAAGTAGATGCAAATCTGGGGTTTAGGGGCAAATACCACCTCAAAAGTAGATGCTAATCTGGGGTTTGGGGGGCAAATACCCCTTCAAAAGTAGATGTTTATCTGGGGTTTGGGGGGCAAATACCCCCTCAAAAGTAGATGCAAATCTGGGGTTTGGGGGCAAATACCACCTCAAAAGTAGATGCTAATCTGGGGTTTGGGGGGCAAATACCCCCTCAAAAGTAGATGCAAATCTGGGGTTTGGGGGGCAAATCCCCCTCAAAAGTCGATGTTTATCTGGGGTTTGGGGGGCAAATACCCCCTCAAAAGTAGATGTAAATCTGGGGTTAGGGGGCAAATACCCCCTCAAAAGTAGATGCAAATCTAGGGTTTGGGGGGAAAATACCACCTTAAAATTAGATGCAAATCTGGGGTTTGGGGGGCAAATACCCCCTCAAATGTAGATGCAAATCTGGGGTTTGGGGGCAAATACCCCCTCAAAAGTAGATGCATATCTGGGGTTTGGGGGCAAATACCCACAGCAATGTGTATGTGAACAATGTAACTGCTGCACCTGCAAAGTGCCTCAATCCCTACAGCTGGAGTACATGCTGCAGGAATGTCTAAACAAACACAAAACTAAATTCCCATTAAATGCATTCCCATACTGTTGCCTCAAAAGTGACTGGCAAATGGGAGGAATGGTCAGAGTGGAGATGCAAGTGCTATAGGAACTGTTAAAAAACTAATCAGGTCTCATCATCCAATAAATGGTCCCTTAAACACCTGTGAAAATATGGGGGTGCTGATGTGCAAACAAAGACAGACCAGCCACCTACAGCAGCTCAAGGACTGTGTGTGTGTGCGTCGAAGCTGTCACAGCCTGGGCTGGCACACATGACGGGCAGCCAAATGCCACGTAGCCCTCTGGGTGTTGAGTCGAATCCAAAAGTGACCAGCATATCCTTGGATTGGCCCTGCTGGCAATTGGGCATTGTTTGATGGGCTGGTGCACCAGGGTCACCTGTGCGCCACAGTTTTGGGGCTTTTGTAATCCACACCAATATCCTGAACCACTTCCCCATGCCCCAACAGGCCACAGCAATGTGGTGCCAGTATCCAGTCCGCTGACCTGCTGTGCTGCATACTGTGGAGCATACTCACCTTGGCGCACTGTGCCATGTGCCTTACGAGAAGCAGTGTCATCTCCCCCACCCACCCATGAGTATCAGGGCACGTCAGGTGCAGGGAGGTTGCATTGGATGTAGGGGCCTTGCAGGTAGGCAAGTCAGATTTGGTCAGTCTAAACTACCCCCCCACCCTTGATCAGCAGCAGTATGCCTCATTGAAACCTTCCTTGACAGGTGAAATTGCAGAGGCTACTATGTAAGCGATTATCACGGAATGTGTGCCAATTACTTCCAGAGTGCCCATGCATCATTGTGATCAGAATAGGAAAATGAGTCCATAGCATGTAGTGTATGACCAATGAGGGAATGTCATCATCAGGTGGGTACACTCCGCCCGTTTCAAAAATATTGACAATGCCAACACCTATGGTACTGGGTGTACTGTTCCAGTGTCACATGTGAGTTAGCTCACAGTGCAAAATGTCCGCAGCACAACCAGAGATATCATCACAATGAGCCCACTCCCCTGGTGCCCCCACAACTTGGACATCCAAAGTCAGAATGCCATGAATACCCATGTGTGTGTAGTCTACTGGGAAGTGTGGGGATGCGTCACTGGAATTTTTTGACCCCAGGTGGCACTACAACACACATCTTTGACTACTCACTTGAGGGGGCAATAGCCCCCTAAGCAATGGACTGCTATCCAATGTGCTGCCATAATGGCATAACATTTGAAGCAATCTCCACCTCCATCCCAGGGCATCAGCCAAGGGCAGGAATGACCAATCAGTGACCACAACTACCTACAAAGGGCAACTCTCAACTTATGGCCACACACAACTCAGACAAGGCAAGCCTAGTGTCGTGTGGTTTGTGGACACATAGACTGCTTTGCTAAAGTTAGCTTGGGCCTGGCTGCCATGATGCCTCTTTGCGCACGTTACTTTGTGCCCTTGTTTTCCAGACTTTGCTATTTTCGAACTGCGTGCCTTTTTATCCTTCTTCCTGATAACTCTGGGTCATGTCTGCACATCATGTACAAGGTCGGAAGGCGATGTCGCTTGCTCTTGCTGATCTGGTCAGCCCCTCGAGCTTAGACATAACACTGATTGCAGATGCACTGGGAAATTCGTGTGCATTTAATATTGTGATTTCGGTGTCAGGGGCACTTGGAGAAAAACCTTTCCAGAGAGAAGAGCTGTGCTTGTCTGATGATGTAAACCCTGCATCTAGATATTGAGGTATGGGGGTCTGCCTGACAATGCCCAGAGGTCTTCTGTTTTTATAATAAACTAGTTATTAGCACCGGGAGGGTGGACAGGTCATTTAGCCCTATTTCCACTGTCTTTATATAATGCTATCCCCGTTTGTATTCTATGGAATTGTGACTATGCTGATTATATTATTCTTATGCATTATGCTGTTAGTACTTACACGTGTACTGTATATTAGAGCACGATAGTTGAAATAAACATTTTAAACTATACAGTGTCTCTTATTACGCAAGTTGTGGACAGGTATGAGTGAGTAACGAAAGGGTGTCCTTGCTCCTGCGAGTCCTGAGAGAGAGATACCGTGTTCTGGGTTGTCTAATCATTGGTAGCTACGCTGCTAATGAGACGCTAATGCTAGCCGGATTAGGGTTGTAGGTACTACGGTTTATGGTAGGCTCACCACTATACTCCGAGGTCCTATTATCCTGTGCATAGCTCTGTATATGTGCAGAATCCTTACGACATGGCGCCACCAACAAAGTGGGCTGCTTATCTGCGAGACGCTTGAGTAGTACTTGTGCTTGTCCACAGCACCCTTCACATACGTTTCCGGAAACGGATGTGAAGGTGATACCTCCTATATTGATGTTTTTATAGGTTCTTTCAAGCTTGAAGTTATTAAAAGGTGCTAATATAGACCCATTATTGTGCTGCCTTGTATTAGGTTGTCGGTTATTCTTAGCCCAAATGACTGTAGAAATTGCGGCACATAGCCGCGCGGCGCTCAAAGCTCATTTGACAGCATATGGAGTGCCGGACGCGGGTGTCGATCTGATCTTCGTGGTACAAGCAGATCCCATCATGGCCTTGTGCTCCAAACACAAGTCCCAGTGTCAGCCATTTTGTCAGTACAGTTCCACTCACTGCCAGGTAAGCATAGTTCCTGGTGGGCTGTTTGTGCTGGGTGGTACCAGTGTGAGTATAACAGGGCCTGATGGGAGATGTAGTCAGGGCTAACACCTCCAAACCAGCACAACCTGGTCATCTGTGCCAATGGTTACCTCACAGTGGATGGAAGCGCACTAGCAAGATGGCAGACACAGTTGCATGGTATTTGGTGCACAGTGCCTTGATGTGTGTTGGCTTCAGGGTCAACACCATGCTGCAGTGTCAGCCACCTTGCCAGTACACTTCCCCCAACTGTGAGGTAAGCATAGGCACAGAGGAGTTAGCAGGGCTGGGTGTGAGGATGAGAATTTGCAATGGCTACAACTCCCATCAGGCCTTGTCCCACACACACCTTCCCAGCCAGCACCAAAAGCCTACCTGTAACTCTGCTTCCCTTAAAGTGATTGGGAATGTACTTGCAAGATGTCTGACACTGATGACTGGTGCCTATTTGTCCACAACTCCCAGCAGGGCATAGTTGTCCAGACACCAGCCCACATTATCAGCCATTTTGTCAGTAAATTTCCACTCACTATCATGTAAGCATGGTTCCTGGGGGGCTGTTTTTGCTGGTTGGGAGGAGGAGTGTTTGCCCTGACTCCATCTCCCATCAGGGTCTGTCCCCTGACTCTATCTCCCATCTGGCTCTGTCCTCCACACACCTTCCCACCCATACCAACTAGCTTACCTGGGACTCTGCTTTCCTGACTGTGAGTGGCAATGTGCTGCCAAGATGGCTTACACTGTGGACTGGTGTCTGATTTGTCCACAACTCCAACAGTGCCGGGAGATCCATACACAAGTCCGCAGTGCCAGACATCTTGCCAGTACATTCTCATTGACTGTCAGGAAAACTCAGATCTAGATGGGCTTGTTGGGCTAGTTGGGAGGAGGAGTGTTTGCACTGGCTACATCTCCCATCATGCCCTGTCCTCCACACACCTTCCCACCCAGTTCAAACAGCACACCTGGGACTATGCTGTCCATGATAGTGAGTGGAAAGGTACTGCCAAGATGGCTGACACCGGTGCCTGATGTCTCATTTGCCCACAACTCCCATCATGCCCTTGTGCTTTACACACCAGGCCCCAGTGTCAGCCATCTTGGCAGTACTTTTCAACTCACTCCCAGGAAAGCTGAGTCACAGGAAGGAAGTTTGGCATGCCTGGAATGGTGGGTCTGGGCACAGGCCTGATGGGAGTTGTAGTCACAGCAAAACCAAAGGGGATGATGGACGGAGTGTTGAACATTGCAAGCACTCACCCCCAGTCAACTGATCTGGGTTTAATCCATCATCATTCTTTAGCTCACTCCGACACCCCAGTTCAGACATGGCCATATGCAAATCAGTCTGACCCTGTGCCTCATGGGAACAGTCCAGCCTGAACTGCCAAGCCATGTCTTCCCTGGACCGGAAATAAGCATCCTGGGACCGGTTTCTGGCTTACAGCCGTCATCAGCCATGCTATCTTGAATCCAGTGGCAAAGTGAGCAAGGGACCCACGTCTGGGCATACCCTGCCAACTTAGGGCGAACATAGCAAAACCAAAGGGGATGATGGACGGAGTGTTGAACATTGCAAGCACTCACCCCCAGTCAACTGATCTGGGTTTAATCCATCATCATTCTTTAGCTCACTCCGCCACCCCAGTTCAGACATGGCCATATGCAAATCATTCTGACCCTGTGCCTCATGGGAACAGTCCAGCCCGAACTGCCAACCCATGTCTTCCCTGGACCGGAAACAAGCATCCTGGGACCGGTTTCTGGCTTACAGCCGTCATCAGCCAGGCTATCTTGAATCCAGTGGCAAAGTGAGCAAGGGACCCACGTCTGGGCATACCCTGCCAACTTAGGGCGAACATAGCAAAACCAAAGGGGATGATGGACGGGGTGTTGAACATTGCAAGCACTCACCCCCAGTCAACTGATCTGGGTTTAATCCATCATCATTCTTTAGCTCACTCCGCCACCCCAGTTCAGACATGGCCATATGCAAATCAGTCTGACCCTGTGCCTCATGGGAACAGTCCAGCCCGAACTGCCAACCCATGTCTTCCTGGACCGGAAACAAGCATCCTGGGACCGATTTCTGGCTTACAGCCGTCATCAGCCAGGCTATCTTGAATCCAGTGGCAAAGTGAGCAAGGGACCCACGTCTGGGCATACCCTGCCAACTTAGGGCGAACATAGCAAAACCAAAGGGGATGATGGACGGAGTGTTGAACATTGCAAGCACTCACCCCCAGTCAACTGATCTGGGTTTAATCCATCATCATTCTTTAGCTCACTCCGCCACCCCAGTTCAGACATGGCCATATACAAATCAGTCTGACCCTGTGCCTCATGGGAACAGTCCAGCCCGAACTGCCAAGCCATGTCTTCCCTGGACCGGAAACAAGCATCCTGGGACCGGTTTCTGGCTTACAGCCGTCATCAGCCAGGCTATCTTGAATCCAGTGGCAAAGTGAGCAAGGGACCCACGTCTGGGCATACCCTGCCAACTTAGGGCGAACATAGCAAAACCAAAGGGGATGATGGACGGAGTGTTGAACATTGCAAGCACTCGCCCCCAGTAAACTGATCTGGGTTTAATCCATCATCATTCTTTAGCTCATTCCGCCACCCAAGTTCATACATGGCCATATGCAAATCAGTCTTAACCTGTGCCTCATGGGAACAGTCCAGCCCGAACTGCCAAGCCATGTCTTCCCTGGACCGGAAACAAGCATGCTGGGACCGGTTTCTGGCTTACAGCCGTCATCAGCCAGGCTATCTTGAATCCAGTGGCAAAGTGAGCAAGGGACCCACGTCTGGGCATACCCTGCCAACTTAGGGCAAACATAGCAAAACCAAAGGGGATGATGGACGGAGTGTTGAACATTGCAAGCACTCACCCCCAGTCAACTGATCTGGGTTTAATCCATCATCATTCTTTAGCTCACTCCGCCACCCCAGTTCAGACATGGCCATATGCAAATCAGTCTGACCCTGTGCCTCATGGGAACAGTCCAACCCGAACTGCCAAGCCATGTCTTCCCTGGACCGGAAACAAGCATCCTGGGACCAGTTTCTGGCTTACAGCCGTCATCAGCCAGGCTATCTTGAATCCAATGGCAAAGTGAGCAAGGGACCCACGTCTGGGCATACCCTGCCAACTTAGGGCGAACATAGCAAAACCAAAGGGGATGATGGACGGAGTGTTGAACATTGTAAGCACTCACCCCCAGTCAACTGATCTGGGTTTAATCCATCATCATTCTTTAGCTCACTCCGCCACCCCAGTTCAGACATGGCCATATGCAAATCAGTCTGACCCTGTGCCTCATGGGAACAGTCCAGCCCGAACTGCCAACCCATGTCTTCCCTGGACCGGAAACAAGCATCCTGGGACCAGTTTCTGGCTTACAGCCGTCATCAGCCAGGCTATCTTGAATCCAATGGCAAAGTGAGCAAGGGACCCACGTCTGGGCATACCCTGCCAACTTAGGGCAAACATAGCAAAACCAAAGGGGATGATGGACGGAGTGTTGAACATTGCAAGCACTCACCCCCAGTCAACTGATCTGGGTTTAATCCATCATCATTCTTTAGCTCACTCCGCCACCCCAGTTCAGACATGGCCATTTGCAAATCAGTCTGACCCTGTGCCTCATGGGAACAGTCCAGCCCGAACTGCCAAGCCATGTCTTCCCTGGACCGGAAACAAGCATCCTGGGACCGGTTTCTGGCTTACAGCCGCTGCAGTGTCAGCCACCTTGCCAGTACACTTCCCCCCACTGTGAGGTAAGCATAGGCACAGAGGAGTTAGCAGGGCTGGGTGTGAGGATGAGAATTTGCAATGGCTGCAACTCCCATCAGGCCTTGTCCCACACACACCTTCCCAGCCAGCACCAAAAGCCTACCTGTAACTCTGCTTCCCTTAAAGTGATTGGGAATGTACTTGCAAGATGTCTGACACTGATGACTGGTGCCTATTTGTCCACAACTCCCAGAAGGGCATAGTTGTCCAGACACCAGCCCACATTATCAGCCATTTTGTCAGTAAATTTCCACTTACTATCATGTAAGCATGGTTCCTGGGGGGCTGTTTGTGCTGGTTGGGAGGAGGAGTGTTTGCCCTGACTCCATCTCCCTTCAGGGTCTGTCCCCTGACTCTATCTCCCATCTGGCTCTGTCCTCCACACACCTTCCCACCCATACCAACTAGCTTACCTGGGACTCTGCTTTCCTGACTGTGAGTGGCAATGTGCTGCCAAGATGGCTTACACTGTGGACTGGTGTCTGATTTGTCCACAACTCCCAACAGTGCCGGGAGATCCATACACAAGACCGCAGTGCCAGACATCTTGCCAGTACATTCTCATTGACTGTCAGGAAAACTCAGATCTAGATGGGCTTGTTGGGCTAGTTGGGAGGAGGAGTGTTTGCACTGACTACATCTCCCATCATGCCCTGTCCTCCACACACCTTCCCACCCAGTTCAAACAGCACACCTGGGATTATGCTGTCCATGATAGTGAGTGGAAAGGTACTGCCAAGATGGCTGACACCGGTGCCTGATGTCTCATTTGCCCACAACTCCCATCATGCCCTTGTGCTTTACACACCAGGCCCCAGTGTCAGCCATCTTGGCAGTACTTTTCAACTCACTCCCAGGAAAGCTGAGTCACAGGAAGGAAGTTTGGCATGCCTGGAATGGTGGGTCTGGGCACAGGCCTGATGGGAGTTGTAGTCACACCTAACCCTCCTCCTCCTACATAGCCCAACAAGTCCACATGGAACTATGCTTTCCTCACAGTCAGTGGAAAGGTAATGGCAAGATGGCTGACACAGGGGACTGGTGTTCTGGAACACTAGGCCCTGCTGAGAGTTGTGGCCAAAACAAACTGCAGGTACCAGTGTCAGACATCTTGATAGTACACTACCCCTCATTGTCAGCACATCACTCTTACTTGTGTGCTGTATGAGCTGTGTGGGAAGATGTGTGTGGGCCCAGGTCTGATGGGAGTTGCAGTGACAGCAAACACTCCTCCTCACACCCAACCCAAATATCTCATCTGGGCCTATGGCTACCTGACAGTGTGGGGAAGTGTACTTGCAAGATTAATGACACTGCAACATGGTGTTGAAGTTGGGGCCAAATCCCATCATGCCCATGTACTCCACACACCAGGCCCCAGTGGCAGCCATTTTGCCAGTACTTTTCCACTCACTCACTGGAAAGCAGAATAACAGGAAGGATGTTTGGCATGCACTTTGTTTTGCCCACAACTCCCATCAGGCCCTTGTGCTCCACCCACCAATCCCCAGTGTCAGCCGTCTTGGCAGTACCTTTCCACTGACTGTGAGGAAAGCATAGTTCCATGTGGACTTGTTTGGTTATGTGGGAGGAGGAGGGTTAGGTGTGACTACAACTCCCACCAGACCTGCACCCAGACCCACCTTTCCAGGCATGCCAAACATCCTTCCTGTGACTCTGCTTTCCTGTGAGTGAGTGGAAAAGTACTGGCAAGATGGCTGACACTTAGGCCTGGTGTGTGGAGCACATGGGCTTGCTGTGAGTTTGTAAGAAGTATGTACATGTTAAGAGAAGGATAAACTTTCTGTTTCATTGCAGGTATGTTGTTTGTCACTCTGGCATACACATCACATGCTAATTTACTGAACATTTTTATCCCTTTGCTAACAGTCATTTGTATCACTGTTTCCTTGTCATTGATGTCTGGGGATGTGTAATTGGTACCATTAGTGGCCAGTTGAGTTAGTACTCACCAGACTCTTGTGCTCCTGGAATTCCATGGATGCTATCCAGCGGAATGATGGCACGCACCTTCTCCTCCCAGGAAGTGAAGTGCACGGGTGGTGCAGGAGGGCCACCACCAGTCTGCTGACTCAGGGCGTCTTCTCTTGAAATCAGGTTCTTGACCCTCCTTCGCACATCATAGTACCTACTCCTGATATCATCCATTGTGCGCAGGCAAGGTGCATAAGCGTTCACCTTCTTGACTATCCTCTCCCATATCCTATTTCTCTGGGACTGGGGGGTCTGTTGGACTAGGTGCCCAAATAACTGTGGCTCTACTCTGACAATTTCATCGACAAGCACTTCCAACTCTTTTTCTGTGAACCTTGGGTGCTTCTTGGGGGGCATGGTGAGGGTGAAGATGGAGGTGTGGTTGAGGGTGAGGGTGAGTGTGAATAAGGGAAAGAGTGTGTGTTTGAGGGTGTCCTTTAGCAAAACAAATATGTGTGCAAGTTGTGTGGTGGCTGAGGCAGAACAGTGAATCAGTGGCTATGTAGGTGTCTTCTAAGGCGTTCTGTTGTTGCAAAGGATCATGGTCATCACTTTGGCCATTTTTATAGGTGGATTGGTGGGTGTGGCTATTTTTTGGGGGGTTATTTTTTTCGTTTGGCGTTGCAAATGCTTGTTTTTAAATTATTTGATATTTTAAAGCTGCCTTATGTGACACAAAATTACACGGTTCAAAAACCGCGTCGTACACATCGTCATCTGTTCGCGCAGTAAACCGAGTCTGATTCACGGCTGCAATGCTATTTTCTGCATTTACGTACAAGTCGTTCACTTCAGGCTTGTTTCTAAACGAATCAGTTGGACGGGTTAAACTGCGGACGACTCGGTGGGAGTTAACATGCAAAGCATTGTACACCGTCATTCGGGAGGCTCACGGTCTACTCGTTTGGAAAGCATTCCGAAACTGAGTCGGTCGGAATGCTTTCCTAACGAGATCGGAATCGGGCCCCTAGTGTTTGTTCCATCACTTTATAGTTTATTGCTGTCTCACTTAAAATTGAAGCATTATCTTTTAAATCATCTTTTTTAATGGTTAAGAAAATATTTTACCAGCCCTCTTTCAAATCCTACCTGCTTGAAATTATGAGCTGATGGCCTTCCCTAGCAAATTGGCTTGCTGGGCTGGCATTACCCAACGGGATGCTCTTTGGTTCAGGCTCAAATTCATTTAGAATTTGACCTGTAAAAACAAGACTTTTCTTTTGAAGTCAGGTATGCCAATATTTCCTCCAAAATTAGATGTGCTCCAGTGGGAAATTTTAAGTGTAATTTGGCCCAAGGTCAGTGAGCCAGATTTAATTTTGCTAACTGTTGGAAGTAGTATTTGTGGAAAGTCTTGCAGAATTTACATGTAAACACTTGAGGCCTGATTCACAAGCTGGACTTTGTAGTATGTTTTATAGTATTAGAAAACATACTTCAAAATGCAATACTATTCTTATTTATACCTAAAATGCAGAGTATCCAGATGTGGAAAACTCCGCTCACAAAAGTATAGGATGGATGGAGTCATAAAACTCCACACATAGGACCCAATTTGTAAAGGTAAACTTAGACCTGAAGTCTAAGTTTAGACCTGAAGTCTAAGGACCCGATTCTCAAAGGTAAACTTGGACTTTAAGTTTAAGTTTATATTTGTGAATTGGGCCCGTAGTTTGTGAATACATAAAGGTAGTAAACTTACACCAAAGTCTAAGTTTACCTTTGTGAATCGGGCCCTCTGTTGGAAAGCACCCGCCTCACCGAAAAGAGGGTGAAGAGTCTGTCCTTTCTGGGAGTCCAGGCCTTTCTGCTACATAAGTATAGATTGATGACTGCCACATTGTATGCCCAGCAGCATATTCAGAATTACATGAATATTCCTTCCCGCTGTCATTGAAATGTAAGGTTTTGTTTGTTCCCACTGTGTGAATTTTGGACAGGCTGGAAAGGGTTAGAGAGCATCTCGTGTTGTTGATTATATGCTTTTAAGGAACAAACGCTTGATCAGATTATATTCATATGTCCTGCTGTGGCTGCAATACGAAAATATCTTTTAAAACCAATTTTCAATCATTTTGGTCTAAAGAAATGTAGAGAAACTGTCATTACTTGCTTGAAAGGTGAAAATCACCAATTAAGAAGTTGTTTTTCAAAATTCATGGATTAAGTAGAAGGACCTATTTTATAAATACGATTAACTACACACATTTTGACGGATGTTGTATTGTTGTTTTTAGACTGTGATTGGCTTGGCTGCATAATTGACATCCTTTTATAATTTGTTTGCTGTGGTCTGCTGCCATGTGGGGATTGTTGTAATGATGATGTTATTTTTTGTGTAGACTGTTTTTATTTGCTTTGCAGCGATTTTAGTAAAACCTTTAATTAGTTTTTTTGAATTTGAATTTTCCAATTCTGTTTGTGACTCAATGCTTCAGTTTCCCTTTAAGGATAAAACTACGGGTCCCTCCATTTCAGCGACAGAATCTCTGCCCCCAGGCGCAGAACCACTGACCTGGTGTACCTAGCACCTTTGGGCTGTGAGGTATCCAAGTTTCAAAGCACGACCAACCCACAACCAAAACCCTAATCGGGTAGAAAAATCAGGGTTCATGATTGGATAACTGTTCATCGTGAACATTGAGACATTTGATTGTAATGCACGTCAAGCATATTCTATTTTTCCACATGTTGCTCATTTGTATTGTGTGCTCTTTGTAATTTTCATAGTGATCCTGATCAGCTTGTGCTCTCGAACAGTATTTAGGAGTTCATTTATTTGACTGGAGTTTACTGGTCTGTCCAGTTCTCAATGTAAATATGCCAGGGTCAGGACAGCATTTTTGGTCAGATAGTAATTGTGAATCATGTATTTTGGTAATTTGTGTGTCCTGCCCTGCAAGCATGTTTCTTGTGTGTTAATTTGATTTGAGTGATTTTTTATTGTCTGGTTCTTATTTCCACTGTATGTCCACTTATAAGTATATGATAACGTGTTTTGTTGTTATACATAACAGCTTTAGCTAGAGATGCCGTCTTTGTAGAGTGTAGTCTCAACCTTCAGATCAACTCCTTTCAACTAGACCTTGACTCACAGTGGCGTAACGAAACTTGAGGTGGCCCCTACAGAGTACATGGTGTCCCTCCATCCCACCACCTATCACTTTTGCTGAGGGGGCCCGCATCGTGAGGGCTGCGGAGTGTTTGTTACGCTATTGTGTGACTGGTAGTTCATCCTCCCCCTGAGAACTAAGGACCTTGAGAGGCCAAAATTCCCAGGTCAATCCGATTACACTTGCAAAGCCTCCTCGAATATTCCTAGGTTATCTGAGTCACTGCGCTGGTAAAGATCAGAGAAAATATCTGAGGACTGTACTGTGTATAAGGCACTGAACGAGCAAGTGGATGGCTGGTTGATCACCCACATTAAGTTGTCCTCTGAGGACAAGATAAATATGTACACACTGGACAGTAAGAAAGAAATGCAAAATACCAAAATGAGTCAAAGGTTATGACTTTGTGTTATATAGGTCGCAAAAGATTTCCCACACATTGTCAAGTTTTTAAAAAGTTTGCAGATGTAGTAACCTTCGCAATGGTTGATAGGTGTCTACAATGAGAAAGTGAACACAATGAGAAAAAAACCTACTAAAAAAAAAAAACAACCTTCTACTCCTCTCCCCAAAGAGCAATCCCCTACCCATCAAAGAATGTCTCAAAAACATGGATGCACTAAACAGCCCTACACTGTCCAACTCCACTAAGTCCCTGGGTATCACCCTAGACACAAACATGTCAATGAAAGAACACATCAAAAATGCAGCCAAAGGTGCACTCTACACATTAAAACATCTCAAGAAAATAAAAAACGTTTATTTCACCTGAAGATCTTAAGACAGTAGTACAATCTCTAGCCCTCTCAAACTTGTCTACAGCAATGCCACCCTGACAGGAACTCCCAAAAGCCACCTTCAGCCCTTAAGTACTATCCTCAATGCGGCTGCCAGACTCGTCACAGGAACCAAACGATTTGACCACATCTCTCCAGCTCTCAAAAGACTCACATGGCTCCCCATTGAAGGAAGGTGCATCTACAAGACAGCATGTATCACCCACAAAGGCCTACATACTAAAACCCCCAAAGATCTAGAATCTAAACTATCGCTAGCAGGAAAAGGGTGGGCTCTGAGAAGCTCCAACTCGCTTTGGCTGATACCTCCTAGACTTAAAAAAAAAACATCACAGGCACGCTCCTTCTCCGGAAATGCCCCCGAGATTTGGAATGCACTCCCTAAGGACCTGCATTGCAACCCCTCCTTTTCTTGCTTCAAACAGGACCTCAAATCTCTATTACTCAGCAACTACTTCAACTAGAACATGTGATGACTTACGCCTCCCAAAGACACAACCTTCTTGGACAATTCCTGCTGGGGAAGTCCACTGACAATTTCACTACGCTGGTGCAAAGTATATCCCTTTCCCCAATACCCAGGGGCATATGTACAAGCCCCTATCTCCACCACAACGTCACTTTTAGTGACGTTGTGATGGCGATAGGAGCCTTGCCTTATTTACAAGGCAGCGTTAAGCCACTTAACGTGGCTTAACGCTGCCTTGTAAATAAGGCACCCTTTCACGCTGTGTTTAGCGTGAAAGGGGAGGGCAATGGGTGTTGTGGTGGGCGTTTCACCATGACACCCATTGATTTTGACGCTGCCCCCTATTTACAAGGGCAGAGTAAATAGGAGGCACCGCCAAAATTAAGAGCAGGGAAAACCTGGTCTTAAACAGGCAAAACGAGGAGAAATGCTTTATTTCTCCTCGTTTTTGCTGTTTCCATGTGTGCTGCCTTGTGCAGCAAACATGGAAACAGCAAATTGCCTATGATGTGCAGGAAGGTCCCCCTTCCTGCACATAAACAATCATTTTTAAAAAATGCCGTTTTTAACTTCTATGTGTGCTGCATTAAGCAGCACACATAGAATTTACAAAACAGCATTTAAAGATTGTTTATGTACAGGAAGGGGGACTTTCCTGCACATAAACAATCTTCCCATCGACACAGGCATCCTTGCACTATGGTGCAAGGATGCCTGCGTTGTCACTAAGCAGCTAAATTTAGCACCAGCTCAGGGGGAAACGCAGGGCTGCACCATATTGTTGCGATTACGGTGCAGCCCTGCGTTTCAGAAGTGGCATAGTGCGTCGTTAAGCCAGGTAGGCTAATGCCGCACTCCGTCACTTCTCAGTAAATATGCCCCTCAATTGCTTGATTGATATATATTATTGTATTCTCACTGTGTCTACTTTAATGCTCTGTTGTCCTATATTATTCTATATGACTGTCTGGAATTCCCACCTGACCCTAGTCATGTACTTGTGAAAACTTGGGGGCTTATTTACAAGCCTCTTGTGCCGCCAGTGCGTCACATTTAACATGGGAAAAAGTGGCATACCGGTGGTGCGAGGGGTAACTGACACTGAAAATTAAAAGGAAATAAAAAAGTATATTTTGGAGAAAAATAACTCAGCAAATTCCCAGTTATCGCAGGAAATTTTTTAAGTCGATGTTAGACTTGCCATCTTTGGCGTGGTTTCCCCTGACTTTTTGCCTTTACCTCCTGTGTTTTTGATGCTGTTCTGGATTTCGTTTTTGCTGGCTTAGATGCTTTGGGCACTTTGCCACTGCTAATCAGCGTCAAAGTGCGAGTGCTCCCTGTGTAAATTGTTATTGTGGTTGGTTCTCCCTGATTGGCATATTTGATTTACTGGTCAGCCCCTAGTAAAGTGCACTGAGTGTGCCGGGGCTGGTAAATCAAATACTACTAGTGAGCCTGCAGCACTGATTGTGCCACCCACATCAGTAGTTCTGAAACGGTAAATCAGACCCGCCACCGCGGTATCTGTGCGCAGTTAACTGTCATGTCGACTTGGCAAGTGCACCCACTTGCCAGGCCCTAAACCTTCCCTTTTCTTACATGTCAGTCACCCCTACGGTAGGCCCAAGGTACCCCTGTGGGCAAGGTGCAGTGTATGTGAAAGGTAGGACATGCCCTGATGTGTGTGGCATGCCGTGATAGTGAATTACTGCCAATTTCGTTTTTCACTGTTGCAAGGCTACCTGCTCCCGTAGGACAGAATGGGGAGTTTGTTTATAACATCTTATAAACATAACTACCCCTGGAACAAGGTAGGAAAATAAAGGACTCAGAATGTTAAAATGCATCTTTTAGTGAGGGTGATTTTTACATTCTGTGTTTGAAAATACCACTTTTAGAAAATAGGTATTTTCTTGTTTAGCCATACAGTGTGCCTCTGCTAGGATGTGAATTGACTGTCTGGGTTTGGAGTGTCAGAGGCTGGGGAGGAGCAGTGGCTCCAGAGAGCCTGATGAGTCAGGGCTGAGCTGAATAGACCTGGGCTGCATTTAGAGTAGGGGTATGAGATTTCCTTTCACCTGAATGGGCCTGGTTTGCTTTCCACAATGCTGTCTCCACCTCCTGCCAGGAAGCTGCACCGGAGAGGACAGAACTGGTTTTGACTGGGCACAGGGCTTCTCTGCACAAGGAGAACAAAGACATTTTGGGGTATAAGTATTAGACCTAAAACCCCTGAACTTTAGACTACTTCTGGAATCAAGAGGAACCTTTGCCAAGGAGAAGAGCTGGAGAAACTGAGGAGACGTACTGCCCTTGCTGTGTCTCTGGGGTTGGCCTGCAGTTGCTGTTTCTGCCAAGGAAAGGAGAAGGACTTTGCTGTATCCCCTGCTTGAGGAAAGTCTCCAAGGGCTTGAGTAGAGCTTGCCTCCTGTTTTGAAGTCTCAGGGACACAAAGACTTCTCCCCCAGCTCCCCTGAACTTCCTTGCTGGGAGTTCTGACCTGCCAAGAGGTACCTGTAACGGTGTTGGGCCTCTGGAGGTTGTTCCTGCTGTTGGGAGCTGGAATAAACCTAAGAGAAGTAAGAAAACCTTTTTCCGATGCCGTCAGCGACGCCGCTGTGATGCCGCGACCTGCACCGAGGCCCGGGGCACTGCGCGTGAAGTGAGCGACGCATGGCCCGGCCTGCTCTGCAGGTCCGACGCCCTTCGACGCCCGCCGACGCCTGCAGTCATCGGCTGTGCCCGAGGCCAGCGCTCGCACAGTCTCCGTCATCGCTAGCGCCTGCATCCTGTTATCGCGGTACCGATAACCGCCGAGGGTGACTCCAGGGAGCCGGCCTCGACATCGACACCGAAGCCTCACTTCCTCGATGCCGTGCATCGTCACAGACTTTGTTTCCAAGGTACTGTTTGTTTGGGGGTCTGTGTGACCCTGTGCCCGACGTCCTGCTCCTCGCGGTTGGCGCCGTACTTTGGATTTATTGCTGTCACGACGTCACAATAGCCCCAGTTGGTGCTATTTGGTTTCTACAAGCTTATTTTTGCAATATCCTTTTGAAAGTCATTTTTCTTAATACTTGTATGTTGGATTTTTGTCGTTTTGGTCTTGTTTAGTCTAGATAAAGATACCTTATTTTTCTAAACTGGTGTGGTGTCCTTTTGTGGTGTTTTCACTGTGTTACTGTGAGTGTTGGTACAAATACTTTACACATTGCCTTTGGGATAAGCCTGTCTGCTCGTGCCAAGCTACCAAGGGGGTGAGCAGGGGTTATCTAAAGTGTGTATCCCCCTTACCCTGACTAGAAGCAAGGGTCCCTATTTGGACAAACGTACCTACCTCTGCCAACTAGAGACCCCCATTTCTAACAGTCGACTATTTCTAAAAATGTGCAATCTTTGCAAAGTGCAAAAATGCTACATTTTGGAAACTTTGTCATTTATGTTTGAAGTTCACAGATATACCATCTTGTAAACATTAAAGAAATGCATGCATTCAAAGTTCCTCTGAAGTAAGAGGATGCAAACATATAGTAAGAAAGAATCTAATTTGGATTATTGAAGAAATCAGGTAACAACGTTTTATGAGAAAGAAATAAAAGAGTCATTCATTAGTTGGAAGTTTTGGAGGTGCTGGTTCCACCATTAAAAAGGAAATATTTTTGCTGTCTCTTAAGTTGTTGTTTCTTCCTATAAATTGGCAAGTCACCAGATTTTTTCTTCAAAATTCATTTTTAAGCTTGAAAATACACATGGAGCAAAGGCAGGAAAATAGCTCCTGCCCAAACATGTTTACTCAGTAGCTGTTTCCCCTGCCAAAAATCCCCATTAACTCATTATATTTCTTCATAATGGAAAAGAGAGAGGGAAACAGATCAATATCCTGTGCTAACTTTGATGCAAGCATGATAACAGTCTGTTGTTTCCCACAGAGGCAAACACAGCAACATTTTTGTGCCCAACAGCTAATGTATATAGAAAACATGTTCCAGTTCAGCAATAGAATAAGACATGATATTCTGCATATTTCAAGCTTGTGTCTAATTCCTCAATCGGGGAATCAAAAGGAGCCCTTTTCTCAGCGCAAAAAACACTTTGCATCGCTTTGTGTAAACAGGGAGCTATTGGGTCTTACTGGACAGATCAGCGCAAAAACTCATAGGTTGGGTTGCAAAGCCCACTATACTAAAATAGCCAGACTGGCTTTGCTTCAAAAGCAAATGCCTCCTTGAAGAAGGCACTACCAAGGAGAAATGCTTTCATTTATCAAAAGAACCCATGCATTGCATGTGTGCAGAAGTGCACAGCACACATCCAATGTGTCAGATCCTTCTATGTTGGCCTAGAATTTGTACTTGAAGTATAAGCTTCCAATACAACTCCTACGACAGGTAGTGCAAATTGACCTATGGGAGGCTATGTGTAATGCAGGGCAGCCTTTCAGAGTGCCAGAGGGGGAAATGGCAGCATCAGGAGGCCAATCGTAATAGATATAGCTGTGTGCTGTGTTTCCCCATCAAATTTGAGGCCTGATTTACAAAGTTATTTTGTGGACACAATGCCTGTGATTCACAAAATCACAGGGTTTGCTACCACAAAATGTCTTTTTTTAAAGTATTAAATGCACTTTGTTATTCAGTTAATGTTACTGAATCACAAAATGGGTTTAGAAACTTATAGCCAATTGCTATTTGGAAGGGGTGGGTTTAAGGCGTACCTTTCAAATAACAATTTATTAAAGTATGTTTCAATGTTTTATGACCGCAATCTGGTTTCAAAACATTGAGATTTTACCAACACCTCAAAGGAAGTGGTAACTAAATTGCAAGTTTAAAGGCCCCCCTTTGGATTCCTTCCCCTATGTGAAAGTAAAAAACAAGTTTCTTGGGGAGTACGCACTGGTCCATGGGACCACTGTTATCTGTCAAACAAATAAACAAAACAAAAAACTTTTCAATTTTAATTGCAACCCTGTTTCCTTTAAGGAAAACGGCCTGCATTTTGAAAAAAGTTGACAGACATGGTGGTCTGATGACCCAGCAGGCTACCATCCATGTGATGGCATCCAATCGTAGTGAGTCACAATATACGAACACCTCATGAATATGGAGGAGGAAGGTCAGATCGTGACCCTCTACAATTCGGAATTTTATGAACCGACCTAGTAGTATGTAGGTCGGTTCACAAAATTCCTATCTATTTGCAAAAGGTTGGAGCAGTTTGCAGCCAATTTTTGCGAATGGAAATTTCATGCATCAGGCCCTTGGTTAGTGCACTGTGTGAAAAATTGTTAAATCTGGACCAAAGATTATTTTTGTGTGTGTACTCAAACTGGCTTGTTCCCATGCAAATTCTGTGATTTACAGCACACCACCAGATCTTTCCTCAATCAGAGGTGCTAGAGTTAGCACCTGGCACCCTGCCCTTCAGCCTGGGACAGTTATGAACCGGCAAGGGATACTGCACGGGAAGTCAGAATGCAGACAACGGACAGAAGCAACCCAGTATGCGTTGCAAAATCTGTACTTCACCCCTTATGAAAAACATGAGCTGTGGAGTGCAGATTTAAATTCCCGCCCTTAAAATGGATATCTAAACATGAATAGGTCCATTAAGGCCCACACATTCCAATAGCCTCCTGTTGGTCTTCTGGGTTGGAGAGGGAGCCTGTTCACATAGCAGTCACCCTGTCATCATGATCAAGCGATTCTTGGTATGGGTGGTTGGAACTTGTGGAGTTTTACTCTGTGGAACTCTGCTAGAATCCGTGCAGTTCCGCGAGCAGCGGAATTCATGTCCGCCGTACACGTTCGTGAGTTAAGGGACTCAAAAACCCTGTTGCTGAGTGGCTTGCATAATTGAATGGATACCGAGCACTGGAATAATCAATCATCCCTCCTGCACTTACCCCCCCTTCCTAGGCCCCCGGTAGTCCAATCTTCTTCGTAGATACAGTATTAGTAGTGCACAGGCTCTGTATCGTTGTGCCTTTTGTGGGTGTTATCGACTGATATATAAACATAGCGTGACGGGCAGTATTGGAGTGCATGGTGATGTATATGCAGGTTAAAGGAGGCATGGGTTTTTTGTGGGTAGGATTAGGAAGGTGTTGTTGGTACCTCGTGCTCCCGGATGTTGTTGGAGGTGATGAAGATGCCAAAAGCCGATACCAATGGGGATTAGGATGAGGCTGACGAAAAACCGACAGTATCAGCAGTCAGGATGGGCTGCCAGGCGGGCAACCACTGCTGCTTGAAGGCAATTGGCAAGTTATGACACTTAGTTAAATCAATAAAAAAAAAAAACTGAAAGATCAAAAACAGGAACAAAATGGTTAAAGTGGGACTATGAAAATACATGAAGTACAAATATAATCTTATTTCTTCGGCCTTTTTACTATGTGTTCCCCGCTTTTCTCTTTTCATATCAACATCAACCACCTCACCCTTTAAGATTAAACTTTTCTCCCAAACTCGTCACTCCAATTTAATGCATTTTGCGACATTCCTCAAATTCCACTTTTTACCATCCTTTAAGACCAACACATTACCTTTTGCTTCACACTACCTTGAGATTTGGTCTCTTGGAACTACCTTTTGTATAACCCTCTCTCACACAGTCTATCACCAGTTCTCCTCAATCAAACCTACTTTCAGTTCATCTCACATTGTCATTGTCTCTTTATCTATAAAGTTCCTCATACTTCTTGACACCATCATCCAGAGTCTGACTATGCACACTAGGACCATACATTCTTCCCATGCAACCAGGAGTAGCACTAGGGCACGCCATCCTGTGACAGAATGGGGCGTGGTCTTGTAACTCCACAACATGTTTTACTCAGGGGCCCATTAGGATGGCGGGCGGTTCGCCCCCGCCGGGCCGGCGGTAGCCACCGCCGGCCCGGCGGGGGCGAACCGCCCGCCATCCACACTCAGAAAGACCCCCGCCATATTATGATGGCTGAGGGGTCCGCGGCGGACGGAAAGACCGTCCGCCGCTACCGCCGGTCGACTCGTCGACCGGGCGGAAAACATGCATAATATGGTGGCGGTGTCTGCAAGACACCGCCATCCATATTATGATGATGGCAGAAAGCAGCCCTTCCATGGCGGCGTTGCCGCCATGGAAAGACATGTGGTCTTCGCTGTTGAGGGGCCCGTAGCGGGCCCCCAAGATGTTGGGGGGTTAGGGGGTGCACATGGGGGGTACCTATGGTACCCTCCTGCATTGGCATGGACAAAGTGGCAGGCACCCCGCGGTGCCTGTCACCTTGTGCATGTCAATGCACAACGTGCATTCCCAGCATTGTGGCGGGCGGTGCTGTGAGCACCGCCTGCCACAATGCTGGGAATAGGGGATGCCACCGCCACGGTGGCGGTGGCATCATAATTGCAGGTGCGGGACTGCCGCACCTATAGCGGGCGGTCCCTGTGGCCGTTGCGGTGGCGGGCGGACTTTGTCCGCCTGCCATCGTAATGATGCCCTAATTTCCCACGCATTGCCGGCTGGATGCATTCGCCAAGTATCCGGTTGAAACGCCCAACCAAACCATTCTCTTGTGGATGGTAAACCGCTGTTCTGTGATGTTTAATTCTCTCTTTCAAAAGGAATAATTTAAACCACTTAGAAACAAACTGTGGTCTACTGTTGGATACGATTAACTCCCGGAAATTTTCCCTTCTAAAAACTTCTTTGCATAAAATGATAGCATTAGAAGCCTTTATCTCCCTCATTAAAGGAAACTGTTGCCATTTGGATCAGGGACACAATATCAATCTAACAAATATTGAGAAACACAAATATCGGAAATTTAGGGCCTCATTCCGTTGTCGGTGGGCCCGCCACCAACAGGCCATCAGTGGCGGGCCCACCGACATCCATAGAAGCAGTCCGACTGCCGGACTATGATCTGGCGGTTGGAGGCATTGGTCGTAGGGACCGACCTCTGCTTTTCCGACAGGCTCAAGGAGCCCATCGGGGCAGCGGTGGGACTGTAATCCCTACAATAGTGGCAGTGCCTGCTTAGGCACCGCTGTAGGGATTATGATGTCCTTTTCCCTTAGCCAGACGGAAAGGGACTTTGGGGGCCCCCTAGCAGGGCCCCCGTTCCCCCTTTGCCTCTGCTATGGGGCCCTGGGGGCACCTGTGGTGCCTCCCGAAACACCCATAGACTCTGTGCCAGGCATCACATGGTGCCTGGCCGACGGTGCAAGGATGTTTCTAAACATGTCTTTTTTGCATTGAGGCTTGTGCTGCGTCCCTCTTCCGAGCCACAGCACAAGCCTCAGTGTAAAAAGGCATGTCATTTGGAGGTCAGGACCGCCGCTTACTTGTCGAGTGGTCCCGATCCCGAAACGATGGTGGTCGGATGCTCGTCTGACCGGCATCATAATTAGACTCATAATATCGACTTCATATACATAACTATAAAGCTCACTAATATCGAACACACAAATATCATTAACAAAAATATAATTTTGTACAATTATCGGTAACAAAAATATCAGAAACACAAATATCGCTACCTATAAATAAATATATACATGTGAAAAATATCGGTTACCACAATATCGATTATAAAATTATCGTTCACATAACTAATAAATGTGATGTTAAACATATCAAACCATGTTGTAAAAAGTAGTCCAAAAACGATAAAGTATAAATTAAAGAATAGTATAAAATGTATACAATTATTTCATTTATACTAATAATAAATATGTTTTAAAATATTTTATTTTACAAATATATTTCACAAAATGTATATTACATGATAAATTAAAATTGTCAAAAAATATTTTTCTAAAAAAATGTGTGACATCTATTCATCATACTAAATTTGGGGAAAAGGTTAGAAACTAAAGGGGTAACACTGACTATTCCCACTCTGATCTAAATCAACTAGGGTAAGGTGTTGGTCACTAAAGGGGTAGCAGTAACTATTCCCACTTCAATCTAAACCAATCTGGGGAAGATGTTAGGCACTAAAGGGGTGACAATTACTATTCCCACCTCGATCTAAACCAACTCAGGGAAGGTGTTGGATACTAAAGGGGTGACATTTTCTATTCCCACTCCAATCTAAACCAACTCAGGGAAGGTGTTGGACACTAAAGGGGTGACATTTGCTATTCCCACTCCAATCTAAACCAACTTAAGGAAGGTTTTGGACACTAAAGGGGTGACATTTACTATTCCCACTCTAATCTAAAGCAATTTAGGGAAGATGTTGGACATTAAAGGGGTTACATTTACTATTCCCACTCTAATCTAAACCAATTCAGAGAAGGTGTTGGACATTAAAGGGTTTACAGTTACAGTTACAATTCCCACTCAATCGTGGATACTAAAGGGGTGACATTTACTATTCCCTATCCAATATAAACCACTTTGGGGAAGGTGTTGGACACTAAAGGGGTGACATGTACTATTTCCGCTCCTTTCTAAACTAGCTCAGGGAAGGCGCTGGACACTATAGGGATTACATTTACTATTCCCACTCCAATCTAAACCAACCTAGGGCGAGGTGTTAGAAATTAAAAGAGTGACTTTTAATATTCCCCCTCTAATCTAAACCAATTTGGGGAAGATGTTGGACAGTAAAGGGGTGATATTTACTATTTCCACTCCAATCTAAACCTTTTTGGGGAAGGTGTTGGACAGTAAAGGGATGACATTTACTATTTCCACTCCAATCTAAACAATCTTGTGGAAAAACTTACAAATGCAAATTAAATATTTCCAAATCAGATTAATCCATTTACCTACAATATTATATTAAAAAAATCCAAAATACACAATTAATATTACACATTAAAACACATAAAAATATATACATTTTTCTAAAATGCTGTACTATAACACACTAATTTAAACTGCTATTTTTTATTCATAAAAATAACTTTAAAAAATTTAAATTATTTTTAATTTACTAATAACATTTCCAAAATGTTCCTTACTATTTTCTGCCATTCATAAATTTTTAAAGAAGCAAAACTACATTTTTTGCAAAAAAATTATTTTATATATAATTTTATCATTTATTTTAATATAACAATGTTTGAAATCTTTTTCCATTCTAACATTTTTTTTAAATTGTTAAACATAAATAGCAATATCATACAAAAAAAATTACATTTTTTAATTAAAACGTATAAATACAAATATATTTTATTTTGAACAAAACATTAAAAAATATCTTATTTCATATTTTTTTTTTTAAGTTTAAAATAATAACATACATTTTAAAATTAATAAAACAATTTCAATATACAAAATAAAATTACTTAAAATGAAAAAATATAATACACATCTTTTAAAAATCACCCAACCCTTATCCTCTATTAACACAACATCCCGCTTGTAAAAAAAAATCAATATAAAAAATATTAACACAGTTACAAATTACAAAATAGTAAAATTTTAAAAATAAAAAATTCTAAAATGGTTTAAATAATTTGAAATATTGTATTATTTATTTTCACAAAAACATGAAAATATATCTTATTTCACATTATTGTAAAAAAATATATAATTTTATAAAAGACATTTTAAAATTATTAAAATATTTGCATATAAAAAATTATTGTTGTAAAATTAAAAATTATAATACCTTTTTTTATTTCCTCACCCTTAGCCCCTATTAACCCAACATTCCACTACTAAAAAAACTATTCTTTAATTAAAACAAAATAAATAATAAAAAATTACAAATGTAAACAATTTGATTAAGAAAATAATTCTAAAATTAAAATATAACAAAGTAAAAACATAAAATAAAAAAACAATACAATACATAGGGGCCGATTCCGATACAGGCCGGAAAACGTACCGACCGACTCGGTACGGGAATTTAGTCCGACCGACACGTACCGGCGCTGCCCGATCCGCGTAGTACGATGCAATGCATGTGAATTACGACCGACTCGTACGGAACACAAGCCGAACGACCGAACCACACGGAAACCAGCTATCTGTCCGGAAAACCACGCGAATCGAACCGACCGACACGCACCAGGAATGAACCCGACAGAAACGTACCCGCGAACTCCGACCCGCGCAGTACGATGCAATGCGTGTAAAACCAGACCGAGTCGCACGAGCTCAAGCCGTACGACCGACACGCATACAAAACGGAGCCGAAACAAACCAATACTCCGCGACCGACGCGTACGCCGCACATGAAACACAACAGAAACACAGCTTGAAAGACTCGGAGAAGATCGCACGAGCCAACTGCAGCGTACTACTCGGTCAGAAGAACGTCTCCTACATGCCCAAAAACTACAAAGGAAAAAATACAAAAAAAAGGGCCAAACAAGCAATGACAAAGTCAATAAATACTGGGGGGGGGGGGGAATGGAACAAAGACACACCCACAACTCCACCCATATAAAGGCCACAAATCCCTACCATGATCCTTTGCAAATTCAAATGACCTGCCAGCACAGAACACCATCAGACAGCAACCACAGACACACCCACAACTCATCCATCACACAAGCCACACACCATTAGCACCTCACAAATAGCACCCTCACATACACCCAGCAAAACCTACACACACACACCCTCACCTGCACACCCACACACACATTAATCCCCACCACCACCAATCACCATGCCCCCAAAGAAGAATCCAAAGTTCCTAGACAGTGAATTGGAAGTGCTGGTAGATAAAATTCTCAGGGTAGAGCCACACTTGTTTGGTACATTGGTCCAACAGACCCCCATGTCGCAGAAAACCAAGCTGTGGGAGAGTATCGTCGACAGGGTGAACGCACAATCACCATGTTTGCGCACAAAGGAAGACATCCAGAACAGGTGGTATGATGTGCGCAGGAGGGTCAAGGCCCTACTCAAGAAGGATTACACCTTGAGCCATCGCACCGGCAGTGGCCCTCCTGCCAAACCAGTATACCTCAGGCCCTGGGAGGAGAAGGTGCGGGCCATCCTACCACCAGAGAGCGTACATGGACTATCAAACATCCCAGAGCCTGGTGAGTACACAACCAATATACCCAATATCGTGTGACAATACACACACATCACTGTCAAGGGGATAGTGAAACCATGCACCGTTAGCAAAGCCACAGTAACCAAAACACAATCATCCCAAGATGTGTATGTTAGTTAGACAAACACAATACCTGCCATCCCATATTAATATGTAACTGTGTCATGACATGTACAAACCCAACAACAAATAGAGAAAGGCAGTGGCACAAATCTAACCAACAAACACTGTCAGACATTTTGCCACCACTAGAACACCACCTCACAGGGAAGCTCACTGAAAGGAAGGAATTCTGTGTATGCTGGTGAAGTCAGTGTAGCCAACAGCATGATGGGAGTCGTAGTCACAGATATTGGTCACCCTCACAATTGGCCCATCAACACCACTCTGAACCATGCTCACATCACAGGGAGTAGAGAAAAACTGACAAGATGGCTGACACTGGGTACTGCTGTGGGGAGCACAAGGCCCTGCTGGGAACTGTGCACCAACCAACAGCAGGACACCACTGACTGACATCCTGAAAGCCAACTTGCACTCCCTGCAATGGAAGCACGTTCCATGGTGGGATATCTGGCTGGGTGGGAAGGAGGACTGACAGCACTGACCATAGTTACCAGCAGCTTTTCTCACACACACCCTTAACACAAACTCCACACAACTCACCTGGGAGAATGCATTGCCTCACACTCTAATCAAATATCCCACAAAGAACCACCACCCTGGGTTATGCTGTGTGAAGCACAGGGACACTTTTGGGACTTGTAGCCAAACTAACGCCAGGACAACACTGTCAGCCATCCTGTCAGCACAGGCACACTACCCCACAGGGAAGCAGAGTCAAAAGGAAGAAAGTATGGGCATGCTGGGAAGGGGGTGTAGGCAATAGCATGATGGGAGTGGTAGTCACAGCTCAACATCCCCCACCCGCATGGCCCGGCAAGCTCACACTGAAGCATGCACACCTCACAGGGAGTGAAAAGCCACTTCAAAGATGTCTGACACTGGTGCTCTGTTGTGGGGAGCACAAGGCCCTGCTGGGAACTGTGCACCAACAAACAACAGGACACCACTGTCAGCCATCTTGCCATTGCTGTCACACTCACACACAGTGAAGTCCACTCAAAAGGAAGGAAGTATGGGCATGCTGGGAAGGGGGGTGTAGGCAATAGAATGATGGGAGTGGTAGTCACAGCTCAACATCCCCCACCCGAATGGCCCGGCAAGCTCACACTGAAGCATGCACACCTCACAGGGAGTGAAAAGCCACTTCAAAGAAGTCTGACAATGGTGCTCTGTTGTGGGGAGCACAAGGCCCTGCTGGGAACTGTGCACCAACCAACAGCAGGACACCACTGACTGACATCCTGAGAGTCAACCTGCACCCACTGCTGGATGATGATGGATTAAACCCAGATCAGTTGACTGGGGGTGAGTGTTTGATTTGCTCAAACGCTCCGTCCATCATCCCCTTTGGTATCGCTTTGTTCGCCCTAAGTTGGCAGGGTATGCCCAGACGTGGGTCCCTTGCTCACTTTGCCACTGGATTCAAGCTAGCCTGGCTGATGGTGGTTGAATAGCCAGAAACCGGTCCCAGGATGCTTGTTTCCGGTCCAGGGAAGACATGGCTTGGCAGTTCGGGCTGGACTGTTCCCATGAGGCACAGGGTCAGACTGATTTGCATATGGCCATGTCTGAACTGGGGTGGTGGAGTGAGCTAAAGAATGATGATGGATTAAACCCAGATCAGTTGACTGGGGGTGAGTGTTTGATTTGCTCAAACGCTCCGTCCATCATCCCCTTTGGTATCCCACTGCAAGGGTTGCATGCTTCATGGTGGGATAACTGGGCTGGGGGGAGAAGGAGGGCCGTATGTCAACCAAATACCACCAATGCTGGCCATGCACACACCTCAACATTCACATTGAAATGCTTCAGGTTGGCAGGACAATGTGCTACACCAATATCAACCTCTGACTGTGACAACTTAGGACAATGCAATGTACAGGCCCGCATCCAGAGGTACAGTCACAACTGTCAGGTGTTTGAATCATTGATGCCTGTAGAAACATAACATACATTGTGTGTCTCTTCCAAAAACAGGTGATGATGGGGACACAGCAGCAGACGATGAGGAGTCCCTGTCCCAGGCTCTGGGGGCCCCTGAGCTCTCTGGTGTGGAACAGCCTCTGCCCTCCTCGGATGGCGAAGACCTACCTGGCCCCTCCGGTGTGAGTCATCATGCAGCACCAGCAGGACCACCATCTGCACCCCTGCACCCACTCCTCCAACATCTGCCAACACACAGACCACCCCCGCCGACACGGACAGACCAAGGACCACCAATGACAACAGCACAGGGACCCCGGCCCACCGTGAAGCAACGGACAACAACCCCAGTACCAACTCCCAAGGGGGCCTAGGGTCACCTGTGCGTGCCACCGCAGGTCCCGCATGTGTG
Organism: Calotriton arnoldi; assembly: GCA_963921515.1. Classification (NCBI taxonomy): domain Eukaryota; kingdom Metazoa; phylum Chordata; class Amphibia; order Caudata; family Salamandridae; genus Calotriton; species Calotriton arnoldi. The sequence continues at coordinate 412,988 of CAWUFW010011128.1, read as the reverse complement.
GCCAGGGGTGGTGGGAGGGGTGGTAGGCAGAGGTCGCTGTTTGCAGAGGGGTCTGGACTGCATGATGACCCACAACTGGTACGCATTGCTGATGCGTACCAGAATAGCACCGGAGAGGTCAGCCAGGTAGTGGGGATCCTCAAGGACATTCAACAGCAGCAGGCTGCCCATCATGCCCACTTGGACTCCCACATGTCCCGTGTGGAGACACACATGTCTGGCATGGAGTCCAAGTGGGACACATTGCAAGAACTGACAGCGGTGCATAGGGACATATTGACATGCCTCCGCCAGATTAGCACCAACATGGCCACACCTCCCTGTGTGCCTACAACATCTGGTGCCGCAACAACTGCAACTGCACAGGGAGGGAGGATGACTCTGGCGGAGAGTCCTCTGCACCGCAGCGGCCTGCACGTGAGGGTCCCCCCCAAAAGAAGAGGGGTCGTCCGAGGAAGGAAAACTGAGAGGCCGATGGCCATGTACATCCCCCAGGAACCCAACACCTGTTCTGGAAATTCTCTTTTGTGTGCAAACTGTTCACCCTGTCGAATGCAACCCAACTCTCCCACATGACATGGGGAGTTTAAGTTGGACCAATGTATCAGATGACTGTGGACTTTACTCAGGACATTTCTGCTACCAACACTTCCAACTCATCTGGGAACTTTGGATTCCAATCCCAATGTACAGCACCCACCATCCTGTGCACTATCCTCACACATGTATGTAAATAAACTCACTAATACACCATTCTTGCCTCTGTTGTGATTCCAACGTTGTTTTTGTCATGGAGATGATGATCTGCTAAATGACACTGTGCATGCTAACTGCTACAGCAAGTTCAACACCGTCATGTGAGTCATAGCGACGTGACACATATGAGGGAGACACACCACTAGGGCTACACAACACATACACACCAGGGCCATCTGACTCATCGCCTACACTGATGTTGCCAGGAAATACAGTGGAATGCACAGACACCACATCTATTCAGAGTCTGTGTTAACTAGCCCACAGGTGCAGTAAGCAAATGTCAGTCAGATGTGTTACCACAGACAACGCACATCCCAAAGTGAAGCACAGGTATATTACACATTTGCAACATGTTTTTTCCAATACAGATGCAAGGTAATCCCACGTGGCAGTGGCCACACAGTCACCAAGTGTAGAGGAAATAAAGTCCAGGGGTGTGTGGCACATCACCTGCAGGGAAACGACTGCTTCCACCCTGGAAGTTGAATCATGGTGTCGGGGGATCACAGTTGACCAAACAACTCTGAAAGTACCCTGTGAAGGACAGACATGACACACATAACAAAAAAACAAGGAACCCTGGAAGTCAGCGGGGACCAAGGGTGGCGTTGTGTTTAACAGAACAAAAGGTCCCACACAAAAAGAATGTAAACTTAAAATTTCACAATTTCATGATAAAAATTGGAATAAACAAATGTTTAAATTACAAGATAGGTATTTAATGCTAGTGTAGATGAAACAAGACAATATTAACACGTGGGCAACCGTGACAAGGCAGAGGGAAATCGGCCGATTTCCTTGCCCCAGGCAAGTGACTTAAAATTGTGACTTTCCAATATACGTGAATATAAATAAACACAAGTCACAGTAGAGGTTACATCTCATACTCCACAACCAGTACAAATAGTAGTATAGAGTTAGGGATGTCTGTGTCGACGACGTTTCAATCCCGCAGAGAGTATCGGGATCTCATCAGGACTAATAGATAGAGCAGGTGCCTGAGAAGTTGCCTGGAGAAGTAAGAGGGAGGGGAGGGGGAAAGGGGTGAAGGAGCAAACAATTAAAATCATGAAAGAGGAGATGTGAAAAAAGGAGGGGAATAGGGAGGAAGAAAGAGATACTAAAGAAATTATAATAATCAATAAATAGGAAAATAGCAGTGGAGTAAATACAAGGAAGTGTGAGAGTGAAAGAAGGAAGTGGAGATGTGTGAGGTGAGGTAATGTACATATTACCAGAATAAGAAAAAGAGTGAAGAAGAAGGAAAGGGCCACAAGATCAGGGGCAGTGGAACAGGGATAAAGAGTGTAAAGGGGAGAAAGTGAAGGAGGGTGAAAGTAAGGGAGGGATAAGAGCAAGAAGGACTGACCAAGAGTGCGGCAAGTCAAAGAGCCGCGATGAGCAAAGCCAGAGCGAGTTGCTGGCTGAGAAGTCCGCCGGAAGCAAATACGGGACGTTGGGAAAGTTGCGAGATCTGAAGGAAAATAAGGGAAGAGTAAGGCAAGGCACGTGCGAGCCGTATGTGTAACCCCGAGGAAAACCAAGGGTGAGAGAAGGAGAGGGCTTACCGTCGGGTGCACGGGTCTCCAACCTGGGAAGGTGCCTCCCGGCCGGGAGGCTATGGTAGAGGATCGGCGTGCAGGTAGGCAGGTCAGGGAAGGAAAGATTGTGCAATGCGACCCTGGAACCAGGGGTCGGAGCCGTACGCCTGCTCGATGGCTGTGAAAAGGGGCACGGGATAGTCAGGCGGGGAGGAGCGAGGGGATGTATGGGAGAGGGTAGAGCAATAAGGCACGAGACAGAGGGCTAATGAGCCTGGGCTTACCGGCAGTAGGAAGGAGCCACGACGCGCTGGACGATCCGGGAGTACAGCGTGCAGCTGCGGTCAATGCCGGCATAGATGTGAGGCAGAGCGGGATCACGGGGGACTTGCATCAAAAGGAAAACGGAAGTGACGTGATGAGTGGGCAAAGGTGGAGAGACTCAGCGTGAAGGAAGCGGCCATATTGGAAGGGGGTGGAAGAGTAAGAGAAGCAATGTGAAAGGACCAAGAGTGTCAAAGATAAGGCAGCCATGTAGGTGAAGGATAAAGAGATGAAAACAAGTAATAGGGAGACAGGAAGGGGGGGTATGGGAGAACAATTACGGTTGAGGGTATACTAGAGGGGGAACCAGGAGGGCCATAGGGGCGGATGAATGTGGGAAACTGGAGGTAATGACAGCTAGCACCAAGGAACTGAGTTGGAATCCAAGGATGGAAGCAGAGAAGGAAAGGAAATTAATGAATACATGGAAATTAAGTTAGAGTAGAGGAACAGGTTAAAGGCACAAGTATGGGAGCAGTTTTTGCTCCAAATTTTGCCATACTTTACATGGATTTTCTTGAGACACAAAGAATATTGTCACCTCGTAACCCTTTCAGAGCCAATATTCTTGAATGGAAACGCTACATTGACGATATTTTCCTTATTTGGAAAGGGCCTGACTCAGACTTGTTACATTTTAAAGATTGGTTGAACAACCATTGTAATGGCCTAACCTTTACCCTTAGTAAAAGTAAACAGGAGATTGCCTTCCTTGATCTTAAAATTATTGCACAAGAAGGGAAACTTTACACCTCCCTATACCGCAAACCCTTGTTTTCATCTCTTTATCCTTCACCTACATGGCTGCCTTATCTTTGACACTCTTGGTCCTTTCACATTGCTTCTCTTACTCTTCCACCCCCTTCCAATATGGCCGCTTCCTTCACGCTGAGTCTCTCCACCTTTGCCCACTCATCACGTCACTTCCGTTTTCCTTTTGATGCAAGTCCCCCGTGATCCCGCTCTGCCTCACATCTATGCCGGCATTGACCGCAGCTGCACGCTGTACTCCGGATCGTCCAGCGCGTCGTGGCTCCTTCCTACTGCCGGTAAGCCCAGGCTCATTAGCCCTCTGTCTCGTGCCTTATTGCTCTACCCTCTCCCATACATCCCCTCGCTCCTCCCCGCCTGACTATCCCGTGCCCCTTTTCACAGCCATCGAGCAGGCGTACGGCTCCGACCCCTGGTTCCAGGGTCGCATTGCACAATCTTTCCTTCCCTGACCTGCCTACCTGCACGCCGATCCTCTACCATAGCCTCCCGGCCGGGAGGCACCTTCCCAGGTTGGAGACCCGTGCACCCGACGGTAAGCCCTCTCCTTCTCTCACCCTTGGTTTTCCTCGGGGTTACACATACGGCTCGCACGTGCCTTGCCTTACTCTTCCCTTATTTTCCTTCAGATCTCGCAACTTTCCCAACGTCCCGTATTTGCTTCCGGCGGACTTCTCAGCCAGCAACTCGCTCTGGCTTTGCTCATCGCGGCTCTTTGACTTGCCGCACTCTTGGTCAGTCCTTCTTGCTCTTATCCCTCCCTTACTTTCACCCTCCTTCACTTTCTCCCCTTTACACTCTTTATCCCTGTTCCACTGCCCCTGATCTTGTGGCCCTTTCCTTCTTCTTCACTCTTTTTCTTATTCTGGTAATATGTACATTACCTCACCTCACACATCTCCACTTCCTTCTTTCACTCTCACACTTCCTTGTATTTACTCCACTGCTATTTTCCTATTTATTGATTATTATAATTTCTTTAGTATCTCTTTCTTCCTCCCTATTCCCCTCCTTTTTTCACATCTCCTCTTTCATGATTTTAATTGTTTGCTCCTTCCCCCTTTCCCCTCCCCTCCCTCTTACTTCTCCAGGCAACTTCTCAGGCACCTGCTCTATCTATTAGTCCTGATGAGATCCCGATACTCTCTGTGGATTGAAACGTCGTCGACACAGACATCCCTAACTCTATACTACTATTTGTACTGGTTGTGGAGTATGAGATGTAACCTCTACTGTGACTTGTGTTTATTTATATTCACGTATATTGGAAAGTCACAATTTTAAGTCACTTGCCTGGGGCAAGGAAATCGGCCGATTTCCCTCTGCCTTGTCACGGTTCCCCACGTGTTAATATTGTCTTGTTTCATCTACACTAGCATTAAATACCTATCTTGTAATTTAAACATTTGTTTATTCCAATTTTTATCATGAAATTGTGAAATTTTAAGTTTACATTCTTTTTGTGTGAGACATGACACACAGTCAAAAGAACTGAAGAACAGGACAGAACTGCAATACTCATGCCCAATACATGTAACAAGATACCTACACAAAACCAAGTTAGCATGTCAAAACTGTTGGGGAGTACAGACTACCTGTAAGGACACATCGCTGCACGCATACAGTCAATTAGCACATGGACACACTCAAACAGCAACAGAGCACCACCAACACATATCATGCAAACTCAAATCATTGACATACCAACTCTGTATACTCACATTCAGCTGAAGAAGTTGGTGATGAGCTGTGTGCGGACATCCCCCTCATCATCATCATCATCACTGGCATGGTGGCCCAGGCCAGGATCCTCCACAGGTGGCGGATGTTGGTCATCGTCATCCAGGATGAGAGGCAACTCCTTCCGCACTGCCAGGTTGTGTAGCATGCAGCAGACGATGACAATCTTGCACACCTTTGCAGGGGCATATGGGAGGGCCCCTCCTGTCTTGTCCAGGCAGCAAAAGCGGCTCTTCAGGAGACCAAATGTCCGCTCGATCACTCTCCTGGTCTGACCATGTGCCTCATTGTAGCGCTTCTGGGCTGGTGTCACAGGGTTCCTGAGGGGTGTCAGCAATGACCATGCCACATGCTCTGAACTGAATAGTTGCACATCACAGTGGTCATGTGCACAACACACAAAGGATTCTGTCCCCATGAACACGTGCCCAGCCTGGGAGTGGCTGCCCCCAAGTGCCACCCAACAAACCACATGTTGACCCCCATACACACACAGGTAATGCAGCCTTACATGCCTTACGATACAGTGTGGACAGGCTGTGGTGTTGTAGGTGTGCCCCTGAGTCCCTGGCAAGTAATTGTGGCTGGCATAAGTGCACCAGTGACAACAATGGTGACATATGCGAGTGACTTGTACAGGGACGCGTCGTACAGCAATGAACCGATCGGTGCGCACGCATTGGCCATTGCATATGATGTGGACGGATGCATGTTGTTTCCCGAAATACGCGTTGTACAGCAATGGACCGATCAGTGCGCACGCATTGGCCATAGCATATGATGTGGACGGATGCGTGTTGTTTCCCGAAATATGCGTTGTACAGCAATGGACCCATCGGTGCGCACGCATTGGCCATAGCATATGATGTGGACGGATGCGTGTCGTTTCCCGAAATACGCGTTGTACAGCAATGGACCGATCAGTGCGCACGCATTGGCCATAGCATATGATGTGGACGGATGCATGTCGTTTCCCGAAATACGCGTCGTACAGCAATGGACCGATCGGTGCGCACGCAGTGGCAATAGCATATGATGTGGACGGATGCGTGTCGTTTCCCGAAATACGCGTTGTACAGCAATGGACCGATCGGTGCGCACGCATTGGCCATTGCATATGATGTGGACGGATGCATCTCGTTTCCCGAAATACGCGTCGTACAGCAATGGACCGATCGGTGCGCACGCATTGGCCATTGCATATGATGTGGATGGATGCGTGTCGTTTCCCGAAATACGCGTCGTCCAGCAATGGACCGATCGGTGCGCCCGCATTGGCCATTGCATATGATGTGGACGGATGCGTGTTGTTTTTCGAAATACGCGTTGTACAGCAATGGACCGATCGGTGCGCACGCATTGGCTATGGACTGACATGGTAACGGACGCGTTTTCGAAGCCTTTACGAGTCGGATGCAGTGAATTCAGTTGGCCACCCACAACAATGTTGCAAATTCATGGGTGTCATGAAGTTGAACTTTTGAAGGATGCTGTGGGCGTGTATAAGTGATGCAATTCCATGGATTGGCCAGATTCAGAAGATGCAAACGACTTGGACCTATCACTTTGGACACATGGGACAGTATCTGCCTCTGCAGCACACATATAATGCTGGCTGTTCCCCTGAGAGCTCACTTGCCTGCACTACATGCTCCAGGACGACATCTGCCACCACCACTGCTGCTGTCTCTGCATCCTCTGGCTACTGCAATGGCACGTACTGTGGAGAGAGCCCCAGCCTTCAGCACTGAGGAGAACCAGGCCCTGCTGGACAGCCTCCTTCCACAGTACAGCAAGCTGTATGGGAAACCAGGGGAGCAGGTGAGTGTGCTGTCCACTGCCTTACTAATTGTGCATGTTGTCTGACTAGCAAGACTTACAGTGTGTACACCAGTGGCTAGCATGCTCACTGAGTAGTTGTCACCCCCAAAGTGTGTAGTTACATGCACTGAACAGGTATAGTGCAGTAACAGTGCATTCCAACAAGGTTTTACTTCCCAGGCAATGATACCATTTAGTAACTGCTGGACAACTGTTCATAGCCATAGTTGCACTACCTGTGTACATCATATGCCCCTGTGATTGAGACATGTACATCCAACTGTGTGATGCACGGATATGTTGCATGTGTAGTAATGGCCTTTTCACTTTGTCATCCTCACAGTTTGATGCCCACCAGAAGCAGGACATCTGGCTGACCATCGTCCGGGCAGTAAGATCTGTGGGGGTCTACAGGCGCAGGATCCGCAACTGCCAGAAGAGGTGGCAGGACCTTCGTGGCTGGACCCGGAGGATCGCAAGGGTCCAGCTGAAGCTCTCGCCTCCTCGCAGGAGGGGCGGACACCGGACCCTGACCCCCACATGCTCCGGATTCTGGCGGTGGTCTTCCCTGACCTGGATGGGCAGCTGAAGGCCAGACAGCATCAAGGAGGGGGTAAGTGCTAGCCTGTTCTGTGTACTATGACTAACATGCTCTATGCACTCCTTTAGCCTGGTTCCACGTCCACAGTACAACTGTCTTATCGTCCTGGACTCATGTCCCTCACTTGTGTCATGCCCCCTCCTCATCTGATACACAGGTGTGGCCCTTACAGTCTGTGACTTAGGTCACTTGGGTACTGTGTACTTGCAGTTACCTGTGGTTCAAGTTGGGGACAGCATCAGTTACAGGAACTTTGTTGTGGGCTGCATGGGTGGTACAATTGCTCACACAATGCCTGTGATCTGACATGTACTCTGGGTATGGCTTCACAATTTGTTCCAATTGCTGCTCTGACTCACCACATGTCTGGGGTATGTGCCACACACCCATGCTGCAGCAGAGACCAAGGGGGGAGCCTCAGAAGTATGTACATCATGTGTGTGACACATGCATAGCCACCTGCCTAGTGTTCAGGGCAATACCATGTTGCACATGGACCAGGACTGTAATGCCTACTCCGTACATCGAAGGCACTATGTTCTCCCACTCCCGTGTGTCAGCATACATATTGGGCATTGTGAAGGGTGCACTCAGGTGTCTGCCTCTGTGTCACCGTGGTGTGGCCTTGCTTTTTGGACTCCTGGAGTGTTTAACAATTTGGGGTGGCCAGCCATCTGAGTTGTGAATATGGGATCTGCACATTGGTTAATGCATAGGTCTCTGATCCCTTGACTGTGCACAAAGGTGTATGAAACATTGAGGTGCAGGCAGCTTTGGTTCATTCTCATCAGACGGTGAAGTGCCCATGTGTATGGATTTGTGTTTGCAGTCACTCAAATGTCTCATTTGATTGACGTGGGATCATCTTAGTCCTCATGATGTGGGTGGCCAGGGGTGCACATGTGCACCTGTCAGCTACAGGGCTTGCATACCCAAAACTTCCATGATTGTGACACAGTGTAGACTGGTGTTGTGTGTGTGCACTGCCCCTGTGACAGGAGACAGTTATGACTGACTTGCCAGGCAGGCCTGTGCCATGACATTCAACTCGCAAAGGGGGATCCAGCAGTAGTGTGATATGTCCTGCAAGCACACCATTGTCGCATTGTCTATCAGGACAAGAGGACATCATTGTGTCTGGTGATGGAAGCAAAACCCGCATATCGACAGAGACTCTGCCCGTCACTTTTCCTGACACATGTACTGAGTCAGTGGCAGGAGATGGCATGTGTTTGGAGTGACACATTTCCACATGTTCTCTTGGATGTCCAACAACTGTGTCTGTGGTGCATGTGTGCACATATGATTAGTCGCATACAACAGGCACCAGACAGATGGGTGCATGGACAGGTAGGATATGTGTGGCATGAATGACTGTCAGGCAGACAATGGGCTTCTTCAAATCAGTGTCAGTACTTATTGCAATGTCTAGCAAATGATGGCAGGGCTTGCTCTGTGATGTGCTGTACTTACTGTGGCGTGTGTGGTCAGTACAGGTGACTAATGTTGCTCTGTTTATCCTTATTCTTTGCAGATACATCCACAGACACAGGAGGAGACAGCTCCACGGACCAGGAGGAGCGGCAGAGCCAGACTGGGTCCACTGCAGGGGAAACCGAGGGTCCCAGTAGCATGGAGGGTGAGGGGAGCCCCACTGAGGAGACCTCAGCTACGACCACCTTGGCTGGGGACCACAGCACTTCCAGTGAGGACTCCCTTGTGGAGGCGGGTGTCAGCAGACCAGAGACAAAATCAAGCAAGTCTGCCCCCGCCACCACCACCATCTCCACCCTCCCATCTGCTCCCATCCCACATGTCCGTGGAGGCTCCTGTGTAGGGGAGCGTGTCTCCTTCATGCCAGGCACCGCACCCCCTGCCTCTGTCTCCCCTGCTGCCCTGAGTGTGGAGTCTGTGGACTTGCTTAAACAGATCCATGTAGGGCAGACATCAATGCTGAGTGTCCTCCATGCACACACGGGTCTGTTGACACAACTGGTGTCATTCATGGAGGGCATGTCATCTGGCATGTCTGCCCTACATCGGACCAATCAGTCCATGGCCTCCTCACTGACGGCAGCAGTGTCCCTCCTGCAACAGTCCCTCACCCCTCCTACCTCTGCCCCATCCACAATCCCCAGCAGCCTGCCTGTCCCAAGCACACACACACCAGCACAGGCACCCACCAGCACAGACACAAGCAGCACACAGACACACACGTCAAAATCCAGACGCACACGCACGCACAGTCAGGGGACTGATACCTCACTCACAGGGGATGGGGCCCAGGAACACACACACGCATCCACGAGCACTGCACAGTCCTCAGCTACCTCTCCCTCCAAAACCCCTTCCCTTGCCTCACCTGCAACCCCCCCTCCCAGAAGCTCTTCCTCTGTGAGCTTGGCCTCTTCCCCACGGATCCATCTGAGCCAACGCACAGGCGGAAGAGGCGACCACCACACACAGAGGGGAGTGCCCCTCACACCCGGACACCCTCCCCAGGCACAGGCAGACTGAGGACCCCATTCGGAAGTCCCCCCGGACCAGGAAGGGCAAGACCCCAGGCCACCACTACACAGGTTCCCCCGCCACACCCTGCCCCAGGTTCCCCCACACACCCATACCGCATCCCCAAAATGCTTAGGCCCTCCCCCCCTACCACTTGCTCTTCCACCCCCAAGCCAGACGCTCAGCCTGTTTGTGCCACTGGTGTGGAGACCGGGTCCCCCCCTCTGTCCTGCCAACCTCATCTGCCCCCCCTTCCATTCCCTTGGAGTTATGCACTGCAGTGGAGTCCACAACAACCCCGTCTGACTTGGGCACTGCAGTGGGGACCCAGTCCACTCCATCTGACCGGCCCACTGCAGTGGTGCCAGCACCCACACCATCTGACTTGTGCCCTACAGTGGTGCCGGCCCCCACTGAGTCAGACACCTCCACTGCAGTTGCCGGTGACACTCCTGCACCCACCCCCTTCACTGCCTCCTTCTGGCATCCCCTGATCCTGTCCCTGCGGTGCCTGGCCTGCCCCTTGTATGCCCCTCCGAGGGGGATGTCCCCTGTCCGTACCAGTGCAGGCAAGCAATGGGTGACAAGTTGTCACATATCACCCTGTTCGGACTGTGTATATGGACTGGCCATTGGCCTTAGTTTCTTTTGGACTTCTAATTTTTCTTTAAAATTTGCTGAATAAAGCCTCTTTTTGTTTACTAGTGGTTTTTCTTTTGATGTACATGATGTAAATGAGTATCATCATGCATTTGCTGTTGTAATAGTGTTCAGATCAGATAAATGAAGTGTTGCTGTGATGGACTCCATGTGGTCCATGGGATATGTGTCCTAATCTAGTCTGGATCCATAGCATCCTTTGCTGCAGTCTGAGGGTGTAATGTTCTGCATTTGACACAGGGATGTACGTTTTGCATTTGTAAATTGACATCTGTGGCTTACACTGATGCACTTCTGGTGGGCTTACCACTGTTCAATGTTTCTATTTCCCTGACTGTGTGCCCATCTCCACTGGACATGCAGTTTAGCACATCAATGTTGAAGGACTCATCTGTGTGTACAGTGCAACTTGCTTGACACGTGTTTTGGGTATATGCAGATGACTGACGTGACACTCCCGTACCCAGGCTGATGTGAGCAGAGCCTTCAGTGTGTTGTGATTGTTGACTCACTGACCGAGTGTTTTGCTGACATGTTTGAGTGGTGCACAGACAAGGTTTGGCACAGCGGACCTTCCACAGGAGTGGAGTGCACTCATGGCAGTGTGTAATCCCGTGACATTGCCTGGGCCCATGTTGTGTGTTGTGTAAGCATGTCTGTGTGTGTTTCCTTCCCTTTTCCTACACCGGCTGTGTCCCTACGGATGTTCCTGTTTGTGATGCTTGCTGAGTTGTCCTGTGTTCATTCAGCATCTTGTACCTGGTTTCTCCGTGATGTGGGTGCATGGCAAACTAATGTTCATCAGGTTGTCATCCCTAGTTGTCTTTGTTGTCAGGGCTGGGGATGTGGGCAAACGCAGATGAGACACAGTCAGGATTCCCCTTGGCACTTGTTGGTTACACAAGTCATGTAATTTACAGTTTGTGGTAGCTTTCAGTGATTGTGACACATTGTGGGTGCGACTGCTGCCACTCCTCAGGGTCAGAGCTGCAATGTTGGAAGTTGTCTACATGTGTTCTTTGTGGGTGACCTTTGCTTCTTCATTGGTGTGTGACTGTGGCCGGGATCCCATTTATTGGGGTGGATTTCACGTCATGCCCATGTACGGCGTACTGTGCAGTGTGTCAGACATTCACGAGTCTTGTTGACTGGCCAGGTGTGATGGGTTTCTGCACCTTAGTTCCCACAACCACCCCTGGGATTGTCATGGGTGCATGTGCAATGTCACCTGTCCATGTGAGCTTCACTGCTGCACATTGGTGGAGATCAAGGTGTGTGGTGTTGAGTGTGTGCAAATGTGAGTTGTTGCACGGATAGAACCCTACCTCCATATTGGCCTTGGCTGACAGGCCGTGCTGATTGATTTGTGCTTGTGTAGGTGTGATGGTAGTTTGTTGCTCAGGAGACATGGCTGTGGTTCACAGTGTGAACAACATCTACCTTTGTCATCACAGTGGGATTGTCATGCAGGCTAGTGTCACCACAATGTGGGGTCCCTGGGGGTAGTGCTGTGGTGGGTCTGTGTCTTGCTGTGTTAGTTGCTGTTCCTACAAGCTTGTGTGACATGTGTAATTTGGGCTCCCTCTCATCTAACAATGCCTGATTGCCCACATGGGGGAATCCGATCCATGAGTTACTTTTGTATGGCACTGTATACACATCTGTGTAATTGGAATTCAGGCCTCCTCATGTGTTGTGTGGTTGCCTGGGGACACTGGCACACCCCCCATCACCTGTTGTGTTTGATATGCAGTGTGAGGCTGCCTGTTTGTGTTTGTGCATCTGCACCACTGCATTGGCATATCTTTGGTGTGCCATTGCCTGTATGTTGTTTGGAGGATTTCCCATGCTGTCCCTGGGACTCCTAGGTCATCAGTCAGCAGAATAATCATGGTTCGTATGTCCCATTGCTGCCATGGTATGGTATTTGTTCACCTCACATCTACAGTCTCCCCAGGATATCTACATTTGTGTGTCCATTAGTGCAGATATGTGGGTCTTCATTATGATGGTCACTTCTGGCATTGTGTAATTGATAAATGGAGACGATGTCAGTCCCCATGGGTGATGTTTGTCTGCACATGGCCAAAGGTATGTTTTATTTGCACTGCACTGTTTGCCTCACCCAATCTATGTTGCTATGGGACACAACCACTACTTTGCCACTGATGTGTTTGTTGTTCTGTGACCAGGAATCATCCATGCTGTTTGGCATTTGCAGCTTTTTCCATGACAACACTTACCTTTTGGTCACTGTGATGATGGGGGTCTGGACCCCATTGCCACAATGTTCAAAATGTGCTTCAGCTATGGACCCCACACTTACCTTTCGGTCACTGTGATGATGGGGGTTTGGACCCCATTGCCACAATGTTCAAAATGTGCTTCAGCTATGGACCCCACACTTACCTTTTGGTCACTGTGATGATGGGGGTTTACACCCCATTGCCACAATGTTCAAAATGTGCTTCAGCTATGGACCCCACACTTACCTTTTGGTCACTGTGATGATGGGGGTTTAGACCCCATTGCCACAATGTTCAAAATGTGCTTCAGCTATGGACCCCACACTTACCTTTTGGTCACTGTGATGATGGGGGTTTAGACCCCATTGCCACAGTGGTCATGGTCTGCTTGCATTGTGAAGGCCACACACATTTTTGTGTGACACATGTGACATTGTATGTTCAATGTCATGTTCAGTGTTGTAGGCATTTGACACAGACTACACACTCTTGTCATGATGTTGGGGGGATGTCTTTTGCTGACATTCCTTATGTTGGCTTATATGCTGGTTGTGTCATGCATTACACGTCCTATGAGTGGGTATGGTAGTTGTGACTGAGTAGGGGTGGTGGTAGTGGTAGGCATCCACCCCCCCATGAGTAGGGGTGGTGGTAGTGGTAGGCATCCAGCACCCATGAGTAGGGGTGGTGGTAGTGGTAGGCATCCAGCCCCCCATGAGTAGGGGTGGTGGTAGTGGTAGGCATCCAGCACCCATGAGTAGGGGTGGTGGTAGTGGTAGGCATCCAGCCCCCCATGAGTAGGGGTGGTGGTAGTGGTAGGCATCCAGCCCCCCCTGAGTAGGGGTGATGGTGGTGGTAGGTATCCAGGACCCCATGAGTAGGGGTGGTGGTAGTGGTAGGCATCCAGCCCCCCTGAGTAGGGGTGGTGGTAGTGGTAGGCATCCAGCACCCATGAGTAGGGGTGGTGGTAGTGGTAGGCATCAATTCCCCTATGTGTGGGGATGGTAGTAGTGACAGGCATCCAGCACCCCATGAGTAGGGGTGGTGGTAGTGGTAGGCATCCAGCACCCCCTGAGTAGGGGTGGTGGTGGTGGTAGGTATCCAGGACCCCATGAGTAGGGGTGGTGGTAGTGGTAGGCATCCAGCACCCCCTGAGTAGGGGTGGTGGTGGTGGTAGGCATCCAGCACCCATGAGTAGGGGTGGTGGTAGTGGTAGGCATCCAGCCCCCCATGAGTAGGGGTGGTGGTAGTGGTAGGCATCCAGCCCCCCCTGAGTAGGGGTGATGGTGGTGGTAGGTATCCAGGACCCCATGAGTATGGGTGGTGGTAGTGGTAGGCATCCAGCCCCCCCCTGAGTAGGGTTGGTGGTAGTGGTAGGCATCCAGCACCCATGAGTAGGGGTGGTGGTAGTGGTAGGCATCCAGGACCCCATGAGTAGGGGTGGTGGTAGTGGTAGGCATCCAGCACCCCCTGAGTAGGGGTGGTGGTGGTGGTAGGCATCCAGCACCCCCTGAGTAGGGGTGGTGGTAGGTATCCAGGACCCCATGAGTAGGGGTGGTGGAAATGGTAGGCATCAATTCCCCTATGTGTGGGGATGGTAGTAGTGACAGGCATCCAGTACCCCATGAGTAGGGGTGGTGGTAGTGGTAGGCATCCAGCACCCATGAGTAGGGGTGGTGGTAGTGGTAGGCATCCAGCCCCCCATGAGTAGGGGTGGTGGTAATGGTAGGCATCCAGCCCCCCTGAGTAGGGGTGGTGGTGGTGGTAGGTATCCAGGACCCCTGAGTCGGGGTGGTGGTGGTGGTAGGTATCCATGACCCCATGAGTAGGGGTGGTGGTAGTGGTAGGCATCCAGCATCCCCTGAGTAGGGGTGGTGGTAGTGGTAGGCATCCAGCACCCCCTGAGTAGGGGTGGTGGTAGTGGTAGGCATCCAGCCCCCCCTGAGTAGGGGTGGTGTTAGTGGTAGGCATCCAGGCCCCTATGGGTGTGTATGGCATTGGTGATAGCCATCCCGCCCCTATGGTTCTGCTGTTGCTAGTGTACGTCATTTCTGCATCCCTATGTGTGTGTGACATATGTCGGGTACGTGTCGTTTGTTTGTGTAGTGGGTGTTTGACTTACCGTCTGCGCCGTACGTGTCCGTACCGGTTCCGGTAATAGATGTAGAGTATTGGTAGGACCTGCGCGATGGGATTCATGGTTGGTTCGTCTCGCTCGGGTTTCTCGTGGCTTCGACTCGTACTCGTAGCTGGCTTGTTCATCTCGTAGCCGTGGATCGTCTTGTGGCGCGAATCGGAGCTTATGTGCAGCTCTCCCGGATGCTCTGACGTGCCAGACGTAGCGACCAGTTCGGTGCGCACGGATTGCGCATCGTACTAGTCCGGCCGGAAGGTGCTGTGTATTTACTTCCGTGCAACTCGAATCGGCGTTTCAGGATCCAGCTCGGTCGGGGAACTGGAGATGGAATGGGTACGTACGGCTCGCTCGGAATTTTAGCAGTAATGCGCATCGTACTTGCTCGCTCGGACAACTGTTCGAATCATTCGGGAAAAACGCGTTTGGCACAAATTTTTTCCAAACAAATCGTATTCGGTGCGCTTCCGGCCGGGATCGGAATCAACCCCATAGTCTTTTACACTAAAAAATTATATTATATCCAAAGATATTTACCACATTGACATTTTTTTACATTAATATCTATAACAAAACTTATGGCCTGATTACGAGTTTGGCGGTCCGACTGCCTGAACGCTGCTGCTGCTATCTCTAGAAGACTGCATCGCTGGTGGTCTTCCGACTGCCGTATTAGGAGTTGACCGCGGGGCCAGGGGGGCAGTCTTCCTGATTGCAGTCACTGGTTTTCTATATCTTTCAATGCCTGTGTGTATATTTCGACTGCACATGTGTCGAATGTACACATATGCATAATACATGTGGAAGAATACCACCCACCCATTGCCAGAGTCCAGCTCATATGTGGGCAGTCCTGTCAATGGGCATATGTTACAAAACCGACTTGAAGCCGATGGTCCCACCGCCGCGATTGGCTCATCGGAAAGCCAACTCGTAATAGAGATGTGGTGAACTTCTCTGTTCCGCCCTATGGCAGCTGCTTTTCCCCAACTGTAGCCGTGGCAGTCTGCGGTGGTCAGCGAATGGCTGGCAGTGTCAGCGGTTCGCCGGCGGTCTTTGAAAAAGCCATCTGACTATCTCATAATATGGTGGTCGCACCACCGAGGTCGCAGTAGTCGGACGGCAACTGCGGGTACGGCGGTTCCTCGACCGCCGAACTCGTAATAAGGCCCTTAAAATGATATTTTTCACATTGATATTCTTGTCCACAATATATATGAAATTCAGATATTCTTGACATGATATTTCTGCAACACAATATTTGTTATCTAATACTTTGTCCAAATACTCGCTGTTTAGAGTAATAATCAATTAGTACTATAGCACCCCTGCACTCCGTACCAAGGCATTCGAATGAACCACAAATGGCAATGGCAGCATTTTGCCATGCCCTCTTTGGAATTTCACTTGGACAATAGATGTTCCTGATACTGTGTGAGACAGGGTTAAAAGCTACTGGGTCTAGGAAAGGAAAGACCTTCTTAAAGAAAGGAAAAATCAGTATCAGAACCTTTGGATACTTTTTGCAGTTTCAGGGTTCACACACTAAATTGACAGTTCATAAATGACTCCCTGGCCTGCTTCACCTATGTATTGGCTCATAGAAGTGCAGTGCTTGGTTATATTATGGAATCAGTGGAATTGCTTAATGAGATGTGGAGATCTGAAATATTGTTATGAGCAGAAAGGGATCACTTTCCTCAGATAATTTCACTAACTTATGAAACAATTAAAAGTGTGCACCTGATTAAAATGGTTAACATAGTGGAAATTGAAAAATTAAATAGAATTAGTCATTTGATTGGTGAGGCACGCAAATAGCTAAATTTTTCATTGAGGACACATCATCAAATATTGCCTCTGTCTGTGATGTAGTATGGTCTAAACTAGTAGCAGACCAGTAAAATTGGCTTGTAGACAGCTCATCCCTTCACCAGCTCCAAAATAGGCCACTATTGGGGAGGAATGCCAGAGAGTGGTTCAATAAGGCATTGAGAGCAGCAAAATAGATTTGAATAAGTAAATAAAGAGGGTAAACAAAACTAGGCACGACTCTGACCTAATATAGAATGTTAGAGAGCTAAAAGCTGAGTTTAAAAGACTGATCTGGTACAGCAACTGTTCAGCCTCTGAGAGCCGGTGAATAGATCTGTTTATAGAAAACAATGCTCATAAATTTTGGAGCTGTGTGAATAAATTCACTGACATGAGAAGGATAGCAGTAAACAGCAGTGTTCCCAGTGCATGGCATCATCCTATTAGATCTCTCTACATAATGCCACTGCAGTTTGCTTACACCTCATTTCTATGGATCAATTTACATTGATGGTAGCCCTTGAAAATTGTCAAGATTATGCATTTTTCTCAGTCAGATGTCTTAATAGGGGCTCTAGACTCAGGGCCTCAATTTGGCGCAGGGCAGCACAGCAAGTCACTTTGCTGCGCTGCCCTGCGCCAAAAGGAAAGGGCAGGAATGCGCCGTATTTATGATGTATGGTGAATTCTGTCCTTCTACACTATGCGGGCACTGTTTTGGCTGCCTTGTGCCAGTGCAGGCACCCTTGCACCATGGTGCAAGGATGTCTGTGTTTTTGGCAGGATTTTTCGTGCACAAAAAAGCAATCTTAAGAGGCGTTTCCCTCTTTCCATGTGTGCTGCTTTACGTCACTGGGTAGGCTTGCCCTCTTTACTAACCCCACCTGCACAAATAAGTCTGATTAGATCTTACTGAAGCATGCCTTCCATAAGAACAAGCGAATGAAGAGGGATGTGGTCGAAGTACAGACTTCCACCGATAGACGGTTTATCATGCTACTAACTAGAGCTGGCATTGAGCCCTATCTGCAGCTTACAGCCAGCCACTGGTAAAGGCCTTTGTTGCTAAAGTTCAGACTGGGCACTATACACAATTTGCTCTGGTTCCCCCTGGGGCAGTATGGGGAGGTTTGTCCCCCCGTATGCCCACATGATGAGGTTTCCCCCAATCTCTGCTTCATTTTATATTTTTCTGCAAATATTAAGTTAGGTACACCAAAGGGTCGATTACGATGCCATCCGGAAAGGCTCCGAACGGGATTCAGATTCAGCGAATCCGATTCGGAACCTATGTTTCCGACCAAATCGGACACCTTTCCGGACGACCGATTACGATGCAGGGAAACCGTTCGGGCTGTCTGAATCGTTTCCGAATGGCATTCGGACAGCCCAAGTTGTATAGAGCCGATTCGTATAGCTCTATGGACATGGTTTCCGAACGAGCGATTACGATGAACGAATCGGACCGCCGTTTCGATTCGGTCAGCCTGACACAAAACGGCAGTCGGAATCTGGATTCGGGGGCCCGTAGCAGGCCCCCCTTCACCCATAGGCCCCCGGGTGGGGCCTGTGGGGGTACCCAAGGAACCCCTCTTACAAACCATGCACAGTGTGGCAGGCAACATGGGGTACCCATCACAGGGTGCATGGTTTTCCCCAACCAACCCTTTTTTCAATGGGAGCCTGTGTTCTCGTTCAGAACACAGGGTCCCATTGAAGTCAATGCGAGTCCGACCGAACGATGTTGGGAAACATCGTAATTGGTCGGTCGGACTCGCAGAACCGGTCAGAAACTATTCCGAAACCGATTCATTCGGAATAGTTTCCAAACTACATCATAATCAACCCCCAAGTGTTTCTCATTACCCATATTAAAAGCCTATAATTTTAGCTTGTGTCCATTGGCCCTATATCTCCTCACAGTTACTGCAAGTTCCATCCTTATGGGCTGCCTCGGGATCCTTTTAAAAATGTGTTGTTCGTTGTCGAACAGTCAATTTTAGGAATTACAAAGGAAAAGAAAGGGGGAGGAAAGGAGAGGAGAAAGATAAAATATGCTCTGCAATTAAAAATAAAACTAGCAATAAATACTCATTCGAATAAAAGAGGATACAATTAACATATTTCCCATAAGAAATTTACAATATGAATGGTAATAAACAGAAGAAAGAAGGCAAAGAAATAAAGAAACTCATGGAGGTTGAAATTTTTCTGACCGGTTACGAGAAATCTGAGAGATAAAGGGGCAGATTTACAAGCCACTTGCGCCACTTTTGCGCCGCCGTTGCATCACTTATGTGACGCAGCGGCGATGCAAAACATGCGCCACGTTGCGCAATATTTACAACGTGACGCATCTAGGGAGATGCGTCACGTTGTAAACCCCTGCGCCACATGAAACCTGCGTCAGGTTTCATGTGGATGTTCCGGCGCAGGGTGGGCGTTCCCTCGCAGGTACGCCTCGTAAAAGTGACGCAGTGAAATCTACAAGATTTCACTGAGTCACTTTTACGCCCATGCTGCGTCAAAACCCTGCGCCTGCTTGAAGCAGGCGTAAGGATTGACGCAGCATGTTAGGCATAGGGCACCCCCGAGCCTTGCTGGAGCCGCGTCGCGCTTGCGACGCGACTCCAGCAATGCTCTGCCTTTCCGTCGGGGGATGCGACACGCATCTGCCCATCCGTGCGCCACGGCGTGCCGCATAGTCGTTACTAGGTGTCCCTCACGAGTCAAATGCAAAAGCATTGAAACCCTGAGCTGAGAGCTAATACTATAAATTCTACAAAGAGCTGCAGTTCAACTAGTCGTTGCGGAACTGCAGCTTCATGAAAGGTTTTCAATGCTTTTGCATTTGACTCGTGAGGGACACCTAGTAATGACGAGTTGAACTGCAGCTCTTTGTAGAATTATTTTGATATTGGATACTATAATATTCACTGCCCACTGTTAATCTCGTCCCATAATGCTTTGCAGGGCCTTTGGTTGGGATTGTATTGTTGCCCATAACTGTGCTTGGGGTGGTCCTAAGAGGATGGGACCACCACCGAATCGTTCAGCAAGATGTGCTCTTTGTTTTCAAGGCATCTGCTTGGTTTTCTCCCTAGGTTAGGGAGGATCTCAAAATCATCACCTCTCTCACTGCTTGCTAAATTTTCATTTTCACTTTTGTGGAATGACTATATGCATTTAAGCATGTAAAGACAGAGATACTTGTTAATTTACCAAAAGTATATGAGGCCTCTGTTTTATTAAGCAGGTCACGGTGCGAAGAAGTTGTAGTAGTACTACACCCATCCTTAGTCAAAGTGATGTTTAGAACAAAGTATAGTTATGGGAGGAATTTCCGTTGGGGGGATAGAAATTTCTGGATTAGATATAAAGAGTAAAATATCATCTGCATAAGCAGAGAGCTTAAAGTGTTGATCTCCGTATAAGAAACCAGAGATAGAAGTGTTATAACAGATGCGAGCTAGAAAGGGTTCAAGGGAAAGAATAAAAAGAAGAGGAGATAAAGGGCAACCCTGTCGAACACCACGGTGAAGTGAGAAACGATTTGAAACCAGACTGTTGACTATAGTGGAAGCAGTAGGTGCCGTATAAAGTAAAGAAACCAGGGAGATGAATTTAGGTCCAAAACCATGCCAACGAAGTGATTTAAATAAAAAAGACCATACAACTCTATCGAAAGCTTTTTCTGCATCGATAGATATCACAGCCAGAGAATCAGATAGAGTAGATGCCTTATTTAAAACATAAAAAAATAACCGAGAGTTATCAGAGGTTAATCTGCCCTTAACAAAACCACATTGTTCTGGACCACTTAGATGGGGTAACAATGATTCGAGACGCAACGCCAATAATTTAGCAAAGATTTTATAGTCCACATTTATCAAGGATATAGGGCGATAGTTTTTACAAAGTTTGGGATCTTTACCTTCTTTGTGGATGAGACAAATAGAGGCTTCTAAGAAAGTGCCGCTCGCCTTGCCAGTAGTACAAAAGTATTGAAAGAGATTAACGAGTTTGGGGAGTAAACAATTTGAAAAATGTAAGTAAAATTCTACTGAGAAACAATCCGGACCAGGGGATTTATTTTTCTTTAGTGAGTTAAGAGAATTAGTAATTTCTTGGAGCGAAACGTCTGAGTCTAGGGAATTGAAATAAAGATCAGTTGAAATAGGAGATGGAATAATACTTAAATAAGAGTCAATAAGAGAATTCGATGCAGGCACTTCTGAAGTGTACACATTTTTATAAAAAGTTGTAAATTCATCTAGGATTTCTTAATCTTTGAAAAGATGTTTCCCATCTGCTGACTGAATAGAATCTATCAGTGTCCTCTCCTTCCTAGATTTGAGGTAGTTAGCTAAGAGTGATCCAACCTTATTACACCCTCCATAATATTGAGCACTACTACGAAGTAGAATAGATGAAGCGTTGTCAGTAGAGATCTTATTAAACTCAAGTTTAGCACGAACAAGCTTCTGCAAGGTGGAATCAGATGAGGAAGTGTAAAATTGGTGTTCTAGGCGTTTGATATTGGTTAATAGAGCCTTATGCTGAATGAGGTTGTGTTTCTTTTTCTTGGCCACGGAATCAATAATAAATCCTCGGGCAGTGGCTTTAAAGGTGTCCCATATCAAAGCAGGAGATATAGATGGATCTTCATTCAAAGAAAAGAATTCTTCCGCGAAGGAAGTGAAGGAAGATGAAAAAACTGGATCTTGTAAAAGAAAATTGTTAAATCTTCATCTAGAAGATTTGGGCTGTGAACGGAGCAAATCAAAATCAGCAATCACCGGAGCATGGTCTGAAATTAAAATGGGTTCGATTGAAGATGAAATAAGATTTTGAGCTAAAGGTTTGGATAGGAAGATGTAATCCAGTCGGGATAGGGAGCCATGTGGAGGAGAGAAAAAGAAAACTCTGTTTGTTCTGGGTGACATAGTCTCCAAGCATCTACAAGATGTGTCTGTGTGTAATTGAGCTATGAAACTGTTTATCGGATTTATGGGGAATAAAGCGTATCTGGGATTTGCGCTCAATAAAGGGGTCCATAACCTGGTTACAATCACCTCCAAGGATAAAAAATTCATCTTTGTGTTGCATACATTTATTAGTAATAGCAGGCCATAAAGTGTAATCTGGTTGGGACGGACCATATATATTAAAAACAGTTAAAGAAATATTATTAATAAGTAGTTTAACTAAAATCCATCTGCCATCAGCGTCTATTTCTTGTGAAACAACAGAGCATTTCAATTTTTTGTGAACTAAAATAATAACACCATTCTTTTTTGTAGTTGTAGGAGAGACAAGAACAGAACCGACCCAATTACGTTTGAGCTTAAGAGCCTCAACTTCTGATAGATGAGATTCTTGTAATAAAACTAAGTCAGGATTGTAAGAGGCTAAATGTGAAAGAATTCTCTGCCTCTTTATAGGATTAATAAAACCTTTTACATTCCATGTAACAACTCTGAATGTGAAACAATAACCATAAATATAAAACAATGGAACTGATAGCAATAGAGGAGTATAGGGAGAGTAATAGGCAAAGCCAGAGTATAGAAAAAAAGATACATTAAGAGGAAAGAGGGAAAGGAGAAAAGAAATATGAGTAAGAAGAGACAGTACATGTCAGGTGACGACTGTAATACGTACCTTCACAGGGAAACACAAGGGAGAAGATGAGAAGCGTGAACGGACAACAGGGTTGGCACACCTAACAAAGGGCAGCGGACCACACCACGGACGTCAATAAAAACATATAATGGAACACGAACATGAGGTAGGTAGGTACAAAATTAGGATCCAAAGAACCTGAAAAAAGAATCAAAAGGTTATGCAAACGAAAAGGAATAGTAAGGCTATATAACCTGTTACAATAAAAGGAGAATCAATATAGACATTACAGAGAAATCATTAAAGTCAGGTATGAGGAGGAGAGCCAGCAATCTCCATCGAGGAAGTAGAATGAGAGTGAATGAATTTTCTGAGATCTGCAGGATCCTCAAATGTAGAAGTTTTATTCAAAAAGGTGACTTTAAATAAGCACGGATGGAATAAGCCATATTGAGCACCCAAAGAGCGAAAGAGCGGGACGGAGATCCAAAAATTCCTTTCGACGTTTGGTGGTAGCTGAGGAAACGTTTTGAGAAATAAATAGTTTTATGCCCTGCCAATTTAGCTGCTTCTTGGATTTAGCTGCATTCAGAACTTGTAGTAGATCTGTGAATTGCAGAAATAAGATTACACCACGAGGTTTAGATGGAGCAGATGAGGAAGACAAGCGTGGACCTAGTCTGTGTGCTCTTTTAATATTTAATTTGGTTGAAGTAGGAAGGTCCAAGAGCTGTGGAAGAAATGCGGTGAAGAACGTAACCGGATCGTTACCCTCAAGGCCTTCAGGAAGACCATACAAGCGAAGGTAGTTGCGACGATTTCTATTTTCAAGATCTTCAGCCGATTTCCTTAGTTGTAGAACCTCTTTTTCCAACGAAGAAATTCTGGAGGATGAGTCTTGTACGTCACTAATTTGTTGTTCCACCACCGAAAGGCGGGAATCCAGGGACGACCACTTGTCATCTAAAATCTGCAGACGAGAGTTTGTTTCCTCAACAAATGGTCTTAAAGCGCGAATTTCCTCCAGAACAATTTTCAGAGAAACCGGAGACACAGATTTTGGACGAGAAGGAGGATCGTGTTTGATTCTCTTGATGGTGGTCAAAGGTAATTGTTGTTTGGACGCCATGGTCGACACAACTGTAGGGCGAGAGTACGTCGTTTGCGGTAATCCCTCAGAAGGCTGAGAGGAATTATAGGAGGTTGCAGAGTAAGCAGGACAAGACAGCGATTCGCTGGATTTAAGATTTTTGGAGGAGTGTAATAACTTTTTGCTCCTACCCATGAGATAAATAGCCAGGAATCAAGAAAACAGGCTTGTCCAATGGCGCAGCAATAATTTAATAAAAACACTCCACAGAAGAACAATATTTGTGTTGAGTATTTGGACCTCCAATAGAAATGTTCATTAGCCAAAGATAGTGCGACGTAAGAAGCAAAAAGTGGAGAAATTGGCATTACCAGGATCATTATAGTGAAAATGTGAGGAAAAATAATGAAGGACAAAATTCAAAATGGCGGTCGCTAAATAGCAGAAAGAGTCACCTGAATTATATTGGTCCTATTTCAGAAGCATGGCAAATGAAAAAGGTACTCTCCTGTGGAGAAGGTGAGCAGATTCGAGAAGATGTCCTCATTGTGCTGAAAACGGCAAAATTACTGCTGTAATTACAGCCGCGATGTCCGGTGCGGCGCGGAGCTCCGAGGTCAGGCGGCCATCTTAGGTCGCGGTGCGCGCGACTCCACAGTATGCACTTTTAATATTGTTTTTATATGTATTTTAACTGTAATTTCGCTGTGTTCAATGATTAATTTATATGTCTATGATTAACTACTTTTAATCGAATAAAGTACTTTTTTGGTCAGATAATGATTGTGAACCATATGTTTTAGTAACATATGTGTCCAGTCCTGCAAGCATATTTATTGTGTGCTATTATGAGTTAAGTGATTTTCAATGTTACTATTTTTACAATACTTACAATATATATATATTTATGAAATGTTCAGTAACAATGTAACATTTTGAACTAAAAAACATAGAAATTCACAAGTTATATTTATCTCAAGTAACGATAATTCATGCCCTAAGGTAACTTTAACTCACGCAACCGCCATTCATGGTTTTCTCATCAATAATTTCATTGCCAATGTTGCAGTGATATTATCCAACTGAAATCGCTGAATAATAATATACTAAATCTCAAGTTCACCTTTGATATTCAAAACAAAGAGATTAGTTATTTGGACATTGGGATCTAAAATGAGAAATTCTGTACAAAATTATGCAGGAAATCCATAGCACAAACAACATTTTACATGCAAAGAGTGGACACCAAAAATCCCTGAAATGGAGCGTCCCCTAGTGGGAGTTTCTTAGAGCCAGACAGAGCTGCTCAGGGGAACCTATCTTTGATCGACAAGCCACAGAAATGTGTGAAAGATTTAAAACATGTGGATATCCAGATACTGTTTTATCTGATGCTCTACATTGAGCCAAAACAAAAAAAGTGAGACATTATTATTAATTAAACCAAAGGGAGCTCTGATGGCAAACAAAGAATTGTTAAAATTGGAAGCTCCTTAAAATGGATGAGGATCTTAAAAGCATACTATCTGAATCCCCCAACATATCATACAGAAAAACAGCATCATTGGGAGACTTACTAACCAACAGTTACATGAATCCTGAACATCTGGAGTCAAACGTCACTACGAACTGGCTAGCAAATAAAAATAAGAAAGAAGGATTTGGAAATGCCCCAAATTGAAAGCTTGTGCACATGGATTTAACACTACTGAATTAAGAACAATATATGAAACTATGAATAAAATCAAGGAATGGATCACTTGTGAAACAGATTAAGTGGTTTACGTCCTAGAATGCACATGTGGCAAAAAGTATCTGGGAAATACTGTTAATAAACTGAAACTCCGCATTTTACAACATTTGCGAGCCATAAGAAATCAGGATTTCCAATATGCCATGGCAAAGCACATTTGGGAGGAACACAATGGAGAAATAAACTATTAAATATTATGGAGTAAAAAATGTGGCAAACAAGGCGAAAGGAGGTATCAGAGAGCTGGATCTTCAGAGAGCAGAATCCAGAATGATCATCTTAATGAGTACGAAGACTACACATTGCCTGAATACAGATGTGGAACTATATGTGCATTTATAATGGATATCCTTTAATTGAAATGGAATCATGAATAAGAGGGGACATAAATAGAATGAGAAAAATGTGTGAGGCTGTAAGATAGACATTTTCTCTTATTAGATCATGCAATATTTTTTATAAGATTTATATGAAGGTTATTATACTCAAAGTATTGTGGGGCTTATTTATGAGCCCCTTGTGCCGTCGGTGCATCACATTGCGTGACACACCGACGGTGCAACCTGCTGAGTGAAATTTACAAGCCAATGTAAATCCAACCTGCGTGGCTTTACGTGTGCTCGTAAATCTCACCCCAATTCGCGCAACACCTTGCGTGTTAGGGGCGTGACATGGGTGTTGCTGTGGGTGTTCCCACGCAATACCCATGTCCACTGATGCATTTCCAGATTTAAGAGCAATCGTAAATCTGGAAATGCGTCAGGATGCTACGCCACCTCCAGGGGTGGCATAGGGAGGCGCAACGAGGAGAAATGTTCAAATTTCTCCTCGTTTTTTCCTCTTTTAATGCGTGTTGCTTTCTACAGCATGCATTGGAAGAGGAAATCACCTCAAGTGATTGTTTTTGTGCAGGAAGGTGCCCCTTCCTGCACAAAAACAGTCACCCCACGATGCAGGCACCCTTGCACGATGGTGCAAGGTTGCCTGCGCCGACGCATGGCAGCAGTTTGTGAGCCAGCGAAGGGGAAAGGCACAGAGATGCGACATGTTGCTGTAAATATGTCGCATTCTGCGCCTGGAAACTAATGCAGCGTGGCGCAACAAAATAACTTGTGGCACAGCGCTGCGTTAGTTTCCCATAAATAAGCCCCTGTATTTTTATAATGATTAATTAAGTAATTTGCAAATTCTCAAACTGCTGCATGCGAATTTGCACATGGCCATTGTTTACATTGTATTGGCACTTTATTAAACTTATATGAGCAGTGGATGAAAATCTGATCAAATGAAAACTTTGAACACCTTGCATCTTATAAACGTATTATGAGAAAACTCATATACGGTCAAATTTTGCACATCGATCATAGTTTATAGAGCTATTGCACTTTGTGACATCTACACACATGCACTGCAAAAAATATATATGGCATTTGCACTTTTTGTACCTGTTTTAAAATCAACGTTTTACAAATTTGCGTTTAAAATTAATACAATAGATACGTTTATTAATTTATTGATATGTCCAAGTCAAGTCAAGTCAGTCAAGTCAAGTCAAGTCAAAGAAATTTAGACATTTATTTAGCGCACATATCACCCGAAGGTCTCATGGTGCTAGCGTACGACTCCACTGGAGCTGGAGGTCAGATAAAGGGACGTTATAATGTTAATGTTAATGTTAATGGAATTTATAAGAGCGCACGAATACCCGGAGGTGTCTTGGCGCTGATGATCAAATAGCCAGGTTTTTAATTCCTTGCGGAATCGCTTGTGATCTGTTACGGAGAGTAATTGAAATGGAAGTTTATTCCAGAGAGCAGGAGCAAGAAAAGAGAAAGATCTACCGCCATTCCTGGCGGTACGAATTTTACGTGGGGTAAGGAGAGATTTGGTGCTTGACTTGAGCGTCCTATTTGGCTAGTACCAGCTGAGTTTTTTTGCGAAGTAGCTAGGCCCATTTCCATACATGTTCTTGTGCACTAGACAGAGGATCTTGAAGCGGATTCGCTTCCTAATGGGGAGCCAGTGGAGAGTCTTCAGACTAGGCGCTGATGGAGACCTTGAAGGGAGGTTTAGTACAAGTCTGGCGGCAGTGTTTTGCAAGACTTCAAGCCTAGAGTAGAGCTCTTCATTGATAGAGGTCAACAGGGCATTTCCATAGTCGATACGGCTTATGATTAGTCCCTGGACAAGTGGTTTCCTCGATTCAGTTGGGATCCATTGAAAAATTTTATGTAGACTGCGCATTATTCCATAACAGGTGCTGATTATGTGGTCTATATGGTTTTTCATTGACAACTGGTTATCAATCATTACTCCAAGGTTCCGCACCACGAGTTTTGGAGATGGACAGGGACCCAAATTGTGGGGCCACCAGTCATTCGACCAAAATTCGTGGGCCCTACCAAAGAGAATGACCTCTGTCTTGCTACCATTAAGCTCAAGATGGTTGGTACGCATCCAGTTATCGATGTGGGTCATGCAGTTTTAAAACGAATCTTAGTGTTGGTGGGATCAGGGCCTAGGGTGATCAATAGCTGGGTGTCATCAGCATATGACGGTAAGTAGACATAATATCGAACTTTTAATATCGATATACATAAATATCGAGTTTAGTATATCAATAGTATTAAATATCGATGTTAAAAATATCGATTTTAAGTATTGTTGAAAATATCGAAGTTTGTAATATCGACTGTTAAAATATCGTTATGTTTAAATATCGTTATTGTAGTATATTGTAATGTATATAGAGTTTGTTTGTCGTATAATAATAGTAAGTTAATGTTATAAAAAAATTAATTTGTCTAATATTTGTTAGAAGCGGGATGTTGGGTTTATAGGGGATAAGGGTGGGGAGTGTTTTAAAATATTTGATTTTAATTTATAAAAATTCGAAATTTAAAATTATAATTTAGAAAATATAATTTCGAATTTATAATACTATTTTTTAGGAGCGGGGATGTTGGGTTTATAGGGGATAAGGGTGGGGAGTGTTTAAAAATAATTTATTAAAAAATTTAAGAAATTAGAAATTTTACATTATAATTTAGACAATATATTTTCGAAGTTATAAAAATATTGCAATTAATTATATTAAATATTGTACTAATTTATGATACGTATTGTCAAATAATTAAAATTTAATGTATAGTGTAGTTAGTTATATTACATTAATTTTAATAGGAAAAGAAAAATATATATGTAAAAGGTCTGGCAATTCTTTTTATTTTACTGTAATTACAGTGGGTATAGTAAATTAATAAAGTTTACTGTTCAGCACCTATCATTAATTAATACTAACTGGAGTGGGAATAGTAAATTAATTAAGTTTAGTGTCCAGCACCTACCCTTAATTAATACTAACTGGAGTGGGAATAGTAAATTAATTAAGTTTAGTGTCCAGCACCTACCTTGAATTAATACTAACTGGAGTGGGAATAGTAAATTAATTAAGTTTAGTGTCCAGCACCTACCTTGAATTTATACTAACTGGAGTGGGAATAGTAAATTAATTAAGTTTAGTGTCCAGCACCTACCTTGAATTAATATTAATTGGAGTAGGAATAGTAAATTAATTAAGTTTAATGTCCAGCACTTAACCCTAATTAATACTAACTGGAGTGGGAATAGTAAATTAATTAAGTTTAGTGTCCAGCACCTACCCTGAATTAATACTAACTGGAGTAGGAATAGTAAATTAATTAAGTTTATTGTCCACACCTACCCCTAATTAATACTAACTGGAGTGGGAATATTAAATTAATTAAGTTTAGTGTCAAGCATCTACCCTGAATTAATACTAACTGGAGTGGGAATAGTAAATTAATTAAGTTTAGTGTCCACACCTACCCCTAATTAATACTAACTGGAGTGGGAATACTAAATTAATTAAGTTTAGTGTCCAGCACCTACCCTGAATTAATACTAACTAGAGTGGGAGTAGTAAATTAATTAGGTTTACTGTCCAGCACCTACCCCTAATTAATAGTAACTGGAGTGGGAATAGTAAATTAATTAAGTTTAGTGTCCAGCACCTACCTTGAATTAATACTAACTGGAGTGGGAATAGTAAATTAATTAAGTTTAGTGTCCAGCACCTACCTTGAATTTATACTAACTGGAGTGGGAATAGTAAATTAATTAAGTTTAGTGTCCAGCACCTACCTTGAATTAATATTAATTGGAGTAGGAATAGTAAATTAATTAAGTTTAATGTCCAGCACTTAACCCTAATTAATACTAACTGGAGTGGGAATAGTAAATTAATTAAGTTTAGTGTCCAGCACCTACCCTGAATTAATACTAACTGGAGTAGGAATAGTAAATTAATTAAGTTTATTGTCCACACCTACCCCTAATTAATACTAACTGGAGTGGGAATATTAAATTAATTAAGTTTAGTGTCAAGCATCTACCCTGAATTAATACTAACTGGAGTGGGAATAGTAAATTAATTAAGTTTAGTGTCCACACCTACCCCTAATTAATACTAACTGGAGTGGGAATACTAAATTAATTAAGTTTAGTGTGCAGCACCTACCCTGAATTAATACTAACTGGAGTGGGAGTAGTAAATTAATTAAGTTTAGTGTCCAGCACCTATTCCTAATTAAAACTAACTGGAGTGGGAATAGTAAATTAATTAAATTTAGTGTCCAGCACCTGCTCCTAATTAATACTAACTGGAGTGGGAACAGTAAATTAATTAAGTTTAGTGTTCAGCACCTACCCTGAATTAATACTAACTGGAGTGGGAATAGTAAATTAATTAAGTTTAGTGTCCAGCACCTACCCTTAATTAATACTAACTGGAGTGGGAATAGTAAATTAATTAAGTTTAGTGTCCAGCGCCTACCTTGAATTAATACTAACTGGAGTGGGAGTAGTAAATTAGTTAAGTTTAGTGTCCAGCACCTATCCTTAATTAATACTAACTGGAGTGGGAATAGTAAATTAATTAAGGTTAGTGTCCAGCATCTACCTTGAATTTATACTAACTGGAGTGGGAATAGTAAATTAATTAAGTTTAGTGTCCAGCACCTACCTTGAATTAATATTAATTGGAGTAGGAATAGTAAATTAATTAAGTTTAATGTCCAGCACCTATCCCTAATTAATAATAACTGGAGTGGGAATAGTAAATTAATTAAGTTTAGTGTCCAGCACCTACCCTGAATTAATACTAACTGGAGTAGGAATAGTAAATTAATTAAGTTTAGTGTCCACACCTACCCCTAATTAATACTAACTGGAGTGGGAATACTAAATTAATTAAGTTTAGTGTGCAGCACCTACCCTGAATTTATACTAACTGGAGTGGGAGTAGTAAATTAATTAAGTTTAGTGTCCAGCACCTATTCCTAATTAATACTAACTGGAGAGGGAATAGTAAATTAATTAAATTTAGTGTCCAGCACCTACTCCTAATTAATACTAACTGGAGTGGGAATAGTAAATTAATTAAGTTTAGTGTTCAGCACCTACCCTGAATTAATACTAACTGGAGTAGGAATAGTAAATTAATTAAGTTTAGTGTCCACACCTACCCCTAATTAATACTAACTGGAGTGGGAATACTAAATTAATTAAGTTTAGTGTCCAGCACCTACCCTGAATTAATACTAACTGGAGTGGGAGTAGTAAATTAATTAGGTTTACTGTCCAGCACCTACCCCTAATTAATAGTAACTGGAGTGGGAATAGTAAATTAATTAAGTTTAGTGTCCATCACCTACCCTGAATTAATAATAACTGGAGTGGGAATATTAAATTATTTAAGTTTAGTGTCCATCACCTACCCTGAATTAATATTAACTAGAGTGGAAATATTAAATTAATTAAGTTTAGTGTCCAGCACCTACCCCTAATTAATAGTAATTGTATTGGGAATAGTAAATTAATTTACCTACCCCTAATTAATACTAACTGGAGTGGGAATAGTAAATTAATTAAGTTTAGTGTCCAGCACATATTCCTAATTAATACTAACTGGAGTGGGAATAGTAAATTAATTAAATTTAGTGTCCAGCACCTACTCCTAATTAATACTAACTGGAGTGGGAATAGTAAATTAATTAAGTTTAGTGTCCAGCCCCTACCCCTAATTAATGCTAAATGTAGTGGGAATAGTAAATTAATTAAGTTTAGTGTCCATCACCTACCCTGAATTAATATTAACTGGAGTGGGAATATTACATTAATTAAGTTTAGTGTCTAGCACATAACCATAATTAATACTAACTGGAGTGGGAATAGTAAATTAATTAAATTTAGTGTCCAGCACCTACCCCTAATTAATTAATACTAACTGGAGTGGGAATACTAAATTAATTAAGTTTAGTGACCAGCACATAACCATAATTAATACTAACTGGAGTGGGAATAGTAAATAATTAAATTTAGTGTCCAGCACCTACCCCTAATTAATACTAAATGTAGTGGGAATAGTAAATTATTTAAGTTTAGTGTCCAGCCCCTACCCCTAATTAATGCTAAATGTAGTGGGAATAGTAAATTAATTAAGTTTAGTGTCCATCACCTACCCTGAATTAATATTAACTGGAGTGGGAATATTAAATTAATTAAGTTTAGTGTCCAGCACCTACCCCTAATTAATAGTAATTGTATTGGGAATAGTAAATTAATTAGGTTTAGTGTCCAGCACCTACCCCTAATTCATACAAAATGGAATGGGAATAGTAAATTAATTACATTTAGTGTCCAGCACCTACTCCTAATTAATACTAACTGGAGTGGGAATAGTAAATTAATTAAGTTTAGTGTTCAGCACCTACCTCTAATTAATACTAACTGGAGTGGGAATACTAAATTAATTAAGTTTAGTGTCCAGCACCTACCCCTAATTAAAAGTAATTGTATTGGGAATAGTAAATTATTCAAGTTTATTCTCCAGCACCTACCCCTAATTAATACTAACTGGAGTGGGAATAGTAAATTAATTAAGTTTAGTATCCAGCACCTACCTTGAATTAATACTAACTGCAGTGGGAGTAGTAAATTAATTAAGTTTACTGTCCAGCACCTACCCCTAATTAATAGTAACTGGAGTGGGAATAGTAAATTAATTAAGTTTAGTGCCTAGCACCTTCCTTGAATTAATACTAACTGGAGTGGGAATATTAAATTAATTAAGTTTAGTGTCCAGCACCTACCCCTAATTAATAGTAATTGTATTGGGAATAGTAAATTAATTAGGTTTAGTGTCCAGCACCTACCCCTAATTCATACAAAATGGAATGGGAATAGTAAATTAATTACATTTAGTGTCCAGCACCTACTCCTAATTAATACTAACTGGAGTGGGAATAGTAAATTAATTAAGTTTAGTGTTCAGCACCTACCTCTAATTAATACTAACTGGAGTGGGAATACTAAATTAATTAAGTTTAGTGTCCAGCACCTACCCCTAATTAAAAGTAATTGTATTGGGAATAGTAAATTATTCAAGTTTATTCTCCAGCACCTACCCCTAATTAATACTAACTGGAGTGGGAATAGTAAATTAATTAAGTTTAGTGTCCAGCACCTACCTTGAATTAATACTAACTGCAGTGGGAGTAGTAAATTAATTAAGTTTACTGTCCAGCACCTACCCCTAATTAATAGTAACTGGAGTGGGAATAGTAAATTAATTAAGTTTAGTGCCTAGCACCTTCCTTGAATTAATACTAACTGGAGTAGGAATAGTAAATTAATTAAGTTTAATGTCCAGCACCTACCCCAAATTAATACTAACTGGAGTGGGAATAATAAATTAATTAAGTTTAGTGTCCAGCAACTACCCTGTATTTATGCTAAATGTGTATTAATTTATAATCTTTAAAACAATTATAGTTTAAAGTAGTATAATATTTTAATTATAAGATAGTTGTAAATAAAAACATAAACATTATATATATACTTAATTTAAACATATTATTTTAAACACAATATTTAATAAAAATAAACTTAATATGTAACATTGAATATAACATTAATAAAATGGCAGACAAAAAATTAGACATTTTAATTTTTTAAAGATGTTTATTTATTGTAAATTATTTTAAAATCATGAAGAAATATGTATTTTATTAAAAATATGTAAGATAAATACAGACATAGAGATTGGAAATCATATTTATTTTACCAATACAAAGGGGCCTATTAGGATGGCGGGTGGACCGCCACTGCTGGCCCGGCGGTGGCGATCCACCCGCCATCCATACCTGATTTACCCCGGCCATATTAATATGGCGGGGGTACCGCGGCGGACAGAAAGACCGTCCGCCGCTTTTCCGCCGGTCGGATTGCCGGCCGGGCGGAAAAGGCCCTCAATATAGTGGGGGTGCCTTGCAGGCACCGCCATCCATATTAGGATGTGAAATTTCAAAGGCCTTTCCATGGCGGCGTGCCGCCATGGATAGGCCAGCGTAAATTGCGCCCCCGGGGGGGTGGGGGGGTGGGTGGCTGCACTTGGGGTGTACCATTGCCATGCACAAGGTGGCAGGCACCGCCCGCCGCAATGTGAAAAATGCGGGATGCGACTGCCACAGTGGCGGTCGCATCCTGATTGGCATGGCGGGACCGCCGCTCCTCCGCCATCGTAATAGGCCCCAAAATGTTTTGTACATATGAATATTTTTACATTTAATAATTAAAGAAAACAAATTATTATAACATTGGTACATTGTTTTAAACAGTTATGTAAATTTTGTAATAATAGATAATGTAGGTTACCATTTTCTTACATACATTTGAAACACAATATATTTATTTATAACAGTGGTTAATTTCAGTTTGGTATTGTGAACATTTTTTATTTAGTTACATATATTGGTAACATATTAATTATATAACAATTTTCACAATTTGTTTAAACATTTTTTAAGTATAAACTTAGTTACATTTTCTAAATAAATAATAATACATTTTAATTAATAATATTAATATATAAAATATTAATGTTATTAATTATTACATGGTTTAATTTATAAACATTTTTTTAATAGAGGTAGATATTTTTAAATATAAAGAAACTTATTACAAGTTTTCATAAATGTATGTAACTTGTAAATATATGAAATTATAATATTAAATATTATGTGTTTAATAATATTTATTATTATAATTTTACAATGGTATAAAAATGAAAAATACATTTAAACAAATAAGATAACAATTGTAGTATTTTAATTAAACATAAGTAATTTATATATAATGTAATGATATTTTTTTAATTAAATTAGGTTTATTTTATATGTTTGAAGCTGCCATATTTGTTTGGGGCTTATATTAAGTAACCGCTCGCTGTTGTTTTGGGTTATTTCGAATGGGAGAAGGTCGCAGTTGGGAGCTGCTTCACGTCGAGGAAGGTAAGATTACTTTTCTTAATTAAACTACATTTTTAATTTAATTTGAAGGTAGTTAAGTTGTAGTTAGTTTGTGTAGAGTTAAGTTTTTGGAGTTGTGGTGTTTTTTATGCGTTCGTTAGGTTTTGACTATTTATGTATCATTATTTTTTGAGGCCTAGTTTAGAAATGTTTAAGTCTGGTAGGATATGTGTTATTATGGTGTGTATAATGTTTGTAATACTGTTATAATGTCTATTATGTGTATATTTGTGTGGGTGGGAATGTTTGTGTGTTTTTTACAGGTTTTGTTCGATCAAAGTTGCAGTTACTAGAAGATTGCGTTTTTTAAAATTAAGGAAGTGTATATTAGTTTAAGTAACTAATAATTATTTTACACTTCCTTAATTTTTCGGGTTTTCATGGAGCGTTCCTTTTTTTAAAACCCTTTTTCGGGTGTTTTATGGTTTATGGATTGTGGATTTACGGATCGAGGATTACTTTTTGGAACAGTTGGATTTTTTCATTTTTTGGGGGTAATTTTTATTCTATTTGGATTATGAGCTACCAGCATTGTTTTCCAAGATGTGGGATTTTCTGTCTACAGCTACGGAAACGGTAAGTTAATTTAATTATTTATTGTGGGAGGGAAATGGTATAATATTTACTGTTATTGTTGTTTATTTTTTCAAATATCTAATTAATATGTCTATATATATATTTATTTATTAATAAAAGTATATTAGACAAATTATTTAGTGCCCCATTAGGATGGCGGGCGGACTTCAGTCCGCCTGCCACCCTAGCGGTGCTGGGACCGGCCGCCAGCGGTGCGGCGGTCCCGCACCGCAAATTAGGATGCGACCGCCACCCTGGCGGTCGCATTCCGCATCTTTACATTGCGGCGGGTGCTGCTGTAAGCAGCACCCACCGCAATGCCAAAGAGGCATGTTGGCACCGCGCGGTGCCTGCCACCTTGTGCATGGCAATGCAGTGCAGCCCCCCACCACCCGGGGGCCCACAACGGGCCCCCAAAGCAATTCCCACCAGCCTTTCTATGGCGGCATCGCCGCCATGGAAAGGTCTTGTTTACCTCCCATCCTAATATGGATGGCGGTGCCTGCTAGGCACCGCCACCAAATTAGAGGCCAATTCCACCCGGCCAGCAATCGCAACGATTGCCGAGCGGCTGACGCACTTTGCGTCCGCCGCGTTACACCCCGCCATGGTAATATGGCGGGGTGTAAATGAGGTTGTGATGGCAGGTGGATCGCCACCACCGGCCGGGCGGTGGCGATCCGCCCGCCATCATAATGACCCCCTTAGTTTTAAAAAACAATAATAATTCATTTGTATGCATTTGAATAATTTTAACAGAAAATAATTATATATTTTACACTTGTTTGAGAGGTTAGAGTAGGCTTTTGGCAATTATTGCTAAGTATTCTAGGCCTCTTGTTGTAGGGTATAGTCTGACTTGTTGTTGTAGGTATTCAAACATTTGTTTAGTTTGTTTGGATAGTTTAGGCTTTATTTGTGTGACAGATTGCTCCATTCTTAGCTGTTGGTAGCTCTGTTCTTTTTGGAGGGAGAGTAGGAGTTTGTGGAGAGTAGGTGTACCTCGTCCTGTTGTTGCTTGGAAGGCATTATGCCAACCTTCAACAGCATTGTTTGTTTTTGCCTCTTGATTTAGTGTGCTAAGGTAGACATTCCACCATGGAATTTGGTATTTTGGTTGTCTCCTATGTCCTGATCTATGAAGTCTTCCCACCCAGGTATCTTCAAAATTGTCTAGGAGGGGACATAATTTTTGTTCATGTTGGTGGTAGTAAGGACTTTCTATTAAAAGATTGTAATGTTCGGCCACGTCAGTAACTGGGACGTAGGCCAGTGCAATACGTTTTTTTATTTGGTATGCGAATGAACTGTTTGTCGCATATTCAACACTTAGGGCCCGATTACGATCTCGCTCGGAAAGCCCTACGACTGACTCCGTCCCGTAGAGCTTTCCGACCGACTCGTGCTCCGGGGCTAAGAGCGACAGAGTACGATGCGCTGCAGCGCTGACGGACTCGGGTCGCTCGGAGCCCCATTGAAGTCAATGGGAGCCTGTTGTACGTCGCGTACAAAGGCTTCCATCGTGAAAAATGTACGTCTTGGAAAAGGGCGCCCCCTGTCGCGTGCCCGCGTCGGTGCCCCCCACAACGTACATGCATGGGTGAGGGGGACCCCTGGTCTGTCTGAGTGGTAGGGCCCCGGGTGAAGGGGGGTCCGCCGTGGACC
Source organism: Calotriton arnoldi (assembly GCA_963921515.1). Lineage (NCBI taxonomy): Eukaryota > Metazoa > Chordata > Amphibia > Caudata > Salamandridae > Calotriton > Calotriton arnoldi. The sequence goes on along the minus strand of CAWUFW010011128.1, from coordinate 375,970 downwards.
CCCGAAGTACGCTTCCCGGAGCTTTTTCGAGCCGGAGGCTCCGACTCGCACCGGCTGCTGTTCACATCGCGCATCGTACTTGGCCGGCCGGAAACCGTTCACATTGCACTGTACGCGTCGGACAGATTTGAGTCGCTCGGGAGGCATCGCAGAAGGGTACGAGTCGGTCGTAGCGCGAGGCTTGAAGCGCATCGTACTTGCTCGCTCGTACAGCTGTACGAGTTGCACAGAAATCACGCGTACGACTCGGACTCGCTAATGACGGATCCCGCTAGGAGCCCTTCCGAGCGAGATCGGAATCGGGCCCTAAGTGTTGATTTCTGAAGGTGTCTCCATAGACACTGATTGAAATGATAGTAACATCCCTGAATTGATGTGTGTGGGTAAGAATTTAGAATTGCACTTATTATAGCCTGCTCAAAATCTATTATTATTTTCTGTGGAAAATAATTATTTGTTTCCTGTTTAATTTTACTTAGTACTTCCATATATGTGGAGTTCTGTTTATTGGGTAACAAGGCATAGATAAAGGGAATGTTGGTGTTCTGATATAGGGCATGGACAGTGTATAATTGATAGAATGGTTTGGGACAGATTTTAAAAGTCCCGTCCATCATCCATGTTTCTGATTGTTGTAGCTTTATTAAATTGTTTGCAGTTGCAAACATAATTATTCTTTTCTCTTTGCATTTGTTGTCATAGAGAACAAAGGGTTCTTCATTATGAGTTATAGATAGTTCTGGGGGAATTACCACCTCTTTAAATGTTTTTGGAGCAGGTGTGGTAGTTGTTGTGGCTTTTTTTGTGCGAGCTATAGTTCTTTTTAATGTAGAAATAGAGGGCATTTGCCCAGTAGCATGTTTGGGTACTGGAGGCAGAAATTCTTTAAGTATTTGAGTCGTAGGTGTTTGTGAGCTAGTGCTAGCTTCTTTAATGTTATCAAGGGCATTCCTAACCTCTATTTCAGTAACATTTGGAGGGTGGTTATGCTCCCTTGTATACAAAACAGTTGTTTCTCTAGTTGTTGCTCGACCATAACACTTATTTGAATAGTACTTGCTACATTTTTAATTTACTTTTAGTCCACTTTGCTTTTCCTGGGTTTACACATACCCCATGTAACATAGCAACATTTTTCCTTTTTGGGATGAGATAAATTGGGCGCCTTCTGTCATTGTGATGTGTTAAATTCTACAAAAAATGTATATCAAAATTATTAAAACGAATATTGTACATGTTTTTTTATTAATAAATACATATTGTTATTAATATACTTACAATGTTGGTTTTGAGCTGCTTTTAAATAGAGATGTTTTTTCTTTGTTGGTTGAATTCTGTCAAGTTGTTTATTTTTCTGTTGGAAGAGTAAAACATATTTTTACTTATTTCACATGTCATGAGTGATGTAATATGTGACGTCATCAGCAGTGCATTGCGGGGGCGCGAGTTATAGTTAGCTGAACTAACTATAACGGGGGAATTTCACTGGTTTTGTACGAGTGAAATGTCCAACTAACTATAACTGTCCCTAAAACGTATGGTTTTTTCAGTGAATTTCTAAGGTTTTTTAAATGCTAATTTCTAACTATAACGTGCCTGAAACCTATGGTTTTTTCAGTAAATATATATATATATATATATATATATATATATATATATATATATATATGTGTAAATGAGGGATTGTTCCCTTTAAGTACACAACTTTCACTATTGTAACCATATGACCCTGCTGAAGGCTACGGCTGAAATGCGTTGGTGTCTTTGTTGGCACCTAAGGAAGAAATAAAACAAGAGGATTGGGAACCTGTGCTGTCCTATATATATACATATAGCAGGACAGCACAGGTTCCCAATCCTCTTGTTTTTTCAGTGAATTTCAAAGGTTTTTTAAATGCTAATTTCTAACTATAACGTGTCTGAAACCTATGGTTTTTTCAGTGAATTTCAAAGGTTTTTAAATGCTAATTTCTAACTATAACGTGCCTGAAACCTATGGTTTTTTAAGTGAATTTCAAAGGTTTTTTAAATGCTAGTTTCTAACTATGCCTACAGAGGTAGGACATGTGAAGAAAGAAGAAAAAACGCACAGAAAGAAGCAAAAGAAATGCAGAAAGAAGCAACAGAAGTCCACAAAGACGAAGAAAAGAGCAGGAAGAAGCAAGACATGTGCAGAAAGAACCAACAGAGGAGCAGAAAGAGGCCTTGTTGCAAAATCATCCTGTGCCCACAACTTTTTCAGACGGGTACTGGTGGTAACTGACTCGGACTAACCAGGCCTAGAGCCAGTGCTATGCTAAAAGACACTTAGAATACAGTAAAAACACCAACATACACTAGGGAACACAATGCGTTGGGGTACCCCTGTGATTAGCATGACCTCCTCTGTAAGGCCCTAGTACATAATAGGGCAGGGGGATTAAAACTTCCTCTTAAAACGCGCCCCGGGGCGAGTTTGCACAGTGGTGAAGGGAGGGGGGGGCCTGAGGTGACATATGTGCAAACAAGCCCTGTGGCCGTTTTAAGTTGGGAGATTAAGTCCCCTTGAATCCTGAGGGTCCCTGGGGTCCAACTAGCCCACTAGGTACCTCCAGTAAGCGCCACAGAGCTGCGTTGCACAGAGGTGTAAAAGGGGCATGGCCTGGACCACCTCTCCGCAACGCAGCCCTGTGGCGTGCACTGGAGGTACCTGGTGGGCTAGTTGGCCCCCAGGGTCCCTCAGGATTCAAGGGGAATTAATTCCCCAACTTAAAACGTGCCACAGGGCGTGTTTGCACACATGTCACCTGAAGCCCTGCCCCCTCCCATCACCACTGTGCAAACGCGCCCTGTGGCGTGTTTTAAGTTGGGGTATTAGGTCACCTTGAATCCTGAGGGTCCCTGGGGCCCAACTAGCCCACCAGGTACTTCCAGTAAGCGCCACAGGCCTGCGTTACAGAGAGGTGGTCTGAGGCCACGCCCCTTTTTACACCTCTCTGCAACGCAGCTCTGTGGCACTTACTGGAGGTACCTGGTGGGCTAGTTGGACCCCAGGGACCCTCAGGATTCAAGGGGACTTAATCCCCCAACTTAAAACACACCACAGGGCGTGTTTGCACACATGTCACCTCAGGCCCCGCCCCCTCCCTTCACCACTCTGCAAACGCGCCCCGTGGCGTGTTTTAAATTGGGGGATAAAGTCCCCTTGAATCCTGAGGGTCCCTGGGGTCCAACTAGCCCACCAGGTACCTTCAGTAAGCGCCACAGAGCTGCGTTGCAGAGAGGTGTAAAAAGGGGCGTGGCCTGCACCACCTCTCTGCAACCCAGCCCTGTGGCCCGCACTGGAGGTACCTGGTGGGCTAGTTGGCCCCCAGGGACCCCCAGTATTCAAGGGGAATTAATGCCCCAATTTAAAACGCGCCACAGGGCGCGTTTGCAGAGTGGTGAAGGGAGGGGGCGGGGCCTGAGGCACGATCGCGTCTTTTTTTGTTTGTTTTTATAGAAGGGGGCTGTGTGGCCCCCTTCTTTTTCCTTTTGGGCCCTGGGGACCCCTCCCCCAGGGCCTGACCCCTTTTTTATAAAAAAAAAAAAAAAAACTGAACGGGAAGGGGGCCGCGTGGCCCCCCTCCCGTGGCCAATTCCGGCCCGGGGACCCCATCCCCCGGGGCATGGCCACATTTTAAAAAAAATTTAAGAAGTGGGGCTGCGTGGCCCCCCTCCTGAGGCCTCTATTGGCCCCGGGGACCCAATTCCCCGGGGCCGGCTTTTTTATAAACAAAAATTGGGGCAGGGGGGCCGTGTGGCCCCCCTCCAGGGCCACTACTAGCCCCGGGGACCCCATCCCCCGGGGCAGGCCCTATCCGTTGGGGACCGTGGGGGGAGCCCCAATGCCCCCACGGTCCCGCCGGCTCCCCGCGACCTGCAGGAGCCGGCATTGCTTTTCCACATGGGGAGCTGCTAACATGCAGCTCCCCTTGTGGAAAAGCAATCTGCTTTAGATTTTGGAAGAGAGAGCAGGTTTCCTGCTCTCTCTTCCAAAATCCAAAGCAAGTTTGCTATGGCAGGACGGGAGCCACGAGGCTCCCGTCCTGCCATAGCAAACAGCAGTGTCCCGGGGGTGGGCACCCTGGGACACTGCAGGAGCCGGCCCTGGGGGATGGCGGTCCCCAGGGCCATCACGGGCTCCAGGAGGGGGGCCGCGCGGCCCCCTCCCTTCACTTGCACAGCCCCGGGGAGGTGGTGGTTCCCGGGGCTCGGGGGTCCATTACGGACCCCCAAATTTACATTCTTAGTGCCCCGGGGAGATGGCGGTCCCCGGGGCGTGTGGGGGGGGCTCGAGCCCACCCACACAGGTTATTTCCTTTTTTTTTTTTAAAGCCCCGGGGGTGGCGGTCCCCGGGACTGTGGGGGGGCCGTGTGCCCCGCAAATATTCATGTAAAGCCCCAGGGGGTGGCAGTCCCCGGGGCTTGGGGGGGCCTTGGAGGCCCCCTCTCATTAATAAAGAAGCCTCGGGGGGTGGCGGTCCCCGGGGCTGCAGGGGGGCTGCGTGCCTCCCCGCAACTCATAATAGAAGCCCTGGGGAGGTGGCGGTCCCCGGGGCAGTGTGGGGGGGATTGGGGCCCCCCACACATTTTTTTTGTCCCTGCCCCCGGGACTTGGCCCACCCGGGGGCTAAATAATAACGAAGCGCGGGAGGCCCGCTTCGTTTTTTTTAGTTTCGCGGCCGGATCTGCGGATCCGGCGCGCATTTTGCCGATTTTTTTAAAAACAAATGCTTTTTTGGGCCCTGGGGGTCCTTGTGGGACCCCCTAAGCAGGCCTAGGGGGTCAGGGTGTTTCTACCCTGCCCCTTTTCTTGTTTTACACGACTGTTTTTCTGTTTTCTTGTGACTCGGTTCTACCGAGTCACAAGATGGCTGACAACACTTCCTGGTTTGGAGTGTTGACAGCCAATTAGAATAAAGCTCGTGGTCGGGAGGGTCCGCGGATCCTCCGTGCCTCTAAATATCGAAACTTTTATTTTTGATTTTCTCAGCAACTAGTGAACGGATTTACACCATTTTTAAAAAGGTCGCTTTCTGAGCCAAGCAGTACCTTTTTGCCAAATTTGGGGTAAATCCGTTCAGTAGTTTCGGCTGTAGCCTTGCATAAAGTTTCCTATGGGAAATTGATTTTTTGACTCTTATTTTTTGAATTTCTCAGGAATTACAGAACGGATTTACACCATTTAACAAAAAGGTCTCTTTCTGAACCAAGGGCTACCTTTTTGCCAAGTTTGGTGTAATTCCGTTCAGCAGTTCGGGCTGTAGCTTTGTCTAAAGTTTCCTATGGGAATTAACATGGAGAAAACACGTTTTGGGACCCCCTTTTTTCTCGGCCCTCGCTTGCCGAATAACCCCGAAACGTTCAAGACAGGAGCTGACCGGAGCGGGCTACGATTTTTGAAAATTTCGCGAAGATTCGTGAACCGGCGCCAAAGATATTGAGAAAACAAAAAACGAATTTCCTATGGAAACTAGGTCCTAACTATAACTAACTATAACTATCTACTGGCGACCGCCAGTAGATAATATATATATATATATATATATATCTTTGTTCACAGCTCATATACCCTCGTATAGCGCCAAATTCTTGGCTTAAGCAGACGCGGACCACAGGTTGGTGCTTCAATTTTGTTTATTGCTTAGACGGCCATTACGCGTTTCGGTTCAGCCGGACCTTGATCACATGACAACGCCGATGTGTTTTTTTCCCCTATTTAAAGTGCTCAGTGCTGTGGTGATTGGTGCAAATGAGTAAACATGGAAAAAATACTGTTACATAGTGCATTTAACATTGTACCTTCTTTGCATTTTGTCATGCCAATCCCATTTCCTTTTAAAAACATCAAAGCAGCATACATAATTGCTTAAATATCTGTATAAATACATTGATAAAGTCATAAAAAAGTGGGGATCTTCATTTCAACTACAAAGGGACAAATTCAGAGATTATTGCACATTGATTTGAATAAATAAATTTATTATTATTTTTTTTTTTTTTCAGTAAATAAATAATTATAGCTTATTTAAACATTGCTTTTCCCAGAATATATGATAAATGTATAAAAATTCACATTTACATCAATTAATAAACAATATATTGACAATACTTTTAAATATGTAAAAATATTAAAATTGTTTAATATATTCAAAAAAGTCCTTAATTAATTTATTTAAAATCCTTAAGATGGCTTTAATGCTTAAATGCAATATAATTCTAGTGCAAATATGTTTTGTCTCCTATGGAAGTTATTCGGAAAGATAATACTTCTCCTATTTTATTCTAATTCCATCCTACTCATTATTAAAGTGCCTGTGCGAAAATTCATTAAATACCAAAGTGCATGTGCAAATATGTGGTTTCGGTGAGTATGGCAGCCTCATTCTAGTATGTTCTATGTTTATTTATTTACTTCTGACACCTTGTATGTTATAATGGGTCGATAAGTGTAAAGGTACTGATTTGATGATCCTTAAATATAATAATATATACAAAATAATTTTCAAGAGTTTTAAAAATGAAGGGAGAACAGAGAGAATAGATACAAGTGGATGAAATAGGTAAAAACATCCTCAGCCCCAGACAAATGTGTAAGACGGAATATCTAAAAAATATATATATATATTTTTTCTCTCATCCCTCTGTTTTTGCCTCTGATAAAAATGGGAGAGTTTACAAATTCCTTTAAAGTCTAATGGCTCTTTTCGGCACTATCAAGACTATATTTATAACACCGTTTCTCCATGTGTCACGTGCTTATCTATAAGCACGTGTATAAGTCCTCCGTGTTATTTAAACCTCCTGGGGCTTTACTGTCCAAATTTAAAATGTATCTGGTTTCTAGTTTTCTCAAAAGACCCTCTCTGTTGCCTCCCCTTCTGTTAATAGGCACTGAATCAATTAAATAATATGAAAAATCTTTTAGATTACTGTCATGCTTATCCTGAAAGTGTCTTGCTACAAGGTAAGTCGGATCGTGATTCTTAATGGCTCTAATATGTTGTAGAATTCTTTTATTGGCTGGCAATTTAGTGCTGCCTACATATTTGAGTTTGCATGAGCACTCAAGAATATAAATGGCATGGTCCGTTTTGCAATGTAGAGGTTTGTTTATTTCTATTTCTTTTGTATTGAATGCCGTTTTGTACGTTGTTATGTTGTTAATGAACATTTCACCTTCGTGAATATATATATATATATATATATATATATATATATATGCATATATATATATATATATGCATATATATATATATATATATATATATATATATATATATATATATATATATATATATATATATCCACAGAAGTTCACCAGTTATAGTTATCTCAAATAAGTATAACTTGTGCCCTAAGGTAACTATAACTTGCTCCCTTGCCATGCACTGCTAATTACTGCACATCTTACATCACTCATGACATCTTCTATGACATCATGGATAATATCACTGCAACATTGGCAATTAAATTATTGATGAGAAAACTATGCATGGCGTGGGCGTGAATTACAGTTAACTTAGGGCATGGATTATAGTTACTTGAGATAACCATAACTATCACTGGTGAATTTCTGTTAGTTTTTTAGTTCAAATTGTTATGTTGTTAATGAACATTTCACCTTCGTGAATTTAACAACATAACAATTTGAACTAAAAAACTAACAGAAATTCACCAGTGATAGTTATGGTTATCTCAAGTAACTATAATCCATGCCCTAAGTTAACTGTAATTCACGCCCACGCCATGCATAGTTTTCTCATCAATAATTTAATTGCCAATGTTGCAGTGATATTATCCATGATGTCATAGAAGTTGTCATGAGTGATGTAAGATGTGCAGTAATTAGCAGTGCATGGCAAGGGAGCAAGTTATAGTTACCTTAGGGCACAAGTTATACTTATTTGAGATAACTATAACTGGTGAACTTCTGTGGATGTTTTTTTAGCTTATAAATTTACGTTATAACTGATCATTACACCTAACTATAACATTACTTTAAACTTTGTTTTTCTCCGTGAATTTCTATTTTTTTTTAATGTAAAGTAATATTTTATTACCAAATGTAAAGCCAACCCCGACGGGCCCGCGGCCAGGCCCTACTTCCAACCCCTAGCAGGAAGCAAACCCCACGCTGCACACAGCCTTTGACTGTGCCTGGTGAGAGGTTGCCTGTGGCCAGGTCCTGTGGCCAACCCCTGCCTCCAAAGGCAGCCAACCCCATGCTGCATCTGTAGCCAACCCACTCATGGCAGCAGACCCCACACTGTGTAAAACCTTTTTCCGTGAGCGACAAGAGGTTGGCCAACTCTCTTGCCGACAGCCAACCTCATTGGCCTCCAGCCAGGCTGTGTGGCCAGCCCACCCGAAGGCAGTCAACACCTCCACGGTGGCTGCCAACACCACACCGCACACAGCCTTTGGCATGCACAGCTTAGGGTTGGCCTTCAGGCTCCAGGGACCCCATCCCTCAGGACTACAACGTATATATTAAGGGGAAGGGTCCTGCCGCCCCTTGAGCCTTATTTGGCCACAGGGACCCCCTTCCCTGGGGCCAAATTCAAATTAAAAGGGGATGTGAGGCCACATGATCCACCTCCCTTAGCCCTAATGGGCCCCGGGGACCCAATCCCCCGGGGCCGAATGCCATTACAAAGGGGTGGCCCCCCTCTCCTAGCCTATTGTGGCCCTGGGACCTCTCTAAATTATAGGTAGGTGCACCCACCAAGCAATAATTACTGTGAGGTGGGGGCACCCAGCCCTCTTCTCGAGCCTCATTAGGCCCCGGTGATCCCATCCCCCAGGACCAAATCCAATAAAAAAGGGGAGAGGCCACATGCCCCCCTCCCTAAGCCTTCTTTGGGACTCAGGGAACCCATCCCGCAAGGCCACATGTGGGTGCCCCAGTATCCACCGGAGGGACCCTCAAACAACCCATTGGGGGCTGCAGGATCCCCGCGGCCCTAGTCAGCTGAAAGTCTCCTCAAATATTCCTAGGTTGTCCGAGTCCCTCCGCCTGTAAGGATCAGAGAAAATGTGTGACAATTGCACTGCATACAAGGCATTGATAGGCTTATGGACTCCTGATAGATCACCCAGATCAAATTGCACCTCTAAGGATTAGGTAAAGATGTACACACTGGACCGTGAGAAAGAAAATGCAAAATAACTTAAATGAGTCAAAGATTACGACATTGTCTTAGCTAAGCTACAAAAAACACATTGTCAAGTTTTTAAAACATTTACAAGCATAGTAACTTTTACAAAGAATGAAAGGGTAAACAATGAGACAAGAGAAAAAATACTACTAATGCATGTTTTGCTGACAAAAACTCAGCAAACACCAAGTTATCTCAGGATAATGTGTAAGTCTATTATTTTTCAAAACTTTGAAATCTATACCATGTGCAAAATTGCTATATTTTGCTAACATTGTCATTTAAGTTTGAATTTCATGGACAAAATCACAATCTTGTAAACATTAATGAAATGTATGGCTTCCACTGAAACCAGACAATGCGAACACATAGTAAGAAACAATCAAATCTGAATTTTTGAAGAGATCAATTGACAGCATTTCATGAAGATAGAAAGAAAGAGGGAAAGAAAGAAAGAAAGAAAGAAAGAAAGAAAGAAAGAAAGAAAGAAAGAAAAAGAAACGAAGAAAAAAGAAAGAAAGAAAGAATTCATTGTTTGGAAATGGTGTCACTGGTTCCACAATTAAAATGGCAATGTTTTGGCTCTCTCTTAAGTTGTTGTTTTGTCCTTATAATTTGGCAAGTCACCAGATTTTTTCTTCATATTTCATGTCTGAGCTTGAAAATTCGCACGGACCAAAGCCAGGAAAATAGCTTCTTTCCAAACATGTTTACTCAGTAGCTGTTTCCCTTGTCAAAAATCCCCCATTAACTCATTATACTTCTTCATAATGCAAAAGGGAGTGGGAAACAGATCAATATCCTGTGCTAACTTTGATGCAAGCATGACAGTCTGTTGTTTCCCACAAAGGCAGACACAGCAACATTTTTGTGTCTGACAACCAATGTACATGGAAACCATGTTCCATTTCAGCAATAGGATAAACGTTATACTCTGCATTTTCAAGCTTGTTTCTACTGATTGAACGTAAATATGACCAAACGTTGATTGATTCCTCAATGGGAGAATCGAAAGGTGCCCTTTTCTCAGCTCAAAAAGCACTTTGCACTGCTTTGCATCGCTTTGTGTCAAGGGGGAGCTACTGGGGTGTTACTTGGGCAGATCAGCACAAAAATCCTTAGGTTTTGAGACAAAGCCCCCTATGCTAAAATAGCCAGACCAGCTTTGCATTAAAAACTAATGCCGGATTGAAGCAGGCGCTAATAGGAATAATTTTTCTCATTTCTCAAAAACTCATGCATTGGAGAGCACACATCCAATGCATGGGATCCTTCTAAGTTTGTCTAGACTTAGGAATTTATACTGGAACTGTAAGAGGCATATTCACAAGGAGCTATCGCCGAATTAACTGCACTTTATCGCAGCCAAAGTCGTGATAAATTTACCTCCCCATTCACAAGCCCGTGTTAACAGCCCACAGCACCAGTTTACCCGCGATAGCAGCCGCAAAAAACATCGCCACAGAGGACCCCCGCAAATATCGCTAATGAGATGCAGAGTAGGCGTTCCCGTGCCAAAAGTCGAGACAACATCACACCTCAACATTCACAACGACCAGCCACATCGGCGATAAGAACACAAAACAGGCGATAAGGCGCGTTAGCACCAGGAAATTTACACCTGCTCTGACCTGGTGTAAAGTCGGATGGCAGCCAGCACCACAAAAGGGAGCACAGCCCAGGGCCACATCCGAAGGGCAACAGATGCCATGGAGCCACTCATCATGCGGCCCGGACACCCAAGAGGGCCACAACACCCACCGCCACCACTCCAGGACCCCAACCCACACCCGGAACACCCCCCCTCGGACCACCACAGACGTAGAGCAAACAAAGACAGCGGACCCCCAGGAAGCGTACCAGCCGCACAGACCCAACATCTGACAATGTCACCGTCCACTACAGGCTGAAAGTGACAAACATCCTACGCATCCTGACCATCATCGCCTAACAGGCCTACGGCACCAACACAGCAGACAACCAACATCCCACCCCACACAAAGCTGCTGGCTTGGCTGCACCTGTTGGCCCCTGGTACCCCCAACCAACACCCGCCAGAGTCGGAGGAGTCTCACAGCCAGCCACATCCAAGTCCCCCACACCTGTCCTGGACATCACCATCACCCTGGTACCCCAGTCCCCATACGTACAACACAATGCGCAGGATCCGCTGGAGACCAAGCAAGGACCATACGCCCAAGCAGGATGCACGCACGTGTTGGGGGCAATACACAGCACACATGTACTACCTGTGCCCCCTGGTGACACAGCACACAATCACCGCAACAGGAAGCACACGTCTCACATCAATGTGCAGGCAACAACAGAACACCATGGAACCCCCAACAATGTCGCCTTCAAATACACAGCCAGTGTGCATGATACCTTCATCCTCCGACAGTCCATCATCAACCAGCGTTCCCAGGATGGCAACAAGGGAAATGCACAGCCCCTTGGCAATATCCAAATGAACACCCCACACACCTCAACTCCACAACCATGCAACCCACAACTCTGGCAATACACATGTCACAAAATCACATACAACAGGCACAACAACATGCCCACCCACCAGACACGACAGAACAACTTACAATGTTCACATGGGCAAGCCCTGAACATGAGCCAGCAACGGCATGGCACCTCAGCCACATAATAGCCGAATGTGGGGAGAGGTGGCAACCAGGCATGTGTGAAGGATGCAGTAGAACCATGATTGGGAAAGTACACAATGCCAAGAGTGGCAGAGATGTGCTGGACACACCGCAGTATGCAGAACACACCCATATCCATGGTGACATACACCGCTGGTGTATGGAGTGTAGTGGACAGTGGACGCAAGGAAGACTTCTAGAGCACTGGGTTGGGAAATGACACAAGCAGCAGGCCAATCTTAAAATATATGGAGGTGTGCTGTGTTTTTTCCCCTTATGAAATGCAGCACAGCAAATTTGATGCTCGATATATAAAGCCATTTTGCAGTTGCAAAGACTATGATTCACAAATTCACAGGGGTTGTGACCATAAAATGGCTTTTTATTATGTACTAAACCCATTTTGTGATTCAGTAACAGGTAAACAAATCACAAAATATGTTTAGAAACTCATACAAATCGCTATTTTGAGGGGCGTGTTTAGTGCATCCCTTCCAAATAGCGATTTGTCTAGATAAGTATCAATTTTTTGCAGCCGATATCCGGTCGCAAAACATTGCAATTTTGCAAATGGTAAGGAGCCTCCTTCAGACTTCTTATGCCTTATAAATGTTATAAAAAAGTTTGTTGGGGAAGCATTTGTCCATGGGACGACTGGCAACTCTCAAATAAATTCCCCCAAAAAATAAACTTGTCTTTTTAAATCAAGACCCATTTCCTTTACTGAAAGAGGGGTGCATTTAAAAATAAAGTTGATTATAAAACAATCACAGAAAAGGTGGGCTAGTGACCCCAGCAGGCCATCATCCCTGTCATGGTATCCAATCACAGTGAGTCACAATTTGCGGCCTAACTCATGAATACTGGCAAGTTATGTTATGGTACGGTATGTAGATTTCTATAGCACAGCTTTTCACGCATGAGAGTATCCAGGCACTGAGCTGGTGAATCGGGGTGAGACAAAGGGGTCTATTCCGATCTCGCTCGGTAGGGCTCCGAACACGATACGTCCGGAAAAAGTACGAGCCGTACGCGTGTTCACCGACCGACTCGTACAGCTGTACGAGCGAGCAAGTACGATGCGAAGAACGCGAAATGGCCGACCGAATCGTTTCCGGGTCCGAACTGCTCCGTACGACTCGTTCGCAGACGAATCGCACCGCACAATGGAGTCGATTTCCGACCGAGCCAGTACGATGCATGATTCGGACAGCCGGATCGAGTCGGAGTCTCCGGGATGAAAACGCTCTGGGAAGCGGACTTCGGGGGTCCGTGCCGGACCCCCTTCACCCATAGCCTTACGAGTCGAACATAGGGGGGGACCCAAGGGTCCCCCCTACACATGCATGTACGGTGCGGGCGTGAGCGAGGCGTCCCCGCGATAGGGGGCGCACTTCTCCGAGACATGCTATTTTCTCAATGGGAGTCTATGTACACATCGTACGATAGGCTCCCATTGACATCAACGGGGCTCCGAGCGACACAAGTCCGTCAGCGCTACATTGCATCGTACTCGCTCGCTCGGAGCCAAGGGGCACGAATCGGTCGGAAATCTCGCCGAGAACGTGTCGGACGGAACGGTTTCCGACCAGGATCGGAATCGACCCCAGAGTCTGAATAGAGGCTGTCTAGGAAGGGCCGCAAGGGTAGTTGAAAAGCCAGGTCTTCAGCTTCTTGCAGATTTCAAGAAGCGAGGAGGAGGCACTGATTTGTTGGGGGAGGTCCTTCCAGGTCTTGGCTGCTATGTAGGAGAATGAACGACCTCCAGTTCTGCTTCTGTGGATATGGAAATTGTGTGCGAGTGATGCTGAGTGCCGTTGTCTAGTGGTTTTGTGGAAGTGTAAGCGGTGGTTGAGGTGTGTGGTTACTGTGTTGTGCAGTGCCTCGAATGCGTGGGTAAGAAGTTTAAATTGGGATTGTTTCTGGATGTGGAGCCAGAGGAGCTCTCTGTGGTGTGGTGTGGTGTGGTGTGATGTGGGTGTGACATGGGAGGTTGAGGATGAGTGTGGAGGCAGCGTTCTGGATTGTTTGGAGTCTGTGCAGTAGGTGGTATAAAATTCCGGCATAGAGTGCGTTGTCATTGTCCAGTCTGCTCGTGATGAGAGCTTGTGTAATGCTGCATCTGGAGTTCTGGGTGAGCCACTGGAAAATCTTCTGCAGCATTCATAGGATGTGGAAGCAGGAGGAGGTGACGGTGTTGACCTGTAATGCCATGGGGAATTTGTTGTCCAGGATGAGTCTTACGTTTCTGGTGTGGTCCGTAGGTGTTGGTGTGGGTCCTAGCTCCAAAGGCTAACAGGAGGAGTCCCAGGGTGAGCTGGTTACCGAAATTCAGTACTTCTGTCTTGTCGGTGTTGAGCTTCAGACAGATCTCTCTTATCCAATTTGCCAAACTGGTCAAACAGTTAGTGAAGTTGTTCCTGGTGGTGTTGATGTTGTCTGTGAGGTATATGATGAGCAGTGTGTCGACGGCATAGGAGATGATGTTGATTCTTTGTGACCTGATGATGTTTGCAAGTGGTGTCATGTGTATGTTGAAGAGGGTTGGGGTGAGGGAGGAGCTTTGCGGGACTCCCCAGATGAGGTCCTTGGGTTTCAAGGTGTAGGGTGACAGTCTTACTCATTGGGTTTGTCCTGTGAGGAGTGGGGATATCCATTTGAGTGCTGTCCTAGTATACCTGTGTCAAGTAGTCTTGTGACGAGTGTGTTGTTGAAGACAGTGTCGAAGGCTATAGAGAGTTTGAGGGGGATGAGTACTGCAGTTTCTCCTTGGCTGAGGATGGACTGGATGTCGTCTGTTGCCGCAATGAGGACTGTTTCGGTGCTGTGGTTACTGCAGAAACCATACTGTGAGCTGTCCAGACGTTGATGGAGTTCCAGGTGCCTGGAAAGTTGCTTGTTGATTGGCTTCTCCATGACTTTAGCTGGGAATGGTAGTACGATGGGTCAGTAGTTGCTGAGTTCACTTGGGATGGCCAATGGTTTCTTCAGGAGGATGTTGACTTATGTGTTTCCACCTCTCTGGGAAGGCTTGTAGTGTAGTTCCTATTTCCCTAATAGGTTCTGCGCATTGGAATAATATACCCTATAGACTTGACATAGGACTGAGGTCAGTATGTCCCTATCGAGTATATTAAACTTAATTACTTTGTGCCAGCTAACTCAGAGGCCACTAGAAACTCCTTGTGAACAAGAAGGGACAACTTTGTTTCCCTTTATAATCGGAACGCTCTCAGAATCGTAGAAACAATAGATAACAGTTTCACTCAGCTAATCGTGCATGCTTAGTTTCTTCAGAGTTACACAGAAAGAATAGACGGGCGTTTCAATAAAAGGATTTATTGAACAGTCTTGTTTCTCGTGTAAGAGATATGAGCTGTTATGATCACAAGACAGTAAGCGAGATATATAATGTACAGCGTAAGCAGTAGAAAGAAATAATACTGCGCTAGCATTATCTTTTAGCTATGACAAATATATTCATATACATAAATAACATAAGCTAAAAATGCGAGTACTCATAAGATGCTTCTCTAAGCTAGTTCTACCCCAGTGTACCTAACCTAACCGAAGTGTAGTGCAAGGTGAGAAGTAGGTGGAGTATTCTATAGTATGGTATGCTATAGTCTAGTATGCCAAGAGTCTAGTATGCCAAGAGTCTAGTATGCCAAGAGTCCCTCTAGGTTCTAGTCAGCTCCATACCTTGAGAATGAGAGGTGGGAATCTCTTTCCGAATCTCGAACTCTAACACCCCGCGAAGGGAGTCAGAACACTGGAGGCTGGATTCTCTGCGAGCAGGGATGACAGCATCTCTTCTCAGTGCGTCAGGCCGGGACACGGGCTCCTCTAAAGTCGAGGTCTCCTCCTACTTGCTTGGGCAAGGGAAGGTATATTTATACCCGGTAGGTGCCTTGGAATGTTAGCATTGACGTGAAGTCGGACAGAGGAAGACGTCAGGAATGAACCCTTAAGGAATAGCGGTTCATGCATAATAAATGAATTCTTGGAGAAATCAATAATCCTGTGCTAGGGGAACTCCCAAGAGCTTAAGGGTCTGGTTTCTAAGAACTCGTTGTGACGTTAGGGTGGACGGATGTCGGTGACCATGCCTGTATTTGGAGTGCATGGATAATGCCTAAATAAGGACTGGGATTTTATGCCTATATAAGGGCAATGCGAATTGTGCCTATATAAGGACATGTTTCAGGAAAGCCTATATACGGACACCTAAAGCGGAATACAACACCCACTCCAATTTCGAATGAACGATAGTACTAAATGCTAAACATTAAATGCTAAACTTTAAACTGAGTACCACATGTTGCTAAAAACATTTCTAAAAGCATATTAAAAGAAGTTTTTAAAAGAAACTGTTGCTAAAACATGTAATGCAATAGGTACTGTACATTTTAAAGCATTTTTTCATTCTAAGTATATATTATAAATAAAATGCAACATGAATGAATAAACAGAAATATATACATATGACAAAATGGTTGACAAGTTTTCAAAAATCAAAGCCATTGCATATCATGAAATTTTGGTAAATAAGGTGACAAAGTGTCCCCGGAAGTATTCAAAGAAGTCTGTTTTATGTGAATAGTTCTACTGTAAGCAGATTGAGTTGCCATGTATTTTCAAAAAATAGAAAAAAAGAAAAGGTTCAATTTTTAGGAAGAGTTCCAAGTTTTGTTCTGTTTTGAAAATATGGAGGCCAAATTTCATTGCGTCCCTGGTACACTGAGAGCCGAATCAAAGTCAGAGTATGGGTCTGGTGTAAACATGAAATCATCTATTTCTATAGACAAAATATCGTCTACCGATGTTGGTGACATTTGGAACACCTCATTTAGAAGGTTAACTGCACAGAGATGAGAAGCATCGCCTTCAGTATAGGATGCCGCAGCAATGTTCGCATCCGTTGTTACCTGTGTGCCTGTTGATCCATCTCGTACCTCAGCAGCAGCAGGAAGCGTCTGTGAGATCTCAATGAATGCCGTCATCAGGATTGGTAGCCTCTGGGGACAACACAGAGCATGGGCCATTATCGGGTCCAGCAGAGTATCGATATCCGTTGGCATGACTGATGGGAGTGTTAGACAGGTGTCTAGCACGCATTCTTCACTGCAAAGCAGGCAGCGTAGAACAGGTAAGATGCAATCTTGCCAGATTGGTCTAAATGACAGAAACCATGTTGTATTAAGCTCCCGTAGACGAGGTATGCCCAAAAGTTGCACTATGCGCTCACGGCACTTCCGTTCTAGGAGAGCTTTCTCCACATCGCTCGGAGTGATGCCGGTGAATAGGCTTGCCATAGCGTAGTAGTAGGAATAGAAACAGGATTCCTGCAACAAGTGCTAGAATTAATGGCACACCACCAAACACCGAATGTGCGAAGTTTGGGATGATTCCGAGGACTGCCTGAAAAGGTGCTAACAGTCCTGAACAGATGGTCTTAAATACATGTACAATCCCGCTCGTATCAGACATGTTTAAGAAACGTCCCAACATTTCTATGAAATGTATAGGGCTGTTTGTACGAATTAAAGCCTGTATCTCAGCCGAAGTCCTTGCAATTTGTAAATCATAGGTTTCTTTGGCCGAGGTCAAAGGCACGGTTTGTTGTAAAAGCATGGCTTTCATTCTGCTTAAAGTATCAAAACGTATAAAAGAAACATTCAATGAAGGCCATAGAGGCGCCTCCCTGACTGTCTCTGTTTGGGGGAACAATACTTGCATACAACAAGTAACCCTGAAGCCGACCGTTAACAGATATGGGATGCCTGGCAACATGCCACAGCAACTCTGATCATTCAACATGAGGTAACTCCTATTAGAAAGTTGTCCAAACGTTGGATTAATCACAGCAGCTGGTGTACCCTGCTGGTGGCAGGACAAGTTTGCCACAGAACCATTACAAGCCCCGTGTAAAGAAATGTCCTGACATATGAGTGAACCGCTTAGTGCATTTTCACAGTGTGTACCGCTTAGAAACACTTCACGATCCCCACTCCAACATCTGTATTCGTAAGGTAAACCCAGGATGTCTTAATGTATTCTTTACCAACCTTTCATGTTTGCCTGCTTGCATTTGTTTGAGGCAATACTGAAAATGAAAAGTAGTGACAGGCAGAGTTATTTTGCCATGAATAAGCCATTCTGTAGCTGGTTTTTCTGCTACCGTAAATGGTAATTTTTCCAGTTTTTCAATGCTCAGCACTGTATACTTTGCTCCCTTTTGTGCCAGTTCGATCTGTTTATCTGTTAGATTGTATTCTGCAAACAGAGACGACGTGTTGATAAAATGCCAAGGCACATAGCCTGCATGCAAAGATTGCAGCGTCCAGCTTAATAACATAATAGAACGTAACTGAGATTGGCCTTGTTGTAACATGGCTAAATCTTGTTCCAGTATGTCAATAGCAGAGGATACAATGTTGTCCAATAAATAAATTCTGGATGACAAAGTTGTTAACCCATTGTCGACCACAGTGAGAGATTTCTCTAAGTTAATACGATCAAGTTCATGTATTCTTTCTGCGGCCACTGCCTGTGAAACCTTCCATATCTCATTATAAGCAGCATAAATGCCGGCATATATGAAACGTTTTTGACGCGGTTTTCTTGGTCCTAGCAAGAATTCCCTAAGGTCTGCATCTTCTTTAAGTAAAGATAAGTGTTGTTTCACATCCTCGAGTGTAGATTTTTGTAACCAGTCGAGGCACAATTTTCCTACACTGTATGTTGTTACTACCCCTGGATGTTGTCGTTGAACATATCGTGGGTCTGGCCTATGGATAGTAAAGCCCTGTATTCTATTCAGGAATCTTTCTTGACAGATGTTTGTGTCTGTGGGCCAGAGTAACCATTTTTTCCAATCAGGATCTGTTCTGTTGGATTGTAGTATTGTGTCTATTGTGAACGCTCCCTGTGTAGTGCTATTACTTGCAGGTGTTGGTACAGAAGGTGTATTCATGTCTTTGATCTTGGCTAAACCAAGGCAAGACGTTTGTTGCACAGTGTCATTCAAAAACATTATTTGATGTGGGATGATACATGCTCTAAACAAAGCTTCAATCCCCTGCACTTGCCAATCTTTAGAACCCCAGACAGTTTTTGTGTCTATTGTGTCTTTCCAAAAGTCAAATCCTTGTCTAGACAGTTGGGTAATAAAGGCTGCAGAATAAATCTGTTTTGTATTAGTTAACATAATTTTCTGACCTGTTTTGTTTACATTCTTATAGTAAAATGTTTCTGGATCAGATATATTGTACCCTGAAAAATATGGAAACTTATTTGCAAACGTTTTTGAACTACCTTTTGGTGGTGTAGGACAATGTTCCCATTGGTTAAACATAAACACATTTCTAGGTGTTGGTGATTTATGCAAGAAATGATGACCATAATGGTTGTAACAATAAAGCTATTCGTAGTCTGATGAACCCTCTAAGTATTCATTGTTAGAGAACGCTGCAGACCTTTCTAGATCAGACATCATATCATTAACAGTCTCAAAGTCCCAATGATCAGAATAGGTACTAGAGGTAATAAAGTCACTTAATGAAATTTTAAATAAATGTGGAATGTTCAAAAGTTCAGTCGGGCCGAATATGTCGAAATCGGTTTTGTCCCACACTATACCATCCTGTATAGGAACGGCTGTGATGTTCACTGCTGACAAGTCTCTTGTTTCATGATGGGAAGATTTGTGTGGTTTTAAAAGTAAGTTCACATTTTTACTTTCAGTGTCCAAACGACTGTATCTACAACAGTTGATGGACAGAATGCAGAACAATGTCATACATTCACCCCAGTACAGAGATCTGGGCCTCAAGCCATTGTTTTTTTTACTCACCATGCCATTCCAGTTTGAACCCAGCCATATGCAAATCAGTCTTGACCCTGTGCCTCATGGGAACAGTCCAGCCCGAACTGCCAAGCCAGGTCCTCCCTGGACTGGAAACAAGCATCCTAGGACCGGTTTCGGGGTTTCACCCCTCTTCAGCCAGGATAGCTTGATTCCAGTGGCATGGAGAGCACGGGACCCACGTCTGGGCATACCCGTCCCACTCGGGGTGACAAATGCAAAAACAACAGTTGATGGACAGAATGCAGAACAATGTCATACATTCACCCCAGTACAGAGATCTGGGCCTAAATCCATCGTTTTTTTGCTCACCATGCCATTCCAGTTTGAACCCAGCCATATGCAAATCAGTCTTGACCCTGTGCCTCATGGGAACAGTCCAGCCCGAACTGCCAAGCCAGGTCCTCCCTGGACTGGAAACAAGCATCCTAGGACCGGTATCGGGGTTTCACCCCTTTTCAGCCAGGATAGCTTGATTCCAGTGGCATGGAGAGCACGGGACCCACGTCTGGGCATACCCGTCCCACTCGGGGTGACAAATGCAAAAACAACAGTTGATGGACAGAATGCAGAACAATGTCATACATTCACCCCAGTACAGAGATCTGGGCCTAAATCCATCGTTTTTTTGCTCACCATGCCATTCCAGTTTGAACCCAGCCATATGCAAATCAGTCTTGACCCTGTGCCTCATGGGAACAGTCCAGCCCGAACTGCCAAGCCAGGTCCTCCCTGGACTGGAAACAAGCATCCTAGGACCGGTTTCGGGGTTTCACCCCTCTTCAGCCAGGATAGCTTGATTCCAGTGGCATGGAGAGCACGGGACCCACGTCTGGGCATACCCGTCCCACTCGGGGTGACAAATGCAAAAACAACAGTTGATGGACAGAATGCAGAACAATGTCATACATTTACCCCAGTACAGAGATCTGGACTGTTCCCATGAGGCACAGGGTCAGACTGATTTGCATATGGCCATGTCTGAACTGGGGTGGCGGAGTGAGCTAAAGAATGATGATGGATTAAACCCAGATCAGTTGACTGGGGGTGAGTGCTTGCAATGTTCAACACTCCGTCCATCATCCCCTTTGGTTTTGCTACAAACGAATGTATCTGCCATTTATTAGCATGCTAAGAGTCATAACCAAAGCTAGCCAAAACAGAAAGAAAAATATTCCAGAAATAATCCATATTTCAATCCATGGTGAAACCAGATAAGTCTCTTTCAGAAAATGAAAAAGGTCTTGTACTTGTTGCTTGAAAGTTTTTGATGCTGGCGTCGTTTCAGGCTCACTCGGATCCTCAGAAAACGTATCAAAGTTAATGAAATAGCCAGAAGCAGTTCGGTCAATTGTTGAAATTGCATCAGGATTCGTTGAAATCGTGGAACCAGTTGATCACGTGTTACGTTGGTGTAGACAGGTGTATCTGGACGAACTGTTACTTGAGTTTCAAGAGGGATGAGTTCCATAGCATTGTTGCTTAGTCCTTCATCTGTTACTGCTGAATTCTCGATGGTTATGAGTCTTTCAGTCTGAACCTCTTGGATAGTAGCGAGAGGAGTGCGTCTGCTACTTAGTTGGAGTCCACGAGGCCTACTATTTAGTATTGGCCACATACTGTGGTTTGATGAGGTTGATTGACACAAATCTTTTCTCCTTTTTTCCAGCAAGGGGCAGCAGAAGTACTGTTCTTGTTCCGTGGACGGCTAGGACAGGTTCTAGTTGTCTGTAAGAAGGTCCAAATTCCTTCTTGTCCGCAATCTTCTCTCTGACTAGATCCCCAACTTTTGGGATCCAGACAGGCCTTGCTGGGACTGCCGGTGTTTCCCCAGTGGTGGTTGGCTTCAGGAACACGTTGCTTTGTTTCGATCTTAGTTCATTCAGATCCTGTAAAACAGCCAAACGATCTTTGATATCAAAGGGTTTATTTTCCACCACTGTGCCTTTACATTCGAGATCAGGAACCCACATTCTTGTCCCAAATAGGACCTCATATGGAGTGACCCCCCTAGAGAACTTCTTGGCAAATTATTTAATGAGCGTTGGACCCCATAAAGATGTTTGACCCACCCATCACCCGAACCTAATACTCTAGCTGTTATAGACTGCTTTATGTCCCGGTTTTTCCTTTCTACAACAGAATTTCCCTCAGGATGAAACGGAGAGGAGTACCGCAATGCAACGCCCAAACTGGCCATGGCTTCTTTGTAAGCCCGAGAGCTAAACGCAGGGCCCTGGTCAGAATGTAGTGTGACTATTGCGTATGTGCCGATAAAGACTCGCAAATCTTTTATAACAGTTCGAGCGTCAGCCGAGCGTTGAGGCCATATCCATAGGAACCTTTACTTAGTATTTGTGGGATTGCATTTGTCCAAAAGGACGCCTGCGCGTAGATAGTCTAATGCTGTCTAACAATGGTGTCTGTACTGGGCAGGCTACTTCGTAGTCTGGTGTCTGATGGCGTTCTGCTCCATGCTGTCTATTGCAGTCTATGCAGTCATCGATGAAGATGTGAATCTGTGTATTCATTCCAGGCCACCAGTACATCTCTTTTAATGTTAATATTGTTTTAGAGATCCCTTGATGTGACAGACCCTCCCCCAGATGTGCTTCATAAATCAAAGCTGCTCTACGTTCCATGTTTGGAATTACCCTATCCCCCACTCCAGGGATTCGAGCAAAAGGAACGTTGTTCGCATCAATTACATAAGAGTACTTGAGTGGAAATTTCTTTGGTAACGCTGCACCACTGCCTTTGCTTGAAGCATTGACAGCCAACAATATCTCACTGTCTATTCTCGTTTTTGATCGAGTGATCGCAGCTACGGAAGCCGTCTGAACAGCCCCCTTTGCGGCTTCGTCAGCCAATGAATTCCCTGCAACGTGAACGCCATCACGTTGATGACTCAGCGTGTGTATCACGTGAGGTTTTGGTAGTTCGTTTCTCAACTGAACTACTTGTTCCCAAAGCGTTTTATGCTTTATTGTGCCACCTTTTGCATCTTTGAACCCGTTTTCAAGCCAATTCTGTATATATTCATTATACGACTGAACACAGTAAAAAGAATCGCACACTATAAGTGTGGGGAATTCGCGATCTGTTTTTCAAGTGCCAGTTTGAATGCTTGTAGTTCAGCTCGCTGAGCTGTACAATCTCCTAGAGATTGAGTTTTAGTGACCATTGGTCTGAAGTTACCATCGCGCATGCGACCTTTAACGATTGCGCACGCTGCACTGTAAGCTTGCTTACTCCCTGTAGCGGGTTGTGCTGATCCGTCAGTATAAATTATAAATTCGTACTGATCGAGAGGCAGAATTTCAGTGGGCAGAGGACATTCATGTTCATATTGCAGGAACGCTTGTGTTTTTAAATCAGGATCAAAAACATATTCAACATCTGTTGCAGCAAGAGAATTAACCCATTGTATCCATCTAGGATGTAAAGCTTTTGCATTTGGAATGCTCGCTTTTGTAACTGCCTCTAAGGCTGGTATTGGGGTTACGACAATAATGCGTTTTCCTTGAGCTAGAGCTCTTTCTTTTGCTACAGCGGTTTGAACTGCTGTCAGTATTTTTTCTGTTGAAGTGAAGCGCATTTCTGCTTGTGTATACAAATGTGATTTGTATGCTATTGGTACTTTTTCACCCTCATTAAATGTTAAATAGGTGAATCCGCATTGACCCGAAATTATTCGGATCACTAAATTGCGTTTATTTACGTGTGTTTGTAAGTGATTTGTTGCTAACATGTTAGCTTGGAGTGAACGCAGGATGTCTGTGTGTTCCTGTGTCCAATGTTTTGTTGAAAAATCAGGTTTGATTAATTCGTAGAGAGGTTTAACCCTTTCTGCGTAATTTAGAATGTAAGTTCTTCCAAAATTTAGGAAACCCAAGATATATTGTAACTTTTTCAGCGTTTTAGGAGGTTGGAGCAGCGCGCACTTTTCTAAAAAGTTAGCTGCTAGGCTCTTGCCTTCACTTGAAAGCTCATATCCTAAGAAAAGGACATTGAGATGGGCAATTCTGGATTTTTTAAAGTTGAATTTATAGCCCTCTGAGGCGAAGCCCAATATAATGGTACTCACCCTGTTCAAGTGCCTATCCAGGTCATCGTCTGTCAGATAGATGTCATCGACATATGACAATGCCTCATTATCATAAATTTGTAGTAACTCTGTTACCCTTGCTGAGAATAACCCCTGGCTATTCTTGACCCTTGAGGGAGTCTACAAAATTGACGCTGGGTCCCCATTATTGAGAAAGCTGTTAAGTACCTGCTTTCAGGTGCTATGTTTTGACAAAAGAAACCATTTGAAATATCCAATGAGGTTTTATATTTTTTACGCACAATGTTATTCATTAATGCTGTACTATGTGCATTTTGCACTGCAAATGTTTTAGAACAAGTGTTCAAGTGTCTGTAATCCAAAACTAGACGATATGTATTGTCTGGTTTGGATACAGGAAACAAAGGATTGTTCATTGAGGAGGTGCATGTTTCAATCACCCCTTGGTATTCAAGTTGATCTAAGATCTCCCTGACCTGGTTTTTAGCTTCTTGCTTTATTGGGTACTGCCTTTGTGCAGTAGGTTGATTTTTTAACTGTATTTTGTGGTGAGGTGAGTCCTCGTCCCATCCTACATGATTTTTATATAATGCTGGGGCCTGGGCAACTGCCCATTTCCTGGCATAAGTATATTTTAGGTGAATTGGAATATGGTTGGAGAAGGCAGGCATAATAATGTCCTCACCATGTGGGCACTCCCCGACAAAGTGTGGTGGCCAGTCTTTTTCTGCTAGAAGTATATCATAACCCCTTGAAAGTTTTTCCCAAAAGAGTATTTTCACTTTTCTTGGTATGTCTCCCTCCATTCGGAGTGTTATTTCATATAACTTTTGTGGAGTACTAACCCTGGTGTCTACAGTCTCTACTGTGATGTACTCATTCAAGTCCACTATCTCCAGAAGTTCCTTCAGGTTCTGGCGAGCTATTGTGACTTCTGCTGCACTGTCCAGCATTGTCTGAGCCCATTCTCCGTTCTTGAGCTGTGTTCTCAGTATTCTCGGCATGTCTGATCTTCAGACCTGCTACCTTCTTTTTTGATAATTGAGGTTTTGATTTCTTTTTCTGAACGTGTTTATCGTCTCTGGATTTCACGCGTTCTTCTTTGTGATCTGACCGTCCTCTTCTTTCTGATGTCTGTGATGATATCTGAAAGGTACGAGAGGAACGTGTATCAGTATCTTGATACCTGTCAGGTTTTCTTAAATTATCCCTATTCCTGAGGTTATACCTCCTTTCAGAGGGCTCCTTTTGAGGAGACCTACCTCGGGATTGAGAGCGTGTCTCGTTTAAATTTTGTTTATTAGTTTCCCACTTCTTTTTAGAAGATGTAGGAGTTTGTTTAATAGAGTCCTTCTCAGGACTTTCAGATAGTTTTGGCTTCAAAGGTTTTCCACCCAAACTATCTCTGCCTAATTCTGCATAAGATTGTTCTATTATTCTGGGTAGTTCATGTTGATGTTCTGTTACATCAAATTCCCTTAAGCGTTGGCGGATCGCCACTGATGCTGCCTCTCCTTTAATATTAGATAATATTATTGTTGAGACCTGGTAGCAGTTTTTCAGTAATTTCATACCTAAATTCAGAGCAGGCTCTGCCCCGTATTCGTTTTGAATTTGTTTCAGGACATCTGGTATTACTGCAATTGATGGAACACCATGTGTTTTAGTATAGATGGCAGCAAAGACTGCGCCCCAAGTGGTGCAATCTTCCAGTTGTGGTGTGATCCCCATTGGTAAACAGATTGTTAGGATTCTGTGTTTCTCATAAGGGCTAGTATTAGGAAATACTGCTTCGATTTGAGTAATTTTTTGAGCTATCCAGAATGGAATTTGCTCACGTTTTGTGGGCATTTTACCCATGACTGCGTGTAAAGTCTGTGGAGTAATTTTTAGTGTATTCCCCTGTTGAGGGGTTTGATTTGGAATGGTCATTGGTGGTTGGACTGTGAAAGTCCGCATGACATATTGGACTAATTGTCTGTAAATGTTTATTAACTCTTGTAGTTGAGTAAGTAATTCCTCGTTTGACATCTCTTCGATGTCAGGATGAGGTGTGTAGCCGGCTAGAATCGCCCATGTTGCTCCTGGTCTACCTATTGGACCAAGCCTGGTAATGTTTTTGTGATGTTTTAGGGCACCTTTAAACCAGAGATGATGCTCCTGATATGTGAGTGGAATTTCAATATCCTCGAAAGGAATATATTCCTCTGGTGGTTCATCTTCTTTAAAGAAGTGAAACACTTTTGTTACTGGATTTGATTCTGGGAATACTATCCATGAATAGAATACCTCTGTCTGAAAGGATTTGTGTGCCTCTATCACGAAAACTGCTCTACCACCTCTTGGTGATAGGCCGTGTTTTATGAGTTTTAGAGTGATGGCTCTCCTTAAGTTTGGAGGGATGTTTATAACACCCTCATCGGTTTCATTTAAACCTGTAAAATTAAAAGCTGTTACGACTGGGTCAGCCGCAGCTACACCGCTCTCGGTGTCATTGTCCCCGTGTATGGACATTTGTTTTTTGAAAAATGCAGAACAAGCTTCAAGGAAACAAAAGATAAGGTGCACAATATTTTGGAACACTGTATCCTTCAACGTTGAACAAACCAAACAGCTAATATATAGGGTTTTTGTCCTATTTAGCTTTGGCGGATATTTAACCCTACCCACTCCAGACGTCTTATGGAGTATGTGAGTAGGGGTCTCTGAGAGAAAAGCACGACTGAGTTACTCAGTATCTAGCGTTAAATTAGTGCCTTACCAAACCGTTGGGCGCCATGTAGTGTAGTTCCTATTTCCCTAATAGGCTCTGCGCATTGGAATAATATACCCTATAGACTTGACATAGGACTGAGGTCAGTATGTCCCTATTGAGTATATTAAACTTAATTAGTTTGTGCCAGCTAACTCAGAGGCCACTGGAAACTCCTTGTGAACAAGAAGGGAGTAGTTTCTGGCAACCGCATAAACATGACAACTTTGTGTCCCTTTAGAATCGGAACGCTCTCAGAATCGTGGAAACAATAGATAACAGTTTCACTCAGCTAATCGTGCATGCTTAGTTTCTTCAGAGTTACACAGAAAGAATAGACGGGCGTTTCAATAAAAGGATTTATTGAACAGTCTTGTTTCTCGCGTAAGAGATATGAGCTGTTATGGTCACAAGACAGTAAGCGAGATATATAATGTACAGCGTAAGCAGTAGAAAGAAATAATACTGCGCTAGCATTATCTTTTAGCTATGACACATATATTCATATACATAAATAACATAAGCTAAAAATGCGAGTACTCATAAGATGCTTCTCTAAGCTAGTTCTACCCCAGTGTAACTAACCTAACCGAAGTGTAGTGCAAGGTGAGAAGTAGGTGGAGTATTCTACAGTATGGTATGCTATAGTCTAGTATGCCAAGAGTCTAGTATGCCAAGAGTCTAGTATGCCAAGAGTCCCTCTAGGTTCTAGTCAGCTCCATACCTTGAGAATGAGAGAGGTGGGAATCTCTTTCCGAGTCTCGAACTCTAACACCCCGCGAAGGGAGTCAGAACACTGGAGGCTGGATTCTCTGCGAGCAGGGATGACAGCGTCTCTTCTCAGTGCGTCAGGCCGGGACACGGGCTCCTCTAAAGTCGAGGTCTCCTCCTACTTGCTTGGGAAAGGGAAGGTATATTTATACCCGGTAGGTGCCTTGGAATGTTAGCACTGACGTGAAGTCGGACAGAGGAAGACGTCAGGAATGACCCCCTAAGGAATAGCAGTTCATGCATAATAAATGAGTTCTTGGAGAAATCAATAATCCTGTGCTAGGGAAACTCCCAAGAGCTTAAGGGTCTGGTTTCTAAGAACTCGTTGTGACGTTAGGGTGGACGGATGTCGGTGACCATGCCTGTATTTGGAGTGCATGGCTAATGCCTAAATAAGGACTGGGATTTTATGCCTATATAAGGGCAATGCGAATTGTGCCTATATAAGGACATGTTTCAGGAAAGCCTATATACGGACACCTAAAGCGGAATACAACAGGCTGCGGTACTGATGGAAGTGTTGATGATAGAAGTGAGTGCATGGCTAATCGTAGTTCTTCCTAGGTTGTAGATGTAGTGGGGGCACGGGTCGGTCGGGGCCCCTGAGTGGACTGCCTTCATGATTGAGGCTGTGTCTTCGCTGGTGAGTGGGCTCTAGTTGCTCAGGTGTCCTTCTTTAGTATGGTAGCAGTCATTTGGTCTATGATGTCTGCTGGGTTTGGCTGGGAGTCAAAGTTGCTTTAGATCTTCGATATTTTATTGTGGAAGTAGTTGGAGAGGTCATTGCAGAGCTCTTGCGATAGGATGATGCTGTTGGTTGCAGCTGCATGGTTGGAGAATTCTTTGACAATGAAGAATAGTTCTTTGCAGTTGTTGGGGCTGGTTTCTATTCTCAGAGCCAGAGCTCTTTTCTTGGTTGCCCACAGCTGGTGATGGTAGTGCCTGAGGTCAGCCTTGTAGGTGGTTCTGGCAGTGGTTTCTTGATATTGATGAGAAAGGGTTGATTACGGCCCACCATTTGCAAAAGGTCACTGCACAATTTGCAACCACTTTTTTCAAATGGAAATTTTGTACATCTGACCCCTGGTTACTTCGCTGTGTGAAAAATTATTAGATCTGGACAAAGTTTATTTGTATGTGTGCAAAAATTGCTTGTGTGTTTTCAAACTTGTTCACTTGCAAATTTTGTGATTGGCAAAACATCAGCAGGTATGTCAGTCACATATTAGTTCACGTTCCTTATTGACAGATGGATGTGTTCCCATTAGCACCCCACCCTTTGCCCTGGGGCAGTCGTGAACGAGTAAAGGGTTGTTCCAAGGGGATTCACGATGCGGACAGTAGTCAGAAAAATCTGCAGTATGCATTTCAAAATCAGAACATCACCTCCATACAAATATGAGCAGTGGAGTGCATATTTACATTCCCACCCTTGAAATGGAAATCTAAACATGTATAGGTCTATTAAGGCCAGTACATTTCAATAAACCTGCATCGGTCTTTTGGGTTGGGACAGAGAGCCTGTTGGCATCGCAGCCACCATGTCACCATGATCAAGTGGCTCTTAAGTGCCAATGCATAACAGAGCAGTGGCTGTCCCACTGCTCCAGGTTCGGATTGTAAATGGGGACCTGCAGAGGCCGCACATTTTCAAAGCGAAAAATTCCCCTCGCAAATGTGCAGCTGCAGCTTTGTGAATTGGACTGAGGTCTAAATGCGTCTGAATCTATTTTTGCCTGTTTAAGGAGCAAACACATTGTATACATGATCAATGCCCCCAGCCAAACTATGAAAGATATGTGCTTTGTTTTAATTGTTTTAGGAGGGCATTACCCTTCTTTAAATTCAACTCCCCTTATAGTATCCTTCTACCAATGCCAGAAAAATGTGGAGCACACATCTTCTACAAATTTTTTGATCATCCTGGACTACCCAACCACCCAGCCCTGGCATTTCTTAGGAGGGTTATGCAAAGTCCACATGTTTGCACATTCACAAAGTTATTTTTTAAACATTGCAAGCTTCACAAAGTAGGAACCTTTGAAAGTGTATAAAACATGCTGTGCTGTGATGCGAGGCAGTGTGCTCCCATCCCCCTTCTGTTTAAAAAGGCTCCCTTGAGGCAGCGAGCTGACAAGCTTTTGGTGATGGACCTGTGCACCAGTGAGAGACACTGAGACCTGACAGGGCTGTGGCAGCATTCTCAGCAACCCCTTATAAAATGTGTATTTGATCTCTACTGATGAAGGATAAAATCCAGAAACACGTGTCTAAAGATGAACAGCATTATCTGCACCAACTTTTGTGAAATTCTACTACTAATATTCAAAGAAGCGCTAATTGTGAACTGCATTCTCCCTAATGAAAAGGGGCGAACTCTGCTGGGATGTGAGGCAGTGTGCTACCATCCGCCTTCTGTTAGGAAAGGCTCCCTTGAGCCAGCGACCTGTCGAGCTTTTGGCAATGTACCTGTGCATATGTGAGAGGTACTGAGATGTGAGAGGACTGTGGAAGCATTCTCAGCAACCCCTATTAAAATGTGTTTTTGTGCTCTACTGGTGTAGGATAAAATTCAGAAACACGTGTGTCTAGAGATCAACAGCACTACCTGCTCCAACTTTGGTGAAATACTAATACTAATATTCAAGTAAGCGCTAATTGTGAACTGCATTCACCATAATGCAAAGGGGCGAGCTCTGCTGGGATGTGAGGCAGTGTGCTCCCATCCCCCTTCTGTTTAAAATTGGTCCATTGAGCTAGTGAGTTGACGAGGTTTTGGAGATGCACCTGTGTGCCTGTGAGAGGTACTGAGACCTGAGAGGACTGTGGCAGCATTCTCAGCAACCCCAGATGAAATTCGTTTTTGATCTCTACTGATGAGGGATAAAATCCGGAACCACGTGTCAAGAGATGAACAGCACTACCTGCACCAACTTTGGTAATAATTACAAATTGCGAACTACATTCACCCTAATGCAAAGGAGTGAACTCTGCTGGGATGGGAGGCAGTGACCTCCCTTACCTCTTCACGGCAGGTCCACGATCCTGGGCATTGATTGGTGTCTCAAACTGCAAGTCAAGGGTAGCAGCTGCTTGCCCTCTTTACCTTGAAGGCCCTTTTTGTGAGTTTCCTTTTAATTCTGGTTCAGCTGGTTTACCGGTGTTACTGGCCCCATCGGAATTTCAAGTTGAACAGTAAATCCATGGTCCTGGTCATTTCACCCGGGTAGCACAGAGTGACATATTGGGCAGGAATGATTACTAACCAGGGAAACAGAGACCTGAATTACTGATTCCCCCATAATTCCTCTTCTCTTGGAGGAGGAGGGGAGAAATAGGGTCCCACAAGTATAAGTCTGGTAATACCTTCACCCCCCCCCCAAAGGCTACAGAGTTATCAGCTGATTTTCCAGGGCACTGTTAATGAGGCCATAAGTGACGTCCTTGGCATCTCCTTGCACCGAGATTGCTCTCTGCATCTTTAAGACTTGCCATATTGGTAATTTCTGGGATCACAGCGGTGCTTTTGGAAAGAGATTCTTGCATTAATGCTCAGCATGCCAAGACACAAAACACTGTAATAACCTGTACTTAAATAGAAGATTATGAAAGAAGAAAGCAGCTCTGAGCCTGTGCCATAATGATCATTTAGAGAGTACCTCTATGTCAGCTAATGTTTCACTGGTTACACATTTACATGAAAATTGATAATTTATTTAAATCTCTGTGCTCGTCTACCACACAGCACCGTCCGGGGGAATCACTGTTCAGAAAACGTACATTTAAGAAGAAAATATTCCAACCTCGAAATGAGCTTCATTTTGTGTTTTAATTAGAACGCAGTCCACTCAATTAAGGGCTTTATGCACAGGCTCGGCTCCAGCTGCCTGCCAATGATACCACAGCTTCTGACATGTCCCATTTAATGACATTATGAAAATCAAATTAAAGGGGTGGCCCTGTCCTTCTTTTACTAATACTGAGACTCATAGGGACATATTTAAAAAGACATTGTGCCACCGGAGCATCACTTTTTTCGACGCTCCGGTGGTGCAATGCCCTGATCCACATTTACAAGGCGGCGCTAAGCCACTTATTGTGGCTTAATGCCGCCTTGTAAATATGTCTCTCCTCGTCACAGTTTTCTGCTGCAAAGGGGCGTGCAATGGGTGTTGCTGTGGACATTCCCACGCAACACCCATTGCTTTTTGACACTGCTCTAGATTTACAAGGATCTGTAAATCTGAGAGCGTGGCAAAAACTAACGCCTTTGAAAGCTGTTAGAGTGGCGGAACAAGGAGAAATACTTTCATTTCTCCTGGTTTTTTGCTCTTTCTATGTGTGCTACATTCTGCAGCACAAATAGAAGGAGCAAAATGCCATTAATGATGGGTTTGTGCAGGGAGGTGTCCCTTCCTGCAAAAACAGAATCTTTCTTGCAATGCAGGCACCCTTGCACTATGGAGTAAGGGTGCCAGCTCTGGTGCTAGGTAGCTTTTTTTAGCGCCCGTTGAATGGAAAACACAGGGGTGCGCTGTATTCTTGTAAATACGGCGCATCCCTGGGTTTTTGAAATGATGCAGTGCGGTGCAGCTAAATTGCTTGCAGCTCTGAGCTGTGCCATTTCGTGGTAAATATGCCCCATAGTTTCTGGCCTGTATGGTATTATACTTTGTGCTGCTTTGAGCCTGTGTCGATTGTACAAGCACAAAATGCATTTATGATAATTGTGCAACCAAACTCAAGGATATTTTTTGCAACCAGGGCAAGTCTTATGACAAGGTAAACAGGAGTCCAGCAGAGGGTGCTTTATCACCCTGCAGCATCACATGAGGCCCCATTGATAGGTATGGTGCAGCAAATTACTGTGGGGCACATTTATTATCAATTCACGCAATGCGTCACAGCAAGGGAACTTGCTGTCCCTCATTGTGTGAAAGGGAGAGAGCAGAGATGCTCAATATTTACAAAGATATTGAGCATTTCAGCTCTCTCTGCACTGGCGTACTCTGTGATGCCTAGCACCAATGCAAGGGTGCCTGCATTAGGTGTAGAATTGGTTTTGTGCAGGAAGGGATCCTTAGAGACATATACCTCTTTCTATCTGTCCTGCAGATTGAAACACGCTTGGAAAGAGGAACTAATGAGGAGAAATAAATATATTTCTCCTCATTAAGCCTCTTTTGGCTATATGCTCCATTTTGGTGCAAACCCAGGTTTACAAATCTTTGTCAATCTGGGTTTGCATTGAAATCCATGGGTGGATGCGTGGGAACACCCATGCTCCACTCATGTAACGCCTAGCCGACACAAAGTTTCATCACTGAATGTGGCGTACACCTTTGAACCCTCCCTGGCTGTAACACACCCACACATCCTCTCCCAGCTTCTGTTTGTACATCTCAGCTGCTTCTGACATGGCAAAAGCCAAGCTGAGGGCCTGATTAGAATTGAGTTGCAATGACAGATCCTCAGGTTTCTGGAAATCCCTAATTCTGAAGGAGAATCCATTAGCAAATAATCCTGGCCATATGAATTTTAGAGACAAAGCTCTGCAGGTGGATTATCCTGCAGCTTTCCCATTTTTTTCAGATGAGAAATTGGAGTCAATTCTAAATTGTTTGTCAGCGAGTTAAGAAGCTGGTTACATTTCATATATGAATTGTGCCTGACACGCGTGTTGACAGTAGTTGAAGATCTCCCTGTGGGTCTTGTG
The DNA here is from genome assembly GCA_963921515.1 of Calotriton arnoldi. NCBI lineage: Eukaryota > Metazoa > Chordata > Amphibia > Caudata > Salamandridae > Calotriton > Calotriton arnoldi. The sequence goes on along the minus strand of CAWUFW010011128.1, from coordinate 342,959 downwards.
GTGGGTGTGTCCGATGTTCTGACAGTTGTGTTTATTTGTGCTTAAGGTTCATAGGTTCATAGGTCTCCAGACTATTTTGGGCTGTTGGAGGGTTTATGTTGTATACTCAAAAGATGCCTATAGGATGTTCTGTAAAATGTGTTTTAAGTGCTTGTGTGATGTCTCATAGTGGTTAATGCCGTAAATAGCTACATGGTTCTCCACTATAGGGCCTGTCGGAGCTGTGATGTACGTGAAACATTTGTGTGTTCTCTAGCTTTAAGAGAGTGAGTGCATTAATATTTTATGTAGTGGTTTTGGTAGACACATTTCCCTCCTGTAAATTATTATTTGTGCTCAATGATGCTGGATCAGGGCACAGCTGCCATACATTGGAGCACAGAATAGTAGGATGGCGTATATATATTCAAGACTTCTCGGAGTCTGCTGCCAGTTCCTATAAAGTCTCTTTGCAGACAAACACACTGGTCAGATAACACAATTATCAAACAGTAATTAATTAATAACTTTGCACTTCGATGTTGGTCATATGTCAAAGGCGCAGTCAAAGCCCAGCTGTTGGGTGTAGGAGTAAACGTTACATTTGTTGAATCCTCATATCTGATAGAGGACCAGCTGGGCTTTGCTCACATTAACTATAACAAATAGGCTGTGGAGGGCTGAATAGCATTTTATGTCATTTGTTTTTTAAACATCTTTTTATTAAACAGGCTCATGATATCTCATACATTGCATTACCAGCACACATAATTGACCATTTTGATACATTGGTACCTGTAAAGTTTCATCATAGCCAGCACAACCCAGTTTTGTCAGGTTATCACATCCTTAACATTGGTCTAATCAAACAGTCTAAGACTCTGGCTCGGCTTTATTCACAAGTCTTGCCTGTTCCCCCTGATTCACATACTGGCGATATCTCCCCTATGTTTCTATATGTCTCCCAGGGGGACCATATTTTGTCGCATTTTTTCTTACATCCCCTGCTATCAAATATAACGTTTTCCGCCTGGTAGCACCAGTCAAGATCAGTCTCCCATTCGGTCACAGTTGGGGAGATGCATGACCCCCATCTACGCGCTATGTTACGCTTTGCCACTCCGGCGGCGAGGGCAAGCCAGGTTCTCGTATGCCTAGGCCAATCTTCCTCTCCCTTGATCATCAGTAGGAGACCCTTGGCCTCCAAAGGTATCTCTACTCCCGTTACCCTGGACATTGTTGCCACCACTCCCTGCCAATAGCGCGCGACCACTGGGCATTCCCAAAGTATATGGAAGAATGATCCCTCAGCTTGGCATCCTCTTATGCAGTGTGCTGACTGTACTTTGCCCCATTTGGATAGTAATGTGCGGGGGTAGTATGCGCGGTGCAGAATTCTAAGCTGTATCAGCCTAAATCTAGACCTGATCGCTATTTCTCTAGGCCCCTGCAACGCATCGGTCCACTCTTCATCTTCAAGAGTGCTCACATCTGTCTCCCAAGCTGAGCGCAGGAATGTCAGGGGATCCGGCGTATTGTAAATTATTTTTTTATATATTGTCGAAATCGCCTTGTCCAGTATGGGATCCACTAGCAAACGGTCCTCTAGTGGGGAGTAGTCAGGGATGGTCTCCCCTCATTTTATATGTCTGTGTAGTGCGTGCGTAAGCCGCACATAGGGAAAGGCCTGGGCAGGCGAAAGCTGAAATTCGGTTTGTAGGTCCTCAAAAGATAGTGCTGCTGTTCCCCTCCATATGTCGCCCAGGTGATCGATACCTAAGGCTCTCCATCCCGCAAATCCCACCAAGCCGGCCACCTCCCTCAGCAGGTCACCCACCCACAGTGGCGTCATCCCTGTCAGACGGCGATGCCAACCTAAATATTTGTTAGCTGCAAACCAGCACTGTAGAACCGTCGCTGTATGGGCCGGAAGAGCCTGTGTGTTTCTCTGGGCATAAAGCAGGCCTCATGGTTCCCATTGGGCATAGCCTCCCAGTGCATTCTATAGGCTGGTTCCTCTCTTCCAGTATATATCCATTCATTGATAACTATCAGCTGTGAGGCCCAGTAGTATAGCCTGGTGTCGGGGACTGCGAGACCGCCGTCGTAGACTCCTCTCTGTAGCTTGTTCAATGCTATCCTAGGTGTCCCCCCCTGCCAGAATAAGTTGCGGAGTTCCTGAGCTATCTGCTTGAAGAAGACAGCCAGGACTGGGTAGGGTGTGTTCTGTAACACATAAAGAAGGCGCGGTAGGGTCATCATTTTGTATAGCGCTGCCCTTCCCATCAACGTCAGGGGGAGCGTGCGCCAGTGCCCCGCCTCTGCCCGAAATCTCTGCCGTACTGGATAAAGAATTTCTTGTAAAAATGACAGAGGGTCTCGAAATATGTACAGACCAAGATACTTAAACCCTTCTTCTACCACCGGGGCCCCACAACCGGATGGCAGCCTCGGAGGGAGTCCAGAGAGGGACATGACTATAGATTTAGTTCAATTTATAACAAAGCCCGAGTAACTACCAAACAGATCAAAGATGTGTAGCACCCGGGAGATGGAAAAATAGGGTCTCGATAAATATAGAAGTATATCATCGGCATAAAGAGATATGACCTCTCTACCCACCCTCCCAGTGCCTGAATACCCCATATCATCTGGTCTCTTCTAATCCAGTGTGCAAGTGGCTCTAACACCATTGCAAACAATAGCGGTGACAGGGGACAGCCCTGTCTAGTTCCCCTCCCCAGCGCAAACCGATGGGATAGCGTCCCATTAACCCTCACTTGTGCAAGTGGGTCATGATATAACAGTCTTACCCATTTACAAAACTGTGGGCCAAAGCCCAGTTTAGCTAGGACTGCGAATAGATACTCCCACTCTATACTATCAAAAGCCATGGAGGCATCTAGTGCCATCAATGTCGATTGTGGGGATGTAGGGGCGGCCGTCATGTGCAGGACTCCATAGGGTCGCCGTAGGTTGTGGCGGGTACTCCTGCGTGGCATGAAGCCCGACTGATCTACATGAATAAGAGTCTTTAGGACTGCCATCAGTCTGTTGGCTAGAGTCTTAGCTAGTACCTTCGCCTCGACGTTTAAGAGGGAGATTGGATGGTACGAACTACAACATTCTGGGGGTTTTCCCGCTTTCTGTATCACCACTATCGTGGCTAGGCGTTGGTCTATAGGCAGTGTACCCAATTCACTGGCCTCCTCAAGCATGGCCAATAAGGGGCGAGTGATTCTAGAAGCCATACCCTTAAACAACTCGACCGGGAGGCCGTTAGGGCCCACAGCTTTTCCAGATCGGAGGGATCCCTGCGCCAAGGCCAGTTCCTCTTTAGATAGGTCGGCCTCCAGAGTGTCACTCATTTCTTTGGTGAGCGTCGCGAGTGCGAAATCGGCCAAAAACTCGGTGCAATCCTGGGCAGATCTCAGACTCACAGGTGCATACAGTGCCTCAAAGTAGGACACGAAAGCTTCCGCTATTTGGGCATTTGTGGTATGAGTGGCGCCATCTACATCTCTGATTACCGCTACTCAGGACCTTTCTTTATCTTGTTTGTCTAGCCACGCTAGGAGCTTGGAGGCATTGTTCCCCACATCATAGTTCCTCCTTTGTGTCACCAATGCATGTGCCCGTGCCTCGTTCTCAGCCATCACGTGCAGCTCACGTTGACGTAGCATTAATCTTAGCCCTAGGTCCGAGGTACCTTCCTCAGTCGCTTCCTGCTCTATTTTTATTATTTCTTGCTCCAACCTATGGAACTCAGCGGTCTCTTCTTTTTTTTCCCCCCCAATTAGCGCCTGCGCCTGTCCCGCAGTACTGTCATAAATGCTTCCCAAAGCGTTACCTGGGAGTCTACAGTTCCTTCATTTTCTGTAAAGTACAATTTAATTTCTTCCTCAAGTTTCTTCCTCAGTTCAGGGTTACAGAGGTACCAAATGTCTATCTTTGGGAATCCGGTCCTATTGGTCTGGACCCCTGAGGGTGACGCAGGTAGGGGAATGATCAGAAATCCCCCTTGCCAGAAGGAGTGGTCGTTCAAAACGCCCCACTTGGTCGTGCTGTGTGAGTATGTAGTCTATTCTAGAGAAAGGCATGTGGTGAGCTGAATAGTATGTGAATTGTTTGGCTTGTGGGTTATGTACTCTCCATATTTCCGCCAGCCCCATAGCAAGGAGGAAGTCTGGCAGCACCCGTCCCCCGGGGTGCTTCCCTGCGTTACTTAACCGATCCAACTCTTGATCGATCACTGCATTCGCATCTATCCCCATCAGGAAGACTCCCAATGGGAGCTCAAGGAGCAACGCGCCTATTTTGGGAAGCATGATCGAGCGTAACCTGTGCGGCACATATGCTGAGCAAAGTGTCAAGGGGCGCCCCTCCCAACTGCCCGCAAGGGCCACCCCGCAGCCCGCATCGTCCCTTAGTATCTTATGAATCGTTAGGGGAAAGGAGTTGCGCACTAGGATCCCTACCCCTCTAGAACCACCCGAGTACCCAGAGTGGGCTACTAGTTTGTAGCCAAAGCGATCCAGGGCTTTATAGTGACTTCCCTTTATATGTGTCTCTTGGAGTATGACTACTTCTGGGGCATGTCGTTTAATGTGCTGAAGTACCAGAATCCGTTTGATCTTGTTCCCAAGACCGTTTACGTTCCAGGACCAAATACGGGCTTCATTCGTTACCCTTTTCGTTTCAGACATATCTTATTGCACTGCGGACCTCTGGTTCGTTGTGTGCTGACCCCGAACCATTCATGTGTACACTGTCGATTATTGGAGCTATGAGCCTCAAAAACAATAAAAACAAACTTACAACATATACTCCTTAACTCCCCCCTCCCTGCATCCCTGCTAGGTGAGTTATAAACCCCCCACCACCCCAACATGCAGAGTGCCTGTCGCCCAAGTATGAACTTCATGTCAACGTAACAATGAGGGGGTTAGTGAGCACCAACTGCTTGGAAGTGCCGTAGCTCAGTTCGGATCCATTAATGCCCCCCCTTTAACCTGTTCGAGCACCTGCTATGGATTTGCATTAGGGATAAGGCGCATCAAACAGACCATCCCCCCAGCCTCGCGCAAAGGTGTATTATCTAGTTAATCCGGGCTTTACTCTCAGTCTCACTCTCATGGCTACTCAGTGCTCAGGGATACAGCACTTCAAGCCCCTCTTAAATGTCCCCTGGATCCCCAATGTCACTTATCTGGACCACGTTGGTTGGCTTTGTCTGGCTCGGAGGCCAGTCCCTGACTCTTATGCTGCTGGTCCATTCGCACTGGTGATTGTGCTTGATTCTTTTTCCGCCCAGCGATCTGCATCCCTCCAACCAGTAATAACAACAACAAAAAATCTGCGGGTCTCAAGGAAAAATCTTTGTAAAGAGACAGGCGTCACAGCAGTACACACAATAGGAGAAAAAGAGAAAACGGGGGGATCTCAATTAAGAGGACGGATTCCCATCACCCACCGAAGTGGCATGCTTCATCATTTGGGGATCTCCTCTCGGCTGCACACTAGTGCAACCAAGGAGCTACAACTCCTTACTAGTATACAGGAGGAGCTCGCGGATGTTTTTCAACTATAATCCAGGACTAGATCACCTAAGATCACTGAAGCATAAGGCAGTATGGTGAGTGTTCGGTGCAGTGTGAAAGAAAAAGTGAAGTAAAATTGACTACCAAGTGACAACGAATTTATTAAGATCACGTGGTGTCAATGGTTAAAAAGCAGTAAGCGCGCAATCTAACTACAAATACAAGCGCGCTAGTGAAGAGGTCTACATGTTTCAGCCACTACCGATCGAACTGTGATCAAGGCTTTCTTCAGGACCTAATTGTAACTACTGCACTATAATCATAAAACAAAATTATGCAAACACTGAAAAGAACGATACAACCATATACCTGTGTACGTAAATATATTGGCACTATAGGCATTGGTGTGGTACTCCTGTTGAAAAAGATAAAAAGTTTTTTGAATATATATGTGTACATACTGAAAAGGTCAATATCAATATATAAAAAACACATTACATTGCAATGTGCACATGCTATAGGTCCTCACAGTAATTAAAAGAAAACTCTACAGCGAAACACCTTACCCGTATCAAAATCGGGAGGGAATTCGCCGCTCCTGGCAACCGCTCAGGGCGTGAGGCAACGCTCTGTGTATCCCTCCAACCAGTCCCACGCCACCTCAGGAGAAGTGAAAAAGTGCGACTTCCCATCAGCCAGCACTTTAAGTTTTGCGGGGAACATCATCATATACTTTAAGTTTCGTTCTCTAAGGGTCCTTTTAACTTAGTCAAATGCCCTCCTCTGGCGCTGTACCAGTAGCGTGAAGTCTGGAAAAAATCGGATTGTGGTATTTTCAAACTGAATATTTCCTAGCGTCCCTATCCCGGTTGTTGAAGATACGGGCCACTATAGTACGCGGAGGTGCCCCGGGGCGTGGGCACAGGCCCAGTGAGTGATGCGCTCGCTCCACTGTAAAGAAGTATGAGAGTCTCGTTGGCTTGAGGACGTGGGTGATCAGGTGCTCCACGAAGAGGTTCACTGACGGTCCCTCCGCCCCTTCTGTCACTCCCACGACGCGGATGTTGTTGCGCCGTGCCCTGCCTTCCTGATCCTCTAGGCGGGCCATGATATCCACGTTTTGTTTAGCAAGGGTGGCGACCTGTTCTTCAAGGCGTTTAGTCTTGTTTTTCAGATTTCCGATATTTGTTTCAGCTGCGGTTGCTTTTTCACCCAGTTTTCATATGTCGGCCCTGAGCAGATTTACCTCTTCAGTGACTGAGTCTAATTTTGGCTCGAGGGTGCCCTTTAGGCCTGCAATCGCCTGCATAATATCTTTGAGGGATGGATCTGGTTCTTGTTCCCCCTGTTCCTCCATCACTCCGTCGCGGCTCATTGCGACTGTATACTTATCAATTTGATTGGTTTGTCCCGGGCCTTTATTGCACCCCATCGTAGTGACAAACCACCCTGAGCCCAGGGGGCGTTGTATCCGTATAGTCTGTCTCACTGCGGTCCCGGCTTCGTGCGGTAGGATTCGTGGCCTGGCTGACGGTCACTCTGTAAGTATCGCCGTGGGTCTCATCAGCAAGTCAGGGGACCCCCCTTGTATGGATTAAGGAGGCCTCTCCCGAGGACGAATCTGCTAGACGTCTGCTTAATATCTTCGCACTATTCTGCGCACCCTCCCTGGGAGCGTATTGTCGATTCCAACCGCAGGACCATCAGCACTCACACGGCTCGCGGGCCGTGTCCTGTAAGCTAGGTCGCCACAGCCCTTTGGACTTTTAATGCGCCCTCGTGGTACCTTGTTGGGTGCAGATCTCAATGTCTCTCTGACTCAGCGCAACTCTTAGGCCACATGCGTGCACCTCTTGTATCATGTTTATTAGTTCATATCTGCACTGCGGTGCAAGGGTGAATGTGCCTTTGCGGGTGTCAGTTGCCGCGCTCCCTGCATAGTCTACTCCTGGCTACGTCTCTGGCCGCTGGTTGGAGGCCGCACCACCCTCCGATCACGGCCCCTCACGTTGCGGCATATCCTGAGGGCCTGTTCGGACCGTTGTGCCCGCCGCCGTCCCAACGCAGACACGCAAATGCCAGCACGCACTTGCCTGGGCCGACAGTGCCGGAATCACCGTTCCCTGCGCCTGCTGAGGCTCCGCTGTACAACCTCTCGGGGGCTCCCGGTCTTCAAGTGTATCTCTGGTGCAGGATTTTGGCTGGTGCCGCTCTAAGCCGCGGTCGCAGCCGCCGCCCTCGACTCTTCTGCCGGCAGCGCCGCAACCCCAGCCAGGCCAGTCTTTCTACAACTCCGGGCCGGTATGCCCGCCGCCGCCACATAGCTGTCGCACCAATGTCAGCACGCACCTGCCTGGGCCGCCACAGTAGCTCAGTCGCCGTTCCCTGTGCCCACCGAGGCTCTGCTGCACCGCCGCTGGGGGGATCTAGGTCCTCATGCGCACCTCGGGTTTAGGATTCCAGCCGGCGCCATGTTGAGTCGCGGTCACGGCCGCTTCCCTCGCCTCCTCTGTCAACAATGCCGTAAGCTCGGCCAGGCCGGTCTTTCTTCAATTCCGCGCTGTTTCTTCAGTCGGTCCTGCCTTTCGGTGCTCTATCCTCAGACGGATAATGCCGGATTTAATGGGGACTTATTTAACTGTTTAAGTTCTTTTGGACAATAGGCTAATATATACATAGCTAGTGGAGAGGATTACCACCACTTAGTCCCAAAGTTTTATTTAATATGATAACTATTTGCAACAACAGCCTGGATTCCGACATGCAAGAGGATCTGTGTCGGTGCTGGAGTCAGTCACCCACAGTCTCTGGATGCTCGTGGATGGTCGCGGATCCCTAATTTTAGTAGATCTTTCAGCCGCATATGACACAGTCGAAGATCCACCGAGTCTCATGCGTCATTGGCATTCAGAACCTGGCTCAGATCTAGATCTCATAAATCTTGAAAGCTTAAAGTCAGGTATTTAAAATTTTATATCGGAAATGTACTGGGAGCGGAAAGCAACTCCTGAAAAATATTTCTGTACCACCCCATATTACACTGATCAAAAGGGCATGGCAAAAAACTGTCTCCTGGAGTGCATCAGGGTTCTCCCCATAGAAGATGATTCATCTTACACTACATTTTTTAAGAAAATTGTGCCTAAAAGCCCTTGATTTTGCAGTCGTTCCAAAGAGAGAAAACCATGAAATACTGCAATGTTTCAGGATATGGAACAGAAACCCTGGATCATTATATCTGGATGTCCAGTTGCCTAAGATCAGCCACTCAACACATGATCTCCATACATGCATGAAGCTCAAGATTTGGTGGCACGCCCTTCCATGCCTAATGAACTTCTATGTGGGCCTCCCTTCCTTTAAATTGCTGCATCTCTGCACAGAAGATAATCATCTGGAAATAGGAAGTGACTGAAGAAATGTCTCTTCCTTCAAGCATTCAGTCTGCAGAGATCACCAATTCTTCGTAATTCCTTTTATCTAGTGTTCAAACTGCAAGCCTGTACCTAGGACCTCATTGTAAGTGATCCGGATGTATCCTTGTTACCTCAGACTCACCCAAAGTGACAGATAAGAGGGTTACCGGTAAGTCTAGGATGTAAACTTACTGGGGATTATTACACTGAGGACTTCTCGGGAAGGACGGGAATACCGTGCTTGACTATGTTGGTAATTCAGTTTGTCCCCTGGAGTTTCACTTTGAGATTTTTGATGCTTTCAGTCAGTGGTGTAACTAAACTTGAGGGGGCCCCCCTGCAAAGTACATGGAGGGGGCCCCCCATTCTCCGCGTCAGTCAAGAGCTCTCAGGCCAGCGACTCGCCATACTGCAGGGGCTCACCCCAGCCATAAAAAAAAAGATTCTGGTTCCTCCATTGGTCACATCCGCCCTTTCATCGGGCGCTTTACATACATCCGTAAAGGTAATCAGTCACAATATTGAATTTTAAATATCGATATGGCAAAATATCGAGTTTAAAATATAGAATGGACATAATATCGGATTACAAAAATATAGTGGTGCAGAATATCGAAATGCAGGTAAGAAATATCGTTTTTCATAATATCGAAGTAATATCGACAGTCATAATATAGTTGTTAAAAATATCGAATTTTTTTATAGTGTTTTAAGTGTTAGTATATGTGTTAAAAGTATGTATTATTTTTGTAATGTATGTTTGAATTTTTTAAATGTAATGAATTTTAATTAAATTAATTTTTGCATAATTTAATTCCGTAGCGGGTTGTGGGTTTATAGGGGAATAGGGTGGGAAGTAATTTAATTATAATATATTTTTTAGAATTATTTAGAAATAATTAATTATATGTTAATTATTTTTTGCGCAATTTAATTCTGTAGCGGGTTGTGGGTTTTTAGGGGAATAGGGTGGGAAGTAATTTAATTGAAATTAATTAATTATTTTATTAATTAATAATTTAGTATTTAATATTAATAATTTATATTGTAAATTAAGTTAATTAATTTATTATTAATTGATTGTAAATTGATTAATAACAATGAATAATTAATTGGTAATTATGTTAATTGTGTTAATTTGTTTTATTAATTAGTAATTAATTAGATATTGATTATTAATAATTAATTTGTAAATGTGTTAATTGTGTACTTTTTTTAGGAGTGGGGTGAGGGTTGATAGGGGAGTAGGGTAGGAAGTACTTTAGTTTTAATGTAATTTTTATTATTTTTTATATTTTATTTATTAAAATTTATTTTATAGTGTTAATTTAGTGAATTAATTTAGATTTGATGGTTATTAATTGTATTGTTAATTGTAATTAGTTAATTAATTAATTTTTAATTAATTATGTTAATTTATTAATAGTTTACAATATTGTAGGTGACGTTTATAGGGGAAAATGGTGGGAGGTAAATTAATTTTGAAAAAATAATTACTTGTTAATGTTAATTATATTGCAGGAGTGGGTATACTAAATTATTCCCCTACGCTATCCAACACTTTCCCTACTGTTACACTTGGTGGAGCGGGAATATTAAATTATTCCCACCCGCTATCCAACACTTTCCCTACTGTTGCATTCGCTGGAGTGGGAATAGTAATTTTTACCCTCCCGCTATCCAACACTTTCCCTACTGTTGCACTCACTGGAGTGGGAATAGTAATTTTTAACCTCCCGCTATCCAACACTTTCCCTACTGGTGCACTCACTGGAGTGGGAATAGTCATTTTTACCCACCCGCTATCCAACACTTTCCCTACAGTTGCACTCACTGGAGTGGGAATAGTAATTTTTACCCTCCTGCTATCCAACACTTTCCCTACTGTTGCACTCGGTGGAGTGGGAATAATAATTTTTACCCACCCGCTATCCAACATTTTCCCTACTGTTGCACTCACCGGAGTGGGAATAGAAATTTTTATCCACCCGCTATTCAATACTTTCCCTACAGTTACACTTGGTGGAGTGGGAATAGTACATTATTCCCACATGCTATCCAACACTTTCCCTACTGTGGCACTCACTGGAGTGGGAATAGTAATTTTTACCCACCCGCTATCCAACACTTTCCCTACTGTTGCACTCACTGGAGTGGGAATAGTAATTTTTACCCTCCCGCTATCCAACACTTTCATTACTGTACCACTCGTTGGAGTGGAAATAGTTATTTTATTCCCTACGCTATGCAACGTTTACAGTAATGTTATAATTAATGTAGTGTAAAATATTATTTTTGTAAAAAATATTTATTTTAATGTTTTAACTTATTATATATAATTTATTTGTATATTTATATTATAGGTTTATTTTTATATATATATATATGTAATTATATTTTAAATTATGTTTTTAATATTTTGTAATTAAAAATATTGATTATTTTTAATATTAAGTTAATATATATAATAAAAAATAAAAATGCATGTTTTTTCTTTTTTACATTATATTTATTATTTATTAATTTGAATGTTTTTTAATTATTTTTAAGTATGTTTTACTTAATTATATTGATTATTTCATTAATTTTATATTACTTTTAAGACATTTAAAAAAGTCGATATTTTAGCAAACTATATTATTGACAACGATATTTTGGATTCGATATTTTTGTACTTACCTGTTTGTAGATAGGAAGTCGATATTCTGTCATTCTATATTTTTTCATCAATATTCTGGCAGCTCGATATTCTGCTCCTCGATATTCTGTCAGTGATCCATCAGTAAATACTGCTGCTGCGCCCTCCAGCAAAGTTACGTAACACTGCCTTACAGCCGGCCTACCAAACACATCCTCCTACTTGATGACCCACCTTCAAGCGAAGCCCGCTCAGTTGACCACCTCCAAACACAGACCACTGCCTTCGTGCCTGCTGCTAACGCATCCATTACACTCTACTCTCACCCCTACGAAACCCGCAGTTATGCTTTTCCGCCCGCCTTTAAAACCACCTCTCTGATGTCACTGTGAACCCGTGACCGCCGCTCACTGCTCCCCTGTCCACCACTGACAGAAAGACTGATGGCCGGTCCCCATCTAACCACTGCCTACCAGTAAAGACAGAGCCTTTCAGCTGCTGCCCTCCCCAATGCCACTGTAGTAGTTTAAAAAATGTTAAACAATTTCTTCAACTGACCACCCCAAAACAGTTCTTCCTGCTAGCCTCTACGGCATCAAAGCCGTTCCTGCTACTTTTCATCCTCTACATGATGCACACAATAATATTAAATGTACAAAGGGTCCGATTTTTGTTTCCTCACACCAACATTAATTTACACTATGTACCCCACTAAACCATACCTCCTGTCAAAGGCAAACCTGATCCCATGTGTAGCACTAGTCAGCAAGTACCCCAAGGACAAACACCAGAGAGAATGCGCGATTCATGTAATTAAACCTACAATGACAACGTAGCATTTCCCCACCCACTGTCAGCCCAGCGAAGTCTGCAACCGCACAGTAGCCATTAATACCGGCAACATCTAAAGCGCATTTCCACTTCCTTTCAATAGCAGCTCCTGATACATATACCTATGACTTCTGGGCTGCATCTACCACAGACCACAGCATTCTTTGTCTCCCTAAGACTAACCGAATGCTGTCGGTGAACGCTTCTCTTCCCCCTTCCTTACTAATAACTAATGGAGGATAACAAAAAAACATATATAGTATTTTCTTATGCAAATAGCGTATCAAGCATTTGCTGCCTGCAGTCCTCACCAGATCCACACGTATCAATATTCTGCTATCGCACCATCCTGTCAACCCTATTATTATCTGGAGATGTTTTTTATCCCTTCCGTGAACTGGGAAAAGCAATACCTTGCACAAAAACAAGTCCCTTTAAAACCTTTGCTACTTATACAGGCTCGCAAAGCACTTACTTGTTTTACTAACTGTCGTTGTAAAGCAAACAGGTAACTCATTCTAGGATTGGAATTACTGCTTAGAAGTGTGGAAGTTAATACTGAGACGTAGGATGATTTTTTGCATGTCTGTCAGACATTCGTTCTTCCCTGCATGCGCACACAATGCAACAATACAATTTGGCTTAAAAAATAGTTCAGAAATGTACCGGAAGGTAAAGAAACAGCCCATATTATTTTTACAAAGAAAAATAGACAAACGTCCACTTTATACCGCATGACATAAAAGCCTTAGCGAGCACAGCTTGTCCAAATCCACGCCACCTAATTCAGCCCTGCCAAGTACCACGCATCTGGCGTTAGACTAACGCATTTCAGTGTGGTGATCCGCATCACCGCACTGAAATGCAAAATCACACATAACAGGCATCGCGCCTCCTCGGGTACCAGTGCTGCTAATCAATGCTGGTGTAGTATTATTTCCATGTGGCCGCCGTCTGTTTTCTGGTGCTTCCCCTGTCTCCTAAACAGGATGCGGTAAATTTCGTTATGCAGTACAGCTGCCTGTGTGGTAGTCCTGTAATGAATGTCCCTTTTCTATGCCCACAACATTTTTCCGTATTTCCGTAGTGTGTCCTTAAAGGTAGGTCTCGCGAGGAGTTGTTGCAGACGCGCGCGCGATCCATGCACTGGCAGCCCTACAATGTCAGCCGCTTCGAGTGCGACATCTGCAAGGACTGGTTCCTGACGGGACCTAGGGGCTTGAGAAGGGCTCCGGAGCTCTGGAGTGCGTGATGTTGTGACCCGGGATAACCTCCGCCTCCCTGCGGGGAGCGATGTTCAAAAACGGCCGCTCTGCATGGAGGAGCCGGGATCTAAGATTCCAACACGATGACACCACAGCGCTGAAGTGCCCAATTTCATTGCTGTTTTGTTGTTGGGGGAACGGAAATAACGATGAGTAAGTATTAAAGGAATAACATGCGGGAGTCTGTTGCCAGGCTGATTCCTACTTGTTTTCTTCTAAACTTTCACATGGCGGTAACAGCTACTTTCAGCGGCAGCCATACCGGAATGAAAAACAAAAACGTTAATTGTGAAGGTCCTGTAAATCCTGTGACCTAGGTGTATTGGTAACTCTTACCTGTGTCAGAGCGTTGATTTCTTCAGATGCAAGATAGATATATAGCTGCACTGATTAGGGGTGTTACATTGAGTAATTGCTAAATGCGTGACAATGGTTTCCGAAAGCGTTACTGTACCCAGGTGACATTGTATTGATACCGCACAATAAACTCTCGGAGTGCATAGACATAACCTCCCCTCCCCTTACTGCCATGAATTATTGCTCCTCAGAGGGTTAGTACCTCCAGTCATCTCTCGTAGTTCCACCTGTTACTGTGATCAGTCACCTCGCAGCCATCCAACGCCTGTTGGCCCTCCCGCGGTCCTCAATGGTCCTCTTTTGACTAGAGTCCATCGAGAGGCATGCTCTAACAGTCTACTATATTGCCTCATCCAGCCTCTCAAGTTCAGGCCTCTGCCTGCTGGTCGCAGGCCCGTGAGGCCCAATTCACATACACACAGAAGAGGTCTCAGGCCCCCATCCGTCCAGCAGGTGTTGTATTAATGCTTCTACAGACCTTGCTCCGCAGACAAGCTGATTGCGCCGAGGGTCTAGGTACCTACCATGGCGCAGAGAGCTGTGGCCTAACTCTAGTCTGGGAGCATCAGAGGCACCACTGCGCATACTGCTTCAGGCTCGATGAAACACTTCAGCCCAGGGCAGTCTAGACCAGATAGTCCTAAAACATGTTAGATCCCAGTTGCACCCTACTTCAGACAAAAGATCACTGAGGAGGCACTAGAGGGTAGGTCACTGGGTCTTACTGAGATTTTAGCATCCCAGAAACGGACTGATTACTCATAGATGAAAGCAGCTCTTTTTGGAAGGTTTAATCTGACCACAGATTATCATTAAAAAAAAACTTTGCAGCATTTCTACGCAGAGTAACCAGACATTTTGGGAAGCCTGATTGGACCTTGAATGAACTGCCACTTTTAAAGTGCTAGAGTAAGTGTAACCTGGCGCAGGCAAACCTCTGATTTCTGCAGAGAACATCCTATGTATTTATTTTGTAGAGTTACATTAACATGTAGCTGATGGAAAACTGCTTGGCGCTTGCAAATTTGCAAAGACACCTGGTAGGCTGGTCACCATGAGGGTGCAGAGGAATACACCTCAATTAGAGCACATTTTCACACTGATTCACTCATAGATGCCAAGGTTTCAGATTGGTAAGTGTGACGTTTTCATAATTTAACTGTAATAATGGGTGACATTCACGCAGTCTGACTCTGCTCAGTTTTCAGTAGCCTGCTGTTAGCGCACTTTAGTTCAGTGACTTTCTTAGAGTTTCTAGTTGCTCAAATGGGTGTAATTTCTGATATTTATATGTTTCCCTCCTCTTCATTGCTTGATTTTGCTCACGAGAAAGTGTCACTCATAGTTGTTGAAATGTCACTCATAATTACACTGAAATTATGAAAATGTCACACATAGCAATCTGAAACCTTGGCAGCTATGATAATTCTACCACACACAGCACATTTGAACATCTCATAATTCCATGCCACACAATTCAACTATAAATAATTTAACCCTACAACATTCCATACCACATAATTACAATCCTAAAAATTTTAAAACACATATTTCCACTTCACTCCATACCACATAATTCCACATTACATAATAACATTCCCCACAACTTAATACCACTCCAAACCACATAATTACACCCCACACAACACAATTCAGCTACACATAATTCCACTTCAACCTATATAATTATACTTCACACAACATATTTACACTGAACTCCAAAACACATAATTACCCTCCACAAAATACAACTCTGCAACATGCTGCATGATTCCACTCCGCACAATTATACACCACACCATGCCACATAATTCCACATGTCACACAATCCCCAATTCATCCCCACACAATTCATCACACAACATAATTACACTCCACATAATACCACTCAGCACCACATAATTAACCTCCACATAATTATGCTCTACTGCATATTGCATAAATACACTCCACATAAATCCAGTCTATGCCACGTAGCAACATTCCACATAACTACACTTCACACCATGCCTCATAATACCACTCAACACAATTTTCACTCAACAGCGCACACTTCCACGTCACACAAATTCAACTCTACACATTTCCATTCCACACCACATAATTCAACAACAAACTACATAATTCAAACCAACTACACAATTATACAACACACCACTTACATCCAATCTACACCACAAAATTCCACATCATGCTACAATATTTAACAGCACACCACATAAGAAAACTCCACTACATACCACTCCACAACACAAAATACCATTCCAGATAATCTCACTGCAAGACACACAATCCCACTCCATGACACACAATCCCACTCCACATAATTCCAGTACACTCAATACCACACAATTACTATCCACATAATTACACTGCACACCATGCCACATTATTTCACTACACAGATCAAATCCACACAACACAATTCCACAACTATCAATTCCAATCCAAACCATTTATGTCCACTTGACACCACACACATTCACTCCACTCCAAACAGAAAACGCATAGGTAAAATACATTGTCCTTTACAACGTCAATAGCTCTAACTCTCACAAATGCGAGACCAATTGCATTGCAAATGCTTGTTTACCTTCCAATGCGTCCCAGCAGATCCTGTTCCTGGAGCTGCAATCCTTCTCCTGCCCCTGTCAGCTCTGTGCTGCCTCGACCCTTCTCAGAGGAGCAGTGCCCTGTGGAGAATTCTCTCTCTGAGCACCCCCACCCCCATCCTTTTTCTGGGCCTGGCTCTGACTGAAGAGAAACAATGTAAGTTGTTACTTTGTTTCTCTTCAGTCCTGGGTCAGCGCGAGGAGCTCAGAGCAGGCTGCACACTGCAGCTGCTTTAGAGCAAGCCTCTCTCTCACAGCTCTCTACAGATGAGCTGAGGGGGCCCCCTTCACATACTGAAGAATGGGGGCCCCCCACACCGCGGGGGCTGTGGGGATGTTTGTTACGCCCCTGCTTTCAGTACCTGTAGTCTCTGGGTGAAACTTAGTAACACGAAATTCCAATGGGGTTATGGGGGTAGTAACTCCTGTTAGGGGCAGTTGGAAACTCATAATAGAGGCAACAGGGTTTTCTGAAGCATCCTCCATACTGCATTAGTACGGGAAATGCAATTGTGTATATAAATATATATATATATATATATATATATATATATATATATATATATATATATATATGAGCAAATACCAATCCTTCTTGCCATATGAATTGGATTAAATAAACCACGTTGAAACAGATATTGGGCTCGGCACAATCTTTTCGATACTGCAAGAAGGATTGGTATTTGCTTGTTTAGAGGGTCGCGACCTCGCCGGTAGCCCGCCGCCATTCCTTAGGCAGAGGGAAACGCGAAACTTTGCTGCATATATATATATATATATATAAATATTTTGCAGAATCCTTCAGTTTCACAACAAAAGGTAAAGTCGCACTCAGGATAATTTTAAAGATTAAATTTATTGACTGACGCGTTTCAACCTCACGGTCTTTGTCAAAGTCACGGTCTTTGTCAAAGTCACTTCCAGTGCTTTTCAAAGGGTCAAACATAATGTGTAGACATAAAAGAAATACAAACATGTTGGTGTCTGTTCTAAGGTGAGGACAGACTCAGTTCACGCTATTCATGCAAATGGTACAAAACATCACAGAAAATAAATGCATGTTAAGTTGAGCACTTTAAAACATGAATCAGCAACATTTCATCAGCGCTAAATAAAAGACCCATCTGGGTCACGAAAAAGTGGGAATATAGCAGTTCTCAAGGAGGCCTCCTACACAAGTGTGCAAGGTGACAACAGCTTGAAATTAATCAAGGAGCGGCATAGAGTTAGTACGCTCAAAACAAATACTATTACTAGTGCTGAAGTAAAGTCACACTAGTGACAAAACCAAGTGGTACTGCAAACCGCTATTCTACCGATGGTGACCGCGCCCAGTGGCAGTATAAATCAACAAGAGTGAATAATGAGGAAAACTGGCTGATTGCCAAAATCACAAGGTCTAAAAAGTAAAATGCCAAGTGGCCTCACTGGCCTGAAGTAGAGACTACACAACCCCACTATTAAAGGAAAAAATTATAATTACCAAAATAAGTAAAAGGTAAATCAAATACAAAAAACACTCTCGATACCCCATCCTAGGTGCTATACAGAAAGAGTGTGGAAAGGTGGACACCACTTATTCAAGCAGCCGCTTGAAAAGGGGTGACAGTCCTGCTGTAGCCATGAAGATACAGTTTAATTGAGGGGAGAGAGAGACTCTGGAGGGGGAGAGAAAGGGGTGGGGGGAAGGGGAGGATATCCTAAGGAGTCAAGGTACAGGTAGAACAAACCCGGACAGTCAGGGTAGAGGACTTCAATCAATCAATCAGGAGTTTGTTAAAGCACGACTACTCACCCGTAAGGGTCTCAAGGCGCTAGGGGTGGGGGGTGCAGGTTCCATTCCATCAAGGAGGGGTCTGTCGAAGAGCCAGGTTTTGAGGTTTCTTGCGAAGATGGGGAGCGATGTTGTCTGTCTGAGGTGGAGCGGAAGGGCGTTCCATGCTTTGGCCGCGAGGAAGGAGAAGGAGCGGCCTCCCGATCTGGTCTTTCTGGTGCGGGGGACCACGGCGTAGGAGAGCTGGGCTGATCGTAGGGTCCTTTGGGGTGCGTGGAATTTGAGTCGGCTGTTCAGGTATGCTGGTCCGGTGCCGTGGAGGGCCTTGTGTGCGTGGGTGAGCATCTTAAAGGTGATTCTCGCCTCGACGGGGAGCCAGTGGAGTGTGCGCAGGTGCTGGGAGATGTGGCAGTGTTTTGGCAGGTTGAGGACCAGTCTTGCGGCGGCGTTCTGGATGTTCTGTAGCTTGCGGATGAGGTTTTTGTTTATTCCGGCGTAGAGTGCGTTGCCGTAGTCGAGTCTGCTGGTGACCAGGGCGTGAGTGACTGTCTTTCGGTGTTCGAGGGGGATCCATTTGAAGGTCTTACGAAGGAGGCGGAGAGTGTGGAAGCAGGAAGACGAGACAGAGTTGATCTGGCAGTCCATTTTGAGCTCGGAGTCCAGGATGATTCCCAGGTTGCGTGCGTAGTCTGTGGGGGTTGGCGGGTTTCCGAGGGCGGGGGCCACCAGGTGTCGCTCCAGGCGTCGGGGTTTGGGCCCATGATGAGTACTTCTGTTTTGTTGGAAGCCAACTTGGTAGAGATGATGGAAATACCCATAAGGGGTTTTGAATTTTCATAACATCAAGTAAGTAAACAGCGGAAGATAGCAAAATATACAGTGTCCAAAAAGGGGGTATAAGGGCACCACTGGTATATTGTATCTCCTCTACCCTAGATGGACGTGAAGGTCTTCCTCGCGGTTGAGGCCTCCGGGGATCTTGCTCTGTAAGTGGATGATATACTCCGATTCCAGGTGGCGAAGGTTGCGTTCGCGGTCACCTCCTCGGGGATGAACTGGAATCCTGTCAATTCCTAAATAAGAGATCTTAGAACTAACATCAACAATGTCCCCATGCTCCAACGCGCAATGCTTAGCAATAGTGTAGGTCAGATCCCTGTTCCTAACAGCGCGCAGGTGCTCTAGAATACGTTTCTTCACAGGGAAGATGGTGCTTCCAACATAGCGCAATCCACAGACACAAACCAGGTCATACACAACAAATTCTGTGTTACAATTAATGAATGGCAATATTTTCTCACTCCTGACAATCGGTAGCTGATAGGTCTTCACATTGCGACTGTTGCTGCAGGCCTTGCATGGGCCACATTTGTGAAAACCTGGGAGCTCCCTTAGCCATGTCCCCGAAGTGTTACTCTTGTGTGTTAGATGGCTATGTACCAGTGTGTCCTGTAAGGATTTACACTTACGAAATGTGATGTGAGGTTTGGGGCTCACCAGTTTACCTATAATCACATCTTGTCTGACTAAGTGCCAGTGTTTGCTCACTATCCTGTGTAAGGCCTGAGAGGCATTGGAGAAAGTGGTGATAAGTCTCACTTCCTGTCGGGTCTTGTTGTGTGTCCTAGGGACCAAGAGGCTGTCCCTGTCTCTTATCGAGGCCTTCTCAGCTGCTATTTTTATAGTTTTGCCAGAATAGCCCCGTGCTCTGAAACGGCCAATCATATTCGATTGTTCCCTCATGTAGGCCTCAGTCGAACTACAATTGCGTTTGGCTCTGATGAGTTCTCCGTAAGGGATACTCCTCTTTAGACCATCAGGGTGGTGGCTCTGGGCATGCAACACGCTGTTCCCGGCAGTAGCCTTCCTGAACAGACTGGTATGTACACAATCATTCTGAACCTCAACTAGTACATCTAAAAATTCAATAGTGGTTGAATGGACCTTGCTGGTGAATCTTAGATTTAAGTCATTTATAGACAGCCCCGTAATGAAGTTAAGAAGCGCTTCCTGTGGACCGTCCCAAATCAGAAAAATATCGTCAATGTAGCGGGTCCACAGGATTAGGTTGTCGGTGTAGCATTCGTTACCTTTGTGCCACAGGTGCTCCGCCTCCCACCACCCCATAAAGATACAGTCGTAGCTGGGGGCGAAGCAACTTCCCATCACAGTCCCAGTGTATTGTTTGTACCAAGTGTCTTCAAAGAGGAAACAATTGTTGTGTAGGCAAAAACTGAGCATGTCAAGTAATAGCATTGTATGATCGTACATGGAAAGAGGTCTGTCTCTGAAGAAATATTTACAAGCTTCCAAACCTAGATCGTGCTCAATGCAGGTATAAAGGGACACCACATCAATAGTGGCAAACAGATAGGATTCTTTCCATGGAATGCCCTGTATCTTGGAAAGAAAGTCCATGGTGTCCCTGCAATAAGAAGGCAAATTAGATACATATTTACAAAGAAAATAGTCTAGGTAAATTGAGGAATTCTCCAGCAAACTTTGGTTGGCAGCGATGATCGGTCTGCCAGGTGGTTCAGTGACACTCTTGTGCACCTTGGGAAGCATGTAGAAGACAGGGACCATGGGTTTCTTCATCATAAGGAACAGGAACTCATTACGTCTCAAAATTCCTTGCCCATGCCATGTTTCAAGAAGTTGATGGTATTGGGTAATCGTCCTACTGTATTCTGCCTGGTTAGACCTCAGATAGCTCCCTGAGTACTCTAACTGTCGCCTGGCTTCAGCCCTATATTTGTTAAGGTCCCAGAGGACGACATTGCCCCCTTTGTCCAAGGGCTTTATAACAAAAGTGTCGGCCTGTTGGAGAGACTGTAAGCCCACCCTTTGTGCAGGTGTCAGGTTACTCGCAGATGGATTGTTTTGTTTTTCCCAAAGTGCCATGAGGTCAGATAAAATAGTCTCATGGTACGTGTCAATACCATCGTGCAGGGTCACAGGGTTGAACATGGATTTCGGTTTAAAATCATTCCTGGATTTGCGATCAACCACGATACCCATATTGTCAAGAAGCTCGCGGTCCGTAAGCCAGTCCTTGCCTCCCAGCTCAATCTCTCTAAGTGCGGCAATAGTCTCAATGTCAGACATGGTCAGTGGGTTGGCGTCACTACCCCCAGTGTCAGGTTGCAGGGTCCCCGGTACGGTAACTCTACCTTGCTTCAGCGTATGCACCTTAAGGAGTTTGAGCTTTCTTATAAATAGAAAGATATCAATACGGGCTCTGGGAAAGTTAAAATTGGCCGTAGGGCAAAAGGATAGACCTAGCTCTAGGACTGAGCGTTCTTCAGGAGTAATGTGATGTGAGGAAATATTAATAATAGAAAGATTGTTATTGTTTTGCTCACCCATTACTTGTTGCGCTTGGAACGCCGTTGACCTCTTCCATATGGCGTCTCGTTCTCTTTGGTTTTCACCTCCTTTCCTGGTTTGTCTCTTTCTTGTTCGCTGCCTCCACCTCTTCCTCTTCCTCGTGGTGGCTCTTTTTTCCACTCAGGCTTTCCCGTAAAAACGGTACTCAGTGAGAGAAGGGAAGGGACCTCTTGTCGGCGCTGCTGCGCCCTGTCGCTCGTCAGGTCAGATGGCGCATCCGAGCTAGACTCCGAGGTTCCAGACTCCTGAGTCCTGGCAGTCTCAGTCTGGAGGAAATCTCTTCTCGCTGTGTCATACTTGCGGCCAAAGGTTAGTATGCGCCCCTGAGCGTAGTCATTGCGATCTCTAGTGAACTTCCAGCGCTTTTTCGCTTTGATGCCTTCTTCATATTTAAGCAATCTAGCATCCATGTCCTTGAGAAAGCTCGTAATTTCACTCTGGGATTCATGTTTGTCCAGCATGTCACGCAGTATTTTAATGTCAACCCCGATTTGTTCCAGCTCTAGGGCAGCATATTTGGCCATATATATATTGTTCCAAGGACGACAGGCACTCTGGAGCGCATGTAT
Source organism: Calotriton arnoldi (assembly GCA_963921515.1). Taxonomy (NCBI): domain Eukaryota; kingdom Metazoa; phylum Chordata; class Amphibia; order Caudata; family Salamandridae; genus Calotriton; species Calotriton arnoldi. The sequence goes on along the minus strand of CAWUFW010011128.1, from coordinate 320,588 downwards.
CAACAAAATATTTAATGGGCAGCACAAAAATGTACAGCACGTTTCGGCAGTACCTTTGTCAATGTAGTTCCCTCCATTGTGGTTATATATATATATATATCCACTCGCAAATTCTCCTTGATATAAGAATAATCCAGGACACTCACGGCTGCTTCATCAATTTTATTGGCAAGATCTGCTCAACACCGACGCGTTTCGCCTTTCAGCTTTATCACGGTATGTTGGATTCCGCCATCATGCCGATTTACATACACATAGTAATTGACAGTAAGGAAGGACAAGCTTGCTAATCCAGACATTTCACATACTTCTATGAGCGCCATATTGGAATAATCAATATTTTCTATCTGGCAATTCATTCAAACTCTTAAATATCAATATTTACACATGGTGGTTTTGTTAATAACATTTTGCAAAGTCGATTAAATGAGGGCAGCCAATAATACTGTTATTCAAACCACTCGTATTCAAAGTCTTGCAGAAAAATATATAATCAATTCAATTGTCCCCTCATTTGTTTAAAAGCCGAACTCCAATAAGCCGCTTTGGCCACAATGTATTTTCTATTCCATTGCTAGCATCAAGAATATAAACTGACACCAAAAATACACGTTGAAATCCATATAGCACCACTGACCAAGTCTTTAGATTCCTCCTGTTAATATGGAAGGAAGTTACCATCAGAGGAGGTCATCTATATTTGGTGTTTGTGGACCTAAAGACTGCCTTTGATTCTATAGATCGGTCCCAACTATGGCGCGCACTTAGCGAATTAGGAATACCGTCTTACTTACTTAGAATCCTGATTCAGCTACACTACGACACCTATGCCAAGGTTAGGTGGAATCCTGAAGGAAGCTTGACCAATAACATACTGGTCCGAAAAGGTGTGCGCCAAGGCTGCGTCCTTGCGCCTACATTATTTACCCTATATATTAATGGTCTAATTGGTGAACTCTATAATTGTGGTGGAGATCCTCCGAAACTGGCAGGCAGCGCAGTGCCTTGTCTGCTTTTTGCGGACGACACACTGCTTATTGCCAGAACACCCCGAGGAATCCAAAACCTTTTAAATAAATTTGCTAAGGTATGCAAAGAAAAGGGCCTAGAAATAAACTGCTCCAAGACTAAATATATGTCTTTTAATCCCTATAAATCCAGCAAGGGTAAACTCGTGCTGGGCACGCAAGTATTGGAGCAAGTTACGTCCTTCGATTACTTGGGAGTTCGTATTAGCGATAGGTTGGTTTGGAATCCGCAGCTGGAAAAGAATACTTTGACCCTCCAGCATGTAGATTGTGCCTTAGTACGCAGGGCTAGGGCCTCCTCTTACGGCCCATTTCACCCATCCTAGAACTGCACAGGGCAAAAGCATTAGGAGCGGCTGTATATGGGGCTGAGTTATGGGGGATGGAAAATCTGACGGATCTAACCCTTGCTAAAAATAAATGTATTAGAGCCATCATGAATCTGCCAGTGAACACACCACTTTTGCCGCTAAGGCTAGATCTTGGTCTAAAACCTATTGAACATTTTGCCATTCTCAGGGCACTCTTGTTTTGGATTAGGGTCTGGACAAGCAATACTCAGGTACCGCTGAAGGAAGCTATGGTTGAGCTGATTGCCCTGCACAAGCAAACAGGTCGAATCAAGTGGTTCAAAAAGATCAAGGCTTGGTTCTCAAAAATAGGGTTGGGGCAGCTCTGGGAGGAACCTGGGACCATTATTAAATCTATGGTCCCCCTTGTTAAAAAAAGGTTTTGGGGATTGATGGTCTCGGAAAACATTGAATGTACTGCACATGGCACTTTAACAGTGTGGTTCCTAAATGTTAAAGGTAGTTTTGGTTTCGAAACTTTCCTGGATGATATCGAACTCCCACAGGCACGAGCACTGTATACCCAACTTAGATACGGAACCATTCCTTTAAATGCAAGGAGAAGTTGCTGGGGAAATGTGTCGGTCGACCCATTGTGTCCTTCTTGCCACACTGCCCCCGAGACACTTGAGCATTTTCTCTTTTGCTGTCCCTCCTATGCTGATTTTAGAAGAACTTGGATAGCTCCTGTCTGCCGTATGCTTTCTATCAGGTGTCCTTCGGATGCCACACGCATTTTTAAATCTGATACCACAAGCTGGCTAGTGTTCGCCATTTCGAGATTCCTGCTATTTGCCTGGTGGAAGAGGTCAAAATGTGTTAACTAGTCTTTGAACATCGTTGTGCCTATCTAGCCCTACTTGTTTTCTGATTGATAGTGCTTACTATGTTTTTATGGGACTCATAATTCTGTATTTTATTAGATATTTTAATGAATATTTTTTTTTATGTAATATTTATTGGTTTTATTCTGATGTACTGTTTTTATGATGTGAATGATCATACTTTTGATCGAATAAAGTAAAGAAAGAATTTAAATTGACACCAAAAATACACGTTGAAATCCATATTATGCCCAAGTGGGCAAATACACATACAGCATAGTTAACTTGTGACCCCCCAAGAGAACCTTGTTGGACAAATTGTGCCATGCACAAGTACAATAAATGAGGAGATAAAAAGGAAAATTTGTTTCCATCCCTGAAAAAGTGAACAAAACAAGCCACAGCAATATTGAACCTCACAGTCTAATTCCTGCCCAAGTGGGCAATATTTCCTAGTATCTTCATTACTGTTTTAACCTTAAAACTTCAAAGTCTTCTTCGTGACAATGATTTCTCAAACTTCTGCCCTTTCCATTATGGTTTCTACCTGTGTTTGTAAAAAAGGAAACAAAATTACACAATTACTCACTAATTCTATACCTACAAAATTTCATTAAAATGTACACAGTAATTTACCACGTACACTACCTATCTACAACTGATTAACTGAAAGGAAGTATCTCCACAGCTTCATATCAATACTGGTTCTTCTTACAAATGTATCGCCATCTCTTCACTAGAATTCAGACCCACAGGAGCCAAAGTTTCAACATCTATAATAAATCTTGATTCACTAATCCTTAACTGATGCTCCCGGTCTCCTCCTCTTTCCTGTAATTTAATTGAATCTAGTACTACAAAGGACAGCATATTGTCATCGCGATTATGCATTTCATTAAAATGCCGAGCCACCGGGTATTGTACATTATTTCTTCGGATGGCTCGCTGATGTTCTAATATCCTTTTCTTAGCCCGGTGGATCGTACTTCCAATATAGTACTTACCACACGGGCAAATCAAACAATAAATACAATAGTCCGTATTACAACTAAAATTCCCCTTAATTGAGAATTCTCTCTTGCTATTCGGTACTTTAATCATGGCACAATCAGCACTGTTAGCACAAGTTTTACACCGCTTACAGCATTTAAAACCTCCAACGTTGAGTGTGATCCCACCCTCATCATGAGTATTTATTTATTTATTTATTTAAACAGTTTTATATAGCGCTGGCTAGACCCAAAGGTATCAGAGCGCTTTACAGGGATTGGAAGTAGAAACAGATTGTAATATTACATTCATACAAAAAGGAAAAGGGTGAAAAAAAAATATGAACAAAATGCAATGAATAATAACTACATGGACAAGAAGATCAGAAGTACATATAATTCATAACCATGATTTGGATAGTTGTGCAAGCGTGGGTAGCCAGAGATGATGAGGGGAAAGTATGTAGGCAGAGTGGAACTGAGGAAGGTGAAAGGAGAGGAGATAGCATGTAGGAGTAGGTGGTGATAATATGAGGACTAGTAGAAGGAGGGTGGAAGTATATGTGAGGGAGAGAGGCAGGGGGTAGTAAAACAGGTATAATGTGGTGAGAAACATAGCACCGTCATGGGCAGGTTGAGAGACCCTGTTAGATAGCGGGATTAAGGACCCCAGTATTTGTAGAGAAGATGTTGCTTGAGATCTTTTTTGAAGCTGAGGTAGGAGGGGTTGCAACGTAGGTCTTTGTGGAGTGAGTTCCAGATAGTAGGCGCGTTTCCGGAGAAAGAGCGTGACTGGGTTGATTTCTTGTTTACCAAGGGCAGTACCAGAATGAGGGTATTTGTGCTCCTCATTTCTCTGGCACAGCCCGCTTTGTGAAGTTTTTGTGAGAGATACAGTGGGGTTTGAAGATGCAAGGCTTTATGCGTAATGCACGCATTCTTGTAGGTGGATCTGCCTTCGATAGGAAGCCATTTGAGATCTTTGAGGATGGGAGAGATGTGATCAAACCTCTTACAATCAGAAATAAGCCTGGCCGCGAGGTTAAGGACTGACTTGATTGGGGCTAAGTGGACTATAGGTGTTCCAGCGAGAATGGCGTTACCATATTCCAATCTGGAGAGTACTAATGATTGAACAACAGATTTAAAGTCATCAACAGGAATGAAGGGTTTAATTTTCTTGAGGTGATGTAGAGAAAAAGAGCGCCTTTAGCTGCATTTTTTATGTGGGGAGAAAGGCTGATGTTTTGATCAATACTTATTCCGAGGGATTTTACTGAGCTAGAGGTAGACAAGGAGCAGTTGAGGGCTTTAAGATCAGAGATCCAATGTTGAATGGGGAGTCGGTTATTTTTAGGAGCAAAGAGAATGACTTCTGTTTTTTAGGATTGAGTTTAAGGTGATTGTGATGGAACCATTGTTGAATCTTAGTCAGGGCATCATTGAGGTGAAGAATGTCTGCATGGGAATTGATTTTATAGTAAAGCTGGGTATCATCCGCATAGAGGTGATAGTTGATTGCTGCTTGCTTTAGAATGAGGGTGAGGGGTTCCATAAAGAGGTTAAATAGAGAAGGAGAGAGAATAGAGCCCTGGGGAACACCCAAGGAGACCGGCATAGGTTTCGAAAGGCAATTGCTGATTTTAATTTGTTGGGTTCTGTATTGAAAGAAGGAGGTGAACCATTCAAGAACAAGACCATTGAAGCCAAATCGATCTTTGAGGGTGTTAAGTAAGGCAGAGTGGTTTACAGTATCGAAAGCAGCCGAGAGGTCAAGAAGAATGAGAAGGGAGGCCTCCCCTTATCGAGGAGTGGTGGATATCACCAACAATGTTGAGCATCGCAGTTTCAGTACTGCAACCCTTTCGAAAGCCTGACTGTAATGTGTCCAATAGGCTAAATGAGTCAATGTGTTTGTCCAGTTGGAGCAAGGCGCATTTTTCAAGGGCCTTGGAAAGAAGAGGCAGATTAGAGATAGGACGCAAATTGTTAAGGTCATTGGGGTTAGCAGTGGTATTTTTGAGGGTGGGAGCGATTTGGCCAAGCTGGAGGGAAACAGGGACACATCCTGTGGTCAAGGAGGAGTTGATGATGGTAGTCCAATAAGGAGCAATGATATGCTTTAAATCTTGAACGAGGTTGGCGGGGAGAGGGTCAAAGGTATGAGAGGAGGGTTTAAGCTTAGTGATGATGTTGAGGACATCTCGCTCAGTAACTGGGCTAAAGTAACGCCAAGATGCATTATTTTTTAACTGTGGACTGGTGAGGAAATGTTCAAGGGGGCGATGGTGTGAGGGAGACAAACAGAGTTAGGAGGGGGCGAAGGCGTAACAGGAGACTTGGATGGTAAGACATCGAGGGGTGATGAGCACTGAGGGGAGGGAGCTGCGGCAAAGGATAGATCAATCTTAGAGATTTTATCAGAAAAGAAATTCGCAATTTCTTCACATCTTTCGGTGGAGGCCATCAATTTGGGGAGAGCAGAAGCTGTTTGATTTTTGATGATGCTGAATAGTTCTCTAGGTCTATTCTTAGCTCGGTCGAGTTGTGCGTGGAAGAAGGAGGCCTTTTCATTGAGGATGTGTTTTTTATAATTAACCCTAGCGGTTCTGAGGAGGGCAAGATTTGGGGGAGGGATGTTGTCTCCAAGTGCGTTCGGTCATCCTAAGCGCTCGTCTCTCATTGTTGAGATCAGCATTAAACCAGGATTTGGCAGGGATGTTTTTTTGTGATTTTAATTTGGCTGGAGCGATTAGGTCAAGAACCTCAATGATGGATTTGTTGTAGTGTTCAGTAAGATCATTGGCATTTTGTGAGGGAGGTGGAAGTTGAAGTTTTGCTTTGATCTTAGTCTCCAATTCGCCAGGAGGAATAAGGTGAAGATTTCTGGTTAACTTCTTATGTTTGATGTTTTTGGGGGAAGGGGGAGGTGCAGCGCTGTTAATCGTGAAGAGGATAAGGTGATGGTCCGACCAGTCAATAGGGACAATGTGCGAAAGGGAAGCCAGATCTTTGCTAGTAATGATAGCATCAAGAGTAGCCCCTTTGGAATGTGTTGGTGAATGGCAAAGTTGAATCAAGTCAGTAACCTCGAGGAGGTCATTGAGGATGTTAACCGAGGGATCAGCCTTATTGTTCCAGTGAATATTGAAGTCTCCGAGGAAAATGTTTTGGAATTTGAAATCGAGGCTTGTGAGAGTAAGTCAGACAATTCCTCTACAAATGGCAAAGGGTCACCAGGGGAATGATAAATATTATGTAGCAGAATAGAAGGGGCCCCTGAACTTTAAGTTCAACTCCCATGTATTCGAAAGTGGATTGATCAGTATTCTTAACAAGGGAGAGTCGGAGTTCATCTTTATGAATTATGGCTAGGCCCCCCCAATTTTGTCAAGCCTATCTTTTCTGAGGATAGAGTAACCCGGGGGAGAGCAAGTCAAGAATCGATGAAGAGTGAGCCTTGAGCCAGGTTTCCGTAAGAAAAGCAATGTCAATGGCTTCACTAAGGACGGTTTCCGAGATTTCTGATGCATGTCGTGCAGCCGATCGGCAGTTGACCAGCATGCAGTTGAGGGGTTTATGGTTGGTATCAGGGGAGCAGCCAGAATGAATAGTGGTGAGTTGCGGGGGAGGTCTGGGCGAGCCAGGGGAGGGAGGGGTACGGTTTATCCCCAGGATCACGGGAAGAGTGGAGTGTAAGAGGATCAGTGGTCGCAATGAGTTGTGGAGGAAGCCTGGGTGAGCCAGTGGAGGCAGGGATGCGGCTTCTCCCCAGGATCACCGGAATAGAGGAGTGAGGCATAAGAGAGTCAACAGTCATAGAGCTAGGAGGGAAGGTATTATTAAATTCCCAGGGGTCCGGGGAGGAGTGATGAGTCGGGGCTTGGGATGGGATAAGGGGACAGCTCCCAGGAAGTCCCTCAGCTGAAATGCCATAAGGAGTAGTACATCCTTGTAGGGGTAGTTATAATGAGTAGTTATTGCATTCTTGCTCAACTCATCTTTCAGGGATCTCCCCCGCCTGAATGTTGCTTGTGGGGTTTCACTAACAAACTTGTTGATAATACTATCAGTTTTAAGAATGTGCCAGTTATGATTGAGTATCTTCCTGATTTTAAAAGCTTGATTTGAGAAGGTCGTAATGAATCTCACTTTGTCTACTTCTCCCTCAGTCTGCTGTCTGGGATGTTGCAGTTGTGGCCTGTCTAAGGCCTCCGCAGTATTGATATAAAGCTGTGGAGATACTTCCTTTCAGTTAATCAGTTGTAGATAGGTAGTGTACGTGGTAAATTACTGTGTACATTTTAATGGAATTTTGTAGGTATAGAATTAGTGAGTAATTGTGTAATTTTGTTTCCTTTTTTACAAACACAGGTAGAAACCGTAGTGAAAAAGGCAGAAGTTTGAGAAATCATTGTCACGAAGAAGACTTTGAAGTTCTAAGGTTAAAACAGTAATGAAGATACTAGGAAATATTGCCCACTTGGGCAGTAATTAGACTTTGAGGTTCAATATTGCTGTGGCTTGTTTTGTTCACTTTTTCAGGGATGGAAACAAATTTTCCTTTTTATCTCCTCGTTTATTGTACTTGTGCATGGCACAATTTGTCCAACAAGGTTCTCTGGGGGGTCACAAGCTAACTATGCAGTATGTGTATTTGCCCACTTGGGCATAATATGGATTTCAACGTGTATTTTTGGTGTCAATTTATATTCTTGATGCTAGCAGTGGAATAGAAAATACATTGTGGCCAAAGCGGTTTATTGGAGTTCCGCTTTTAACCCCTTTCGCTGCTAGGCCTTTTCCCCCCTGTGCTAAGCCTTTTTTTGGCTATTTGGGGTAGTTTGCGCTTAGGCCCCTGTAACTTTTTGACCACATAAGGTATCCACGCCAAATTTGCGTACTTTTCTTCCAACATCATGGGGATTCTAAAGGTACCCAGGGTTTGTGGATTCCCCTGGAGGGGTCCCAGAAATTAGCCAAAATACAGCTAAATTTTGTTTTTTGGGGAAAAATGGGAAAAAAGGGCTGCAAATGAAAGCGTCTGGGTTTTTCCCTGCAAATGGTATCAAAAAGGGTTTGTGGGGCTGAAATCACCATTTTCCCAGCTTTTAGGGAATGACAGACTTTTGTCAGAAAACCAACATTTTTTACACAGTTTTGGCATTTTTCTGGGACATAGCCTATTTTTGCTATTTTTTGTGCTTTCAACCTCCTTCCAGTTAATGGTAGAAATGGGTATGAAAGCAATAATGGATCCTGGAAAGCTATACATTTTAGAAAAGTAGACAAAATTCTGAATTCAGCAACGGGTCATTTGTGTAGATCCATCAAGGTTTCTTTATAGAAACTTACAGTTAAATATAGGAAAAATTGAAAATTAGTTGAAAAAAACAGCCTTTGTGTCAACGTTTTCACCTGTAACTTCTTCTAATTTTGACAGCTCTTTGAAAGCAATATACCGTTACATCCGCTGGACCTTACTGGTTGTGGGGATATATAGGACATGTAGGTTCACCAAGAACCCGACGAACCCAGAGTCAAAAACTGAGCAGCAATTTGCAATGGCTTTTTATTATGTACCGGGTATATAGCAATTATTGTGGGAAAATGTATACATGGAAAAATCGGTATGAAAGACACCTATGTATTTCTGAAATGGGAACAAATTATAGAGTTTAGAAACAGTAGATATTTGCACATTTTCGAAATTGGGAATACTCATACTAGCATGAGAATTATCGGTCATTTTTCAAAAAGACTTCGGGGCATATTATCAAGGGCTTTATCGCCGCTTTGGCGGCACTTTTGCCGCTAAAGCGGCGATAATTGTATCACCATATTAGCAAGCTGTCGCTAACAGGCGTTAGCGACAGCTTTCAGGCGTTAGAGGCCGGGATTTACATCGCCTTGCATGTCAGCGATAATTATCGCTAATGACATGCAAGGAAGGCGTTCCCTACTAAAAGCGACTGGAAACAGTCGCTAACACCACTACCCCCTATTAGCAAGGCAGGCGAAGCGATAAAATACTCGCGCTAAGCGCGTTTATCGCTAGATTTTATCACCTGCTAGTGAGGATGACTTACCTGTTTAAAGTATAGGAGGTGGATTCTAATGCTGAATCCACCTTAGCGATAATGCGAGAATATCGCTGCTTTTCCAGCGATATTCTCACATTTTGCCGCTATCGCTGGAAATTTTATCGCTATGGAGATAAACCTTGTTAATAGGGTGTTATCTCAGCGATCTTTTCCAGTGATAGGCGGCGTTAACCAAAGTCGCGCTAAGCGCGGTTAGCGATAATTATCGCTATTCCTTGGTAATATGCCCCTTCTTTTTTACACAATGTCTTTCATTTGGAAGGCAGAAATGCATCGAAAGTCAATAGGTAATAACAGTTGCTTTACAAATCTGAATTACCCTAAGTCTCCCGATAAAAATGGTACCTAACTTGTGTGGGTAGGCATAGTGCCCACGACAGGAAATGGCTCAAAACCCAACGTGAACACACCTCATTTTCTCAATGAAAAATTACCCTTTCTTTTGCAAAGTGCCTAGCTGTAGTTTTTGAACCCTAGCTCTCCCGGCACCTAGGGAAACCTAGCAAACCTATACATTTTTGAAAACTAGACACACAGGGGAATCCAGGATGGGGTGACTTGACTGCCTCCCACCAGGTTCTGTTACCCAGAATCCCTTGCAAACCTAAAAAATTGTCCAAAAAAACACATTTTCCCCACATTTCTGTGGTGGAAAGTTCTGGAATCTGTGTGGATCTACAAATTTCCACCCACCCCGCGTTCCCCAAAGTCTTCCGAGAAAAATGGTACCTCACTTGTGTGGGTCGGCCTAGTGCCCGCGGCAGGAAACGGCAAAAACGCAACGTGGACACACTTCAATTTCTCAGTGAAAAATGACCCTTTTTTGGCAAAGTGCCTAGCTGTAGTTTTTGAACCCTAGCTCTGCTGGCACCTAGGGAAACCTAGCAAACCTATACATTTTTGAAAACTAGACACCCAGGGGAATCCAGGATGGGGTGACTTGACTGCCTCCCACCAGGTTTGGTTACCCAGAATCCCTTGCAAACCTAAACAATTGTAAAAAAAAACACATTTTACCCACATTTCTGTGGTGGAAAGTTCTGGAATCTGCGTGGATCCACAAATTTCCACCCACCCCACATTCCCCAAAGTCTTCCGAGAAAAATGGTACCTCACTTGTGTGCGTCGGCCTAGTGCCCGCAACAGGAAACGGCGCAAAACGCAACGTGGACACACCTCAATCTCGCAGTGCAAAATGACCCTTTTTTGGCAAAGTGCCTAGCTGTAGTTTTTGAACCATAGCTCTGCCGGCACCTAGGGAAACCTAGCAAATCTATACATTTTTGAAAACTAGACACTCAGGGGAATGCAGGATGGGGTGACTTGACTGCCTCCCACCAGGTTCTGTTACCCAGAATCCCTTGCAAACCTAACAAAATGTCCAAAAAACAAATTTTCCCCACATTTCTGTGGTGGAAAGTTCTGGAATCTGCGTGGATCCACAAATCTCCACCCACCCCGCACTCCCCAAAGTCTTCCATGAAAAATGGTACCTCACTTGTGTGGGTCGGCTTACTGCCCGTGACAGGAAACGGCGCAAAACGCAACGTGGACACACCTCAATTTCGCAATGAAAAATGACCCTTTTTTGGCAAAGTGCCTAGCTGTAGTTTTTGAACCATAGCTCTGCCGGCACCTAGGGAAACCTAGCAAACCTATACATTTTTTAAAACTAGACACCCAGGGAGTCCAGGATGGGGTGACTTGACTGCCTCTCACCAGGTTATGTTACCCAGAATCCCTTGCAAACCTAAACTTTTGTCCAAAAAAACACATTTTCCTCACATTTCTGTGGTGTAAAGATCTGGAATTTGCGTGGATCCACAAATTTCCACCCACCCCGCGTTCCTCAAAGTCTTCCGAGAAAAATGGTACCTCACTTGTGTGGGTCGGCCTAGTGCCCGCTGACAGGAAACGGCGCAAAACGCAACGTGGAAACACCTCAATTTCGCAGTGAAAAATGACCCTTTTTTGGCAAAGTGCCTAGCTGTAGTTTTTGAACCATAGCTCTGCCGGCACCTAGGGAAACCTAGCAAACCTATACATTTTTGAAAACTAGACACACAGGGGAATCCAGGATGGGGTGACTTGACTGCCTCCCACCAAGTTCTGTTACCCAGAATCCCTTGCAAACCTAAAAATTGTCCAAAAACCACATTTTCCCCACATTTCTGTGGTGGAAAGTTCTGGAATCTGTGTGGATCTACAAATTTCCACCCACCCCGCGTTCCCCAAAGTCTTCCGAGAAAAATGGTACCTCACTTGTGTGGGTCGGCCTAGTGCCCGCGGCAGGAAACGGCAAAAACGCAACGTGGACACACCTCAATTTCGCAGTGAAAAATGACCCTTTTTTGGCAAAGTGCCTAGCTGTAGTTTTTGAACCCTAGCTCTGCTGGCACCTAGGGAAACCTAGCAAACCTATACATTTTTGAAAACTAGACACCCAGGGGAATCCAGGATGGGGTGACTTGACTGCCTCCCACCAGGTTTGGTTACCCAGAATCCCTTGCAAACCTAAACAATTGTACAAAAAACACATTTTACCCACATTTCTGTGGTGGAAAGTTCTGGAATCTGCGTGGATCCACAAATTTCCACCCACCCCACATTCCCCAAAGTCTTCCGAGAAAAATGGTACCTCACTTGTGTGCGTCGGCCTAGTGCCCGCAACAGGAAACGGCGCAAAACGCAACGTAGACACACCTCAATTTCGCAGTGCAAAATGACCCTTTTTTTGGCAAAGTGCCTAGCTGTAGTTTTTGAACCATAGCTCTGCCGGCACCTAGGGAAACCTAGCAAATCTATACATTTTTGAAAACTAGACACTCAGGGGAATGCAGGATGGGGTGACTTGACTGCCTCCCACCAGGTTCTGTTACCCAGAATCCCTTGCAAACCTAACAAAATGTCCAAAAAACACATTTTCCCCACATTTCTGTGGTGGAAAGTTCTGGAATCTGCGTGGATCCACAAATCTCCACCCACCCCGCACTCCCCAAAGTCTTCCATGAAAAATGGTACCTCACTTGTGTGGGTCGGCGTACTGCCCGTGACAGGAAACGGCGCAAAACGCAACGTGGACACACCTCAATTTCGCAATGAAAAATGACCCTTTTTTGGCAAAGTGCCTAGCTGTAGTTTTTGAACCATAGCTCTGCCGGCACCTATGGAAACCTAGCAAACCTATACATTTTTTAAAACTAGACACCCAGGGGAATCCAGGATGGGGTGACTTGACTGCCTCTCACCAGGTTATGTTACCCAGAATCCCTTGCAAACCTAAACTTTTGTCCAAAAAAAACACATTTTCCTCACATTTCTGTGGTGTAAAGTTCTGGAATTTGCATGGATCCACAAATTTCCACCCACCCCGCGTTCCTCAAAGTCTTCCGAGAAAAATGGTACCTCACTTGTGTGGGTCGGCCTAGTGCCCGCTGACAGGAAACGGCGCAAAACGCAACGTGGAAACACCTCAATTTCGCAGTGAAAAATGACCCTTTTTTGGCAAAGTGCCTAGCTGTAGTTTTTGAACCATAGCTCTGCCGGCACCTAGGGAAACCTAGCAAACCTATACATTTTTGAAAACTAGACACACAGGGGAATCCAGGATGGGGTGACTTGACTGCCTCCCACCAGGTTCTGTTACCCAGAATCCCTTGCAAACCTAAACAATTGGCAAAAAAAACACATTTTCCCCACATTTCTGTGGTGGAAAGTTCTGGAATCTGTGTGGATCCACAAATTTCCACCCACCCCGCGTTCCCCAAAGTCTTCCGAGAAAAATGGTACCTCACTTGTGTGGGTCGGCCTAGTGCCCGCGACAGGAAATGGCGCAAAACGCATCGTGGACACACCTCAATTTCGCAGTGAAAAATGACCCTTTTTTGGCAAAGTGCCTAGCTGTAGTTTTTGAACCATAGCTCTGCCGGCACCTAGGGAAACCTAGCAAACCTATACATTTTTGAAAACTAGACACCCAGGGAATCCAGGATGGGGTGACTTGACTGCCTCCCACCAGGTTCTGTTACCCAGAATCCCCTGCAAACCTAAAAATTGTCCAAAAAAACACATTTTCCCCACATTTCTGTGCTGGAAAGTTCTGGAATCTGCGTGGATCCACAAATTTCCACCCACCCCGCGTTCCCCAAAGTCTTCCGAGAAAAATGGTACCTCACTTGTGTGGGTCAGCCTAGTGCCCGCGGCAGGAAACGGCGCAAAACGCAACATGGACACACCTCAATTTTGCAGTGAAAAATGACCCTTTTTTGGCAAAGTGCCTAGCTGTAGTTTTTTAACCCTAGCTCTGCCGGCACCTAGGGAAACCTAGCAAACCTATACATTTTTGAAAACTAGACACCCAGGGGAATCCAGGATGGGGTGACTTGACTGCCTCCCACCAGGTTCTGTTACCCAGAATCCCTTGCAAACCTAAAAATTGTCAAACAAACCACATTTTCCCCACATTTCTGTGCTGGAAAGTTCTGGAATCTGTGTGGATCCACAAATTTCCACCACCCCGCGTTCCCAAAAGTCTTCCGAGAAAAATGGTACCTCACTTGTGTGGGTCAGGCTAGTGCCCGCGCCAGGAAACGGCGCAAAACGCAACGTGGACACACCTCAATTTTGCAGTGAAAAATGACCCTTTTTGGCAAAGTGCCAAGCTGTAGTTTTTGAACCCTAGCTCTGCCGGCACCTAGGGAAACCTAGCAAACCTATACATTTTTTAATACTAGACACCCAGGGGAATCCAGGATGGGGTGACTTGACTGCCTCCCACCAGGTTCTGTTACCCAGAATCCCATGCAAACCTAAAAATTGTCAAAAAAACACATTTTCCCCACATTTCTGTGGTGGAAAGTTCTGGAATCTGTGTGGATCCACAAATTTCCACCCACCCCGCGTTCCCCAAAGTCTTCCGAGAAAAATGGTACCTCACTTGTGTGGGTCGGCCTAGTGCCCGCGACAGGAAATGGCGCAAAACGCATCGTGGACACACCTCAATTTCGCAGTGAAAAATGACCCTTTTTTGGCAAAGTGCCTAGCTGTAGTTTTTGAACCATAGCTCTGCCGGCACCTAGGGAAACCTAGCAAACCTATACATTTTTTAAAACTAGACACCCAGGGGAGTCCAGGATGGGGTGACTTGACTGCCTCTCACCAGGTTATGTTACCCAGAATCCCTTGCAAACCTAAACTTTTGTCCAAAAAAACACATTTTCCTCACATTTCTGTGGTGTAAAGTTCTGGAATTTGCGTGGATCCACAAATTTCCACCCACCCCGCGTTCCTCAAAGTCTTCCGAGAAAAATGGTACCTCACTTGTGTGGGTCGGCCTAGTGCCCGCTGACAGGAAACGGCGCAAAACGCAACGTGGAAACACCTCAATTTCGCAGTGAAAAATGACCCTTTTTTGTCAAAGTGCCTAGCTGTAGTTTTTGAACCATAGCTCTGCCGGCACCTAGGGAAACCTAGCAAATCTATACATTTTTGAAAACTAGACACTCAGGGGAATGCAGGATGGGGTGACTTGACTGCCTCCCACCAGGTTCTGTTACCCAGAATCCCTTGCAAACCTAACAAAATGTCCAAAAAACACATTTTCCCCACATTTCTGTGGTGGAAAGTTCTGGAATCTGTGTGGATCTACAAATTTCCACCCACCCCGCGTTCCCCAAAGTCTTCCGAGAAAAATGGTACCTCACTTGTGTGGGTCGGCCTAGTGCCCGCGGCAGGAAACGGCAAAAACGCAACGTGGACACACCTCAATTTCGCAGTGAAAAATGACCCTTTTTGGCAAAGTGCCTAGCTGTAGTTTTTGAACCCTAGCTCTGCTGGCACCTAGGGAAACCTAGCAAACCTATACATTTTTGAAAACTAGACACCCAGGGGAATCCAGGATGGGGTGACTTGACTGCCTCCCACCAGGTTTGGTTACCCAGAATCCCTTGCAAACCTAAACAATTGTAAAAAAACACATTTTACCCACATTTCTGTGGTGGAAAGTTCTGGAATCTGCGTGGATCCACAAATTTCCACCCACCCCACATTCCCCAAAGTCTTCCGAGAAAAATGGTACCTCACTTGTGTGCGTCGGCCTAGTGCCCGCAACAGGAAACGGCGCAAAACGCAACGTAGACACACCTCAATTTCGCAGTGCAAAATGACCCTTTTTTGGCAAAGTGCCTAGCTGTAGTTTTTGAACCATAGCTCTGCCGGCACCTAGGGAAACCTAGCAAATCTATACATTTTTGAAAACTAGACACTCAGGGGAATGCAGGATGGGGTGACTTGACTGCCTCCCACCAGGTTCTGTTACCCAGAATCCCTTGCAAACCTAACAAAATGTCCAAAAAACACATTTTCCCCACATTTCTGTGGTGGAAAGTTCTGGAATCTGCGTGGATCCACAAATCTCCACCCACCCCGCACTCCCCAAAGTCTTCCATGAAAAATGGTACCTCACTTGTGTGGGTCGGCGTACTGCCCGTGACAGGAAACGGCGCAAAACGCAACGTGGACACACCTCAATTTCGCAATGAAAAATGACCCTTTTTTGGCAAAGTGCCTAGCTGTAGTTTTTGAACCATAGCTCTGCCGGCACCTATGGAAACCTAGCAAACCTATACATTTTTTAAAACTAGACACCCAGGGGAATCCAGGATGGGGTGACTTGACTGCCTCTCACCAGGTTATGTTACCCAGAATCCCTTGCAAACCTAAACTTTTGTCCAAAAAACACATTTTCCTCACATTTCTGTGGTGTAAAGTTCTGGAATTTGCATGGATCC
This sequence comes from Calotriton arnoldi, assembly GCA_963921515.1. NCBI lineage: Eukaryota > Metazoa > Chordata > Amphibia > Caudata > Salamandridae > Calotriton > Calotriton arnoldi. The sequence continues at coordinate 304,505 of CAWUFW010011128.1, read as the reverse complement.
ACAAATTTCCACCCACCCCGCGTTCCTCAAAGTCTTCCGAGAAAAATGGTACCTCACTTGTGTGGGTCGGCCTAGTGCCCGCTGACAGGAAACGGCGCAAAACGCAACGTGGAAACACCTCAATTTCGCAGTGAAAAATGACCCTTTTTTGGCAAAGTGCCTAGCTGTAGTTTTTGAACCATAGCTCTGCCGGCACCTAGGGAAACCTAGCAAACCTATACATTTTTGAAAACTAGACACACAGGGGAATCCAGGATGGGGTGACTTGACTGCCTCCCACCAGGTTCTGTTACCCAGAATCCCTTGCAAACCTAAACAATTGGCAAAAACACATTTTCCCCACATTTCTGTGGTGGAAAGTTCTGGAATCTGTGTGGATCCACAAATTTCCACCCACCCCGCGTTCCCCAAAGTCTTCCGAGAAAAATGGTACCTCACTTGTGTGGGTCGGCCTAGTGCCCGCGACAGGAAATGGCGCAAAACGCATCGTGGACACACCTCAATTTCGCAGTGAAAAATGACCCTTTTTGGCAAAGTGCCTAGCTGTAGTTTTTGAACCATAGCTCTGCCGGCACCTAGGGAAACCTAGCAAACCTATACATTTTTGAAAACTAGACACCCAGGGAATCCAGGATGGGGTGACTTGACTGCCTCCCACCAGGTTCTGTTACCCAGAATCCCTTGCAAACCTAAACAATTGTAAAAAAAAACACATTTTCCCCACATTTCTGTGCTGGAAAGTTCTGGAATCTGCGTGGATCCACAAATTTCCACCCACCCCGCGTTCCCCAAAGTCTTCCGAGAAAAATGGTACCTCACTTGTGTGGGTCAGCCTAGTGCCCGCGGCAGGAAACGGCGCAAAACGCAACATGGACACACCTCAATTTTGCAGTGAAAAATGACCCTTTTTTGGCAAAGTGCCTAGCTGTAGTTTTTTAACCCTAGCTCTGCCGGCACCTAGGGAAACCTAGCAAACCTATACATTTTTGAAAACTAGACACCCAGGGGAATCCAGGATGGGGTGACTTGACTGCCTCCCACCAGGTTCTGTTACCCAGAATCCCTTGCAAACCTAAAAAATTGTCAAACAAACCACATTTTCCCCACATTTCTGTGCTGGAAAGTTCTGGAATCTGTGTGGATCCACAAATTTCCACCACCCCGCGTTCCCAAAAGTCTTCCGAGAAAAATGGTTCCTCACTTGTGTGGGTCAGCCTAGTGCCCGCGGCAGGAAACGGCGCAAAACGCAACGTGGACACACCTCAATTTCGCAGTGAAAAATGACCCTTTTTTGGCAAAGTGCCTAGCTGTAGTTTTTGAACCATAGCTCTGCCGGCACCTAGGGAAACCTAGCAAACCTATACATTTTTGAAAACTAGACACCCAGGGGAATCCAGGATGGGGTGACTTGACTGCCTCCCACCAGGTTCTGTTACCCAGAATCCCATGCAAACCTAAACAATTGTCCAAAAAACACATTTTCCACACATTTCGGTGCTGGAAAGTTCTGGAATCTGCGTGGATCCACAAATTTCCACCCACCCCGCGTTCCCAAAGTCTTCCGAGAAAAATGTTACATCACTTGTGTGGGTCAGCCTAGTGCCCGCGGCAGGAAACGGCGCAAAACGCAACGTGGACACACCTCAATTTCGCAGTGAAAAATGACCCTTTTTGGCAAAGTGCCTAGCTGTAGTTTTTGAACCACAGCTCTGCTGGCACCTAGGGAAACCTAGCAAACCTATACATTTTTGAAAACTAGACACCCAGGGCAATCCAGGATGGGGTGACTTGACTGCCTCCCACCAGGTTCTGTTACCCAGAATCCCTTGCAAACCTAACAAAATGTCCCAAAAAACACATTTTCCCCACATTTCTGTGGTGGAAAGTTCTGGAATCTGCGTGGATCCACAAATCTCCACCCACCCCGCACTCCCCAAAGTCTTCCATGAAAAATGGTACCTCACTTGTGTGGGTCGGCGTACTGCCCGTGACAGGAAACGGCGCAAAACGCAACGTGGACACACCTCAATTTCGCAATGAAAAATGACCCTTTTTTGGCAAAGTGCCTAGCTGTAGTTTTTGAACCATAGCTCTGCCGGCACCTATGGAAACCTAGCAAACCTATACATTTTTTAAAACTAGACACCCAGGGGAATCCAGGATGGGGTGACTTGACTGCCTCTCACCAGGTTATGTTACCCAGAATCCCTTGCAAACCTAAACTTTTGTCCAAAAAAACACATTTTCCTCACATTTCTGTGGTGTAAAGTTCTGGAATTTGCATGGATCCACAAATTTCCACCCACCCCGCGTTCCTCAAAGTCTTCCGAGAAAAATGGTACCTCACTTGTGTGGGTCGGCCTAGTGCCCGCTGACAGGAAACGGCGCAAAACGCAACGTGGAAACACCTCAATTTCGCAGTGAAAAATGACCCTTTTTGGCAAAGTGCCTAGCTGTAGTTTTTGAACCATAGCTCTGCCGGCACCTAGGGAAACCTAGCAAACCTATACATTTTTGAAAACTAGACACACAGGGGAATCCAGGATGGGGTGACTTGACTGCCTCCCACCAGGTTCTGTTACCCAGAATCCCTTGCAAACCTAAACAATTGGCAAAAAAACACATTTTCCCCACATTTCTGTGGTGGAAAGTTCTGGAATCTGTGTGGATCCACAAATTTCCACCCACCCCGCGTTCCCCAAAGTCTTCCGAGAAAAATGGTACCTCACTTGTGTGGGTCGGCCTAGTGCCCGCGACAGGAAATGGCGCAAAACGCATCGTGGACACACCTCAATTTCGCAGTGAAAAATGACCCTTTTTTGGCAAAGTGCCTAGCTGTAGTTTTTGAACCATAGCTCTGCCGGCACCTAGGGAAACCTAGCAAACCTATACATTTTTGAAAACTAGACACCCAGGGAATCCAGGATGGGGTGACTTGACTGCCTCCCACCAGGTTCTGTTACCCAGAATCCCTTGCAAACCTAAAAAATTGTCAAAAAACACATTTTCCCCACATTTCTGTGCTGGAAAGTTCTGGAATCTGCGTGGATCCACAAATTTCCACCCACCCCGCGTTCCCCAAAGTCTTCCGAGAAAAATGGTACCTCACTTGTGTGGGTCAGCCTAGTGCCCGCGGCAGGAAACGGCGCAAAACGCAACATGGACACACCTCAATTTTGCAGTGAAAAATGACCCTTTTTTGGCAAAGTGCCTAGCTGTAGTTTTTTAACCCTAGCTCTGCCGGCACCTAGGGAAACCTAGCAAACCTATACATTTTTGAAAACTAGACACCCAGGGGAATCCAGGATGGGGTGACTTGACTGCCTCCCACCAGGTTCTGTTACCCAGAATCCCTTGCAAACCTAAAAAATTGTCAAACAAACCACATTTTCCCCACATTTCTGTGCTGGAAAGTTCTGGAATCTGTGTGGATCCACAAATTTCCACCACCCCGCGTTCCCAAAAGTCTTCCGAGAAAAATGGTACCTCACTTGTGTGGGTCAGGCTAGTGCCCGCGCCAGGAAACGGCGCAAAACGCAACGTGGACACACCTCAATTTTGCAGTGAAAAATGACCCTTTTTGGCAAAGTGCCAAGCTGTAGTTTTTGAACCCTAGCTCTGCCGGCACCTAGGGAAACCTAGCAAACCTATACATTTTTTAATACTAGACACCCAGGGGAATCCAGGATGGGGTGACTTGACTGCCTCCCACCAGGTTCTGTTACCCAGAATCCCATGCAAACCTAAAAAATTGTCAAAAAACACATTTTCCCCACATTTCTGTGGTGGAAAGTTCTGGAATCTGTGTGGATCCACAAATTTCCACCCACCCCGCGTTCCCCAAAGTCTTCCGAGAAAAATGGTACCTCACTTGTGTGGGTCGGCCTAGTGCCCGCGACAGGAAATGGCGCAAAACGCATCGTGGACACACCTCAATTTCGCAGTGAAAAATGACCCTTTTTTGGCAAAGTGCCTAGCTGTAGTTTTTGAACCATAGCTCTGCCGGCACCTAGGGAAACCTAGCAAACCTATACATTTTTTAAAACTAGACACCCAGGGGAGTCCAGGATGGGGTGACTTGACTGCCTCTCACCAGGTTATGTTACCCAGAATCCCTTGCAAACCTAAACTTTTGTCCAAAAAAACACATTTTCCTCACATTTCTGTGGTGTAAAGTTCTGGAATTTGCGTGGATCCACAAATTTCCACCCACCCCGCGTTCCTCAAAGTCTTCCGAGAAAAATGGTACCTCACTTGTGTGGGTCGGCCTAGTGCCCGCTGACAGGAAACGGCGCAAAACGCAACGTGGAAACACCTCAATTTCGCAGTGAAAAATGACCCTTTTTTGGCAAAGTGCCTAGCTGTAGTTTTTGAACCATAGCTCTGCCGGCACCTAGGGAAACCTAGCAAACCTATACATTTTTGAAAACTAGACACACAGGGGAATCCAGGATGGGGTGACTTGACTGCCTCCCACCAAGTTCTGTTACCCAGAATCCCTTGCAAACCTAAAAAATTGTCCAAAAACCACATTTTCCCCACATTTCTGTGGTGGAAAGTTCTGGAATCTGTGTGGATCTACAAATTTCCACCCACCCCGCGTTCCCCAAAGTCTTCCGAGAAAAATGGTACCTCACTTGTGTGGGTCGGCCTAGTGCCCGCGGCAGGAAACGGCAAAAAACGCAACGTGGACACACCTCAATTTCGCAGTGAAAAATGACCCTTTTTTGGCAAAGTGCCTAGCTGTAGTTTTTGAACCCTAGCTCTGCTGGCACCTAGGGAAACCTAGCAAACCTATACATTTTTGAAAACTAGACACCCAGGGGAATCCAGGATGGGGTGACTTGACTGCCTCCCACCAGGTTTGGTTACCCAGAATCCCTTGCAAACCTAAACAATTGTAAAAAAACACATTTTACCCACATTTCTGTGGTGGAAAGTTCTGGAATCTGCGTGGATCCACAAATTTCCACCCACCCCACATTCCCCAAAGTCTTCCGAGAAAAATGGTACCTCACTTGTGTGCGTCGGCCTAGTGCCCGCAACAGGAAACGGCGCAAAACGCAACGTAGACACACCTCAATTTCGCAGTGCAAAATGACCCTTTTTTTGGCAAAGTGCCTAGCTGTAGTTTTTGAACCATAGCTCTGCCGGCACCTAGGGAAACCTAGCAAATCTATACATTTTTGAAAACTAGACACTCAGGGGAATGCAGGATGGGGTGACTTGACTGCCTCCCACCAGGTTCTGTTACCCAGAATCCCTTGCAAACCTAACAAAATGTCCCAAAAAACACATTTTCCCCACATTTCTGTGGTGGAAAGTTCTGGAATCTGCGTGGATCCACAAATCTCCACCCACCCCGCACTCCCCAAAGTCTTCCATGAAAAATGGTACCTCACTTGTGTGGCTCGGCGTACTGCCCGTGACAGGAAACGGCGCAAAACGCAACGTGGACACACCTCAATTTCGCAATGAAAAATGACCCTTTTTGGCAAAGTGCCTAGCTGTAGTTTTTGAACCATAGCTCTGCCGGCACCTATGGAAACCTAGCAAACCTATACATTTTTTAAAACTAGACACCCAGGGGAATCCAGGATGGGGTGACTTGACTGCCTCTCACCAGGTTATGTTACCCAGAATCCCTTGCAAACCTAAACTTTTGTCCAAAAAAAACACATTTTCCTCACATTTCTGTGGTGTAAAGTTCTGGAATTTGCATGGATCCACAAATTTCCACCCACCCCGCGTTCCTCAAAGTCTTCCGAGAAAAATGGTACCTCACTTGTGTGGGTCGGCCTAGTGCCCGCTGACAGGAAACGGCGCAAAACGCAACGTGGAAACACCTCAATTTCGCAGTGAAAAATGACCCTTTTTTGGCAAAGTGCCTAGCTGTAGTTTTTGAACCATAGCTCTGCCGGCACCTAGGGAAACCTAGCAAACCTATACATTTTTGAAAACTAGACACACAGGGGAATCCAGGATGGGGTGACTTGACTGCCTCCCACCAGGTTCTGTTACCCAGAATCCCTTGCAAACCTAAACAATTGGCAAAAAACACATTTTCCCCACATTTCTGTGGTGGAAAGTTCTGGAATCTGTGTGGATCCACAAATTTCCACCCACCCCGCGTTCCCCAAAGTCTTCCGAGAAAAATGGTACCTCACTTGTGTGGGTCGGCCTAGTGCCCGCGACAGGAAATGGCGCAAAACGCATCGTGGACACACCTCAATTTCGCAGTGAAAAATGACCCTTTTTTGGCAAAGTGCCTAGCTGTAGTTTTTGAACCATAGCTCTGCCGGCACCTAGGGAAACCTAGCAAACCTATACATTTTTGAAAACTAGACACCCAGGGAATCCAGGATGGGGTGACTTGACTGCCTCCCACCAGGTTCTGTTACCCAGAATCCCTTGCAAACCTAAAAAATTGTCAAAAAAACACATTTTCCCCACATTTCTGTGCTGGAAAGTTCTGGAATCTGCGTGGATCCACAAATTTCCACCCACCCCGCGTTCCCCAAAGTCTTCCGAGAAAAATGGTACCTCACTTGTGTGGGTCAGCCTAGTGCCCGCGGCAGGAAACGGCGCAAACGCAACATGGACACACCTCAATTTTGCAGTGAAAAATGACCCTTTTTGGCAAAGTGCCTAGCTGTAGTTTTTTAACCCTAGCTCTGCCGGCACCTAGGGAAACCTAGCAAACCTATACATTTTTGAAAACTAGACACCCAGGGGAATCCAGGATGGGGTGACTTGACTGCCTCCCACCAGGTTCTGTTACCCAGAATCCCTTGCAAACCTAAAAAATTGTCAAACAAACCACATTTTCCCCACATTTCTGTGCTGGAAAGTTCTGGAATCTGTGTGGATCCACAAATTTCCACCACCCCGCGTTCCCAAAAGTCTTCCGAGAAAAATGGTACCTCACTTGTGTGGGTCAGGCCTAGTGCCCGCGCCAGGAAACGGCGCAAAACGCAACGTGGACACACCTCAATTTTGCAGTGAAAAATGACCCTTTTTTGGCAAAGTGCCAAGCTGTAGTTTTTGAACCCTAGCTCTGCCGGCACCTAGGGAAACCTAGCAAACCTATACATTTTTTAATACTAGACACCCAGGGGAATCCAGGATGGGGTGACTTGACTGCCTCCCACCAGGTTCTGTTACCCAGAATCCCATGCAAACCTAAAAAATTGTCAAAAAAAACACATTTTCCCCACATTTCTGTGCTGGAAAGTTCTGGAATCTGCGTGGATCCACAAATTTCCACCCACCCCGCGTTCCCCAAAGTAGTCCAAGACAAATGGTTCCTCACTTGTGTGGGTCAGCCTAGTGCCCGCGGCAGGAAACGGCGCAAAACGCAACGTGGACACACCTCAATTTCGCAGTGAAAAATGACCCTTTTTTGGCAAAGTGCCTAGCTGTAGTTTTTGAACCATAGCTCTGCCGGCACCTAGGGAAACCTAGCAAACCTATACATTTTTGAAAACTAGACACCCAGGGGAATCCAGGATGGGGTGACTTGACTGCCTCCCACCAGGTTCTGTTACCCAGAATCCCATGCAAACCTAAAAAATTGTCAAAAAAACACATTTTCCCCACATTTCGGTGCTGGAAAGTTCTGGAATCTGCGTGGATCCACAAATTTCCACCCACCCCGCGTTCCCCAAAGTCTTCCGAGAAAAATGTTACATCACTTGTGTGGGTCAGCCTAGTGCCCGCGGCAGGAAACGGCGCAAAACGCAACGTGGACACACCTCAATTTCGCAGTGAAAAATGACCCTTTTTTGGCAAAGTGCCTAGCTGTAGTTTTTGAACCATAGCTCTGCTGGCACCTAGGGAAACCTAGCAAACCTATACATTTTTGAAAACTAGACACCCAGGGCAATCCAGGATGGGGTGACTTGACTGCCTCCCACCAGGTTCTGTTACCCAGAATCCCTTGCAAACCTAAAGAATTGTCAAAAAAACACATTTTCCCCACATTTCTGTGCTGGAAAGTTCTGGAATCTGCGTGGATCCACAAATTTCCACCCACCCCGCGTTCCCCAAAGTCTTCCGAGAAAAATGGTACCTCACTTGTGTGGGTCGGCCTAGTGCCCGCGACAGGAAACGGCGCAAAACGCAACGTGGACACACCTCAATTTCGCAGTGAAAAATGACCCTTTTTGGCAAAGTGCCTAGCTGTAGTTTTTGAACCATAGCTCTGCCGGCACCTAGGGAAACCTAGCAAACCTATACATTTTTGAAAACTAGACACCCAGGGAATCCAGGATGGGGTGACTTGACTGCCTCCCACCAGGTTCTGTTACCCAGAATCCCTTGCAAACCTAAAAATTGTCAAAAAAACGACATTTTCCCCACATTTCTGTGCTGGAAAGTTCTGGAATCTGCATGGATCCACAAATTTCCACCCACCCCGCGTTCCCCAAAGTCTTCCGAGAAAAATGGTACCTCACTTGTGTGGGTCAGCCTAGTGCCCGCGACAGGAAACGGCGCAAAACGCATCGTGGACACACCTCAATTTCGCAGTGAAAAATGACCCTTTTTTGGCAAAGTGCCTAGCTGTAGTTTTTGAACCATAGCTCTGCCGGCACCTAGGGAAACCTAGCAAACCTATACATTTTTGAAAACTAGACACCCAGGGAATCCAGGATGGGGTGACTTGACTGCCTCCCACCAGGTTCTGTTACCCAGAATCCCTTGCAAACCTAAACAATTGTCAAAAAAACACATTTTCCCCACATTTCTGTGCTGGAAAGTTCTGGAATCTGCGTGGATCCACAAATTTCCACCCACCCGCGTTCCCCAAAGTCTTCCGAGAAAAATGGTACCTCACTTGTGTGGGTCAGCCTAGTGCCCGCGGCAGGAAACGGCGCAAAACGCAACGTGGACACACCTCAATTTCGCAGTGAAAAATGACCCTTTTTGGCAAAGTGCCTAGCTGTAGTTTTTGAACCCTAGCTCTGCCGGCACCTAGGGAAACCTAGCAAACCTATACATTTTTGAAAACTAGACACCCAGGGGAATCCAGGATGGGGTGACTTGACTGCCTCCCACCAGGTTCTGTTACCCAGAATCCCTTGCAAACCTAAATAATTGTCAAAAAAACCACATTTTCCCCACATTTATGTGCTGGAAAGTTCTGGAATCTGTGTGGATCCACAAATTTCCACCCACCCCGCGTTCCCAAAAGTCTTCCGAGAAAAATGGTTCCTCACTTGTGTGGGTCAGCCTAGTGCCCGCGGCAGGAAACGGCGCAAAACGCAACGTGGACACACCTCAATTTCGCAGTGAAAAATGACCCTTTTTGGCAAAGTGCCTAGCTGTAGTTTTTGAACCATAGCTCTGCCGGCACCTAGGGAAACCTAGCAAACCTATACATTTTTGAAAACTAGACACCCAGGGGAATCCAGGATGGGGTGACTTGACTGCCTCCCACCAGGTTCTGTTACCCAGAATCCCATGCAAACCTAAACAATTGTCCAAAAAACACATTTTCCACACATTTCGGTGCTGGAAAGTTCTGGAATCTGCGTGGATCCACAAATTTCCACCCACCCCGCGTTCCCCAAAGTCTTCCGAGAAAAATGTTACATCACTTGTGTGGGTCAGCCTAGTGCCCGCGGCAGGAAACGGCGCAAAACGCAACGTGGACACACCTCAATTTCGCAGTGAAAAATGACCCTTTTTTGGCAAAGTGCCTAGCTGTAGTTTTTGAACCACAGCTCTGCTGGCACCTAGGGAAACCTAGCAAACCTATACATTTTTGAAAACTAGACACCCAGGGCAATCCAGGATGGGGTGACTTGACTGCCTCCCACCAGGTTCTGTTACCCAGAATCCCTTGCAAACCTAACAAAATTGTCCAAAAAACACATTTTCCCCACATTTCTGTGGTGGAAAGTTCTGGAATCTGCGTGGATCCACAAATCTCCACCCACCCCGCGCTCCCCAAAGTCTTCCGATGAAAAATGGTACCTCACTTGTGTGGGTCGGCCTACTGCCCGCGACAGGAAACGGCGCAAAACGCAACGTGGACACACCTCAATTTCGCAGTGAAAAATGACCCTTTTTTGGCAAAGTGCCTAGCTGTAGTTTTTGAACCATAGCTCTGCCGGCACCTAGGGAAACCTAGCAAACCTATACATTTTTGAAAACTAGACACCCAGGGGAATCCAGGATGGGGTGACTTGACTGCCTCCCACCAGGTTCTGTTACCCAGAATCCCTTGCAAACCTAAACATTTGTCCAAAAAACACATTTTCCTCACATTTCTGTGCTGGAAAGTTCTGGAATCTGCATGGATCCACAAATTTCCACCCACCCCGCGTTCCTCAAAGTCTTCCGAGAAAAATGGTACCTCACTTGTGTGGGTCGGCCTAGTGCCCGCGGACAGGAAACGGCGCAAAACGCAACGTGGACACACCTCAATTTCGCAGTGAAAAATGACCCTTTTTTGGCAAAGTGCCTAGCTGTAGTTTTTGAACCATAGCTCTGCCGGCACCTAGGGAATCCTAGCAAACCTATACATTTTTGAAAACTAGACACACAGGGGAATCCAGGATGGGGTGACTTGACTGCCTCCCACCAGGTTCTGTTACCCAGAATCCCTTGCAAACCTAAACAATTGTCAAAAAACACATTTTCCCCACATTTCTGTGGTGGAAAGTTCTGGAATCTGCGTGGATCCACAAATTTCCACCCACCCCGCGTTCCCCAAAGTCTTCCGAGAAAAATGGTACCTCACTTGTGTGGGTCGGCCTAGTGCCCGCGACAGGAAATGGCGCAAAACGCATCGTGGACACACCTCAATTTCGCAGTGAAAAATGACCCTTTTTTGGCAAAGTGCCTAGCTGTAGTTTTTGAACCCTAGCTCTGCCGGCACCTAGGGAAACCTAGCAAACCTATACATTTTTGAAAACTAGACACCCATGGGAATCCAGGATGGGGTGACTTGACTGCCTCCCACCAGGTTCTGTTACCCAGAATCCCTTGCAAACCTAAAAAATTGTCAAAAAAAACACATTTTCCCCACATTTCTGTGCTGGAAAGTTCTGGAATCTGCGTGGATCCACAAATTTCCACCCACCCCGCGTTCCCCAAAGTCTTCCGAGAAAAATGGTACCTCACTTGTGTGGGTCGGCCTAGTGCCCGCGACAGGAAACGGCGCAAACGCAACATGGACACACCTCAATTTCGCAGTGAAAAATGACCCTTTTTTGGCAAAGTGCCTAGCTGTAGTGTTTTGAACCCTAGCTCTGCCGGCACCTAGGGAAACCTAGCAAACCTATACATTTTTGAAAACTAGACACCCAGGGGAATCCAGGATGGGGTGACTTGACTGCCTCCCACCAGGTTCTGTTACCCAGAATCCCTTGCAAACCTAAAAATTGTCAAACAAACCACATTTTCCCCACATTTCTGTGCTGGAAAGTTCTGGAATCTGCGTGGATCCACAAATTTCCACCCACCCCGCGTTCCCCAAAAGTCTTCCGAGAAAAATGGTACCTCACTTGTGTGGGTCAGGCCTAGTGCCCGCGACAGGAAACGGCGCAAAACGCAACGTGGACACACCTCAATTTCGCAGTGAAAAATGACCCTTTTTTGGCAAAGTGCCTAGCTGTAGTTTTTGAACCCTAGCTCTGCCGGCACCTAGGGAAACCTAGCAAACCTATACATTTTTGAAAACTAGACACCCAGGGAATCCAGGATGGGGTGACTTGACTGCCTCCCACCAGGTTCTGTTACCCAGAATCCCATGCAAACCTAAATAATTGTCAAAAAAACACATTTTCCCCACATTTCTGTGCTGGAAAGTTCTGGAATCTGTGTGGATCCACAAATTTCCACCCACCCCGCGTTCCCCAAAGTCTTCCGAGAAAAATGGTACCTCACTTGTGTGGGTCGGCCTAGTGCCCGCGACAGGAAACTGCGCAAAACGCAACGTGGACACACCTCAATTTCGCAGTGAAAAATGACCCTTTTTGGCAAAGTGCCTAGCTGTAGTTTTTGAACCATAGCTCTGCCGGCACCTAGGGAAACCTAGCAAACCTATACATTTTTGAAAACTAGACACCCAGGGGAGTCCAGGATGGGGTGACTTGACTGCCTCTCACCAGGTTATGTTACCCAGAATCCCTTGCAAACCTAAACAATTGTCCAAAAAAACACATTTTCCCCACATTTCTGTGGTGGAAAGTTCTGGAATCTGCGTGGATCCACAAATTTCCACCCACCCCGCGTTCCTCAAAGTCTTCCGAGAAAAATGGTACCTCACTTGTGTGGGTCGGCCTAGTGCCCGCTGACAGGAAACGGCGCAAAACGCAACGTGGACACACCTCAATTTCGCAGTGAAAAATGACCCTTTTTTGGCAAAGTGCCTAGCTGTAGTTTTTGAACCATAGCTCTGCCGGCACCTAGGGAAACCTAGCAAACCTATACATTTTTGAAAACTAGACACACAGGGGAATCCAGGATGGGGTGACTTGACTGCCTCCCACCAGGTTCTGTTACCCAGAATCCCTTGCAAACCTAAAAAATTGTCCAAAAAACCACATTTTCCCCACATTTCTGTGCTGGAAAGTTGTGGAATCTGTGTGGATCCACAAATTTCCACCCACCCCGCGTTCCCCAAAGTCTTCCGAGAAAAATGGTACCTCACTTGTGTGGGTCGGCCTAGTGTCCGCGGCAGGAAACGGCGCAAAACGCAACGTGGACACACCTCAATTTCGCAGTGAAAAATGACCCTTTTTTGGCAAAGTGCCTAGCTGTAGTTTTTGAACCCTAGCTCTGCTGGCACCTAGGGAAACCTAGCAAACCTATACATTTTTGAAAACTAGACACCCAGGGGAATCCAGGATGGGGTGACTTGACTGCCTCCCACCAGGTTCTGGTTACCCAGAATCCCTTGCAAACCTAAACAATTGTCAAAAAAACACATTTTACCCACATTTCTGTGCTGGAAAGTTCTGGAATCTGCGTGGATCCACAAATTTCCACCCACCCCACGTTCCCCAAAGTCTTCCGAGAAAAATGGTACCTCACTTGTGTGGGTCGGCCTAGTGCCCGCAACAGGAAACGGCGCAAAACGCAACGTGGACACACCTCAATTTCGCAGTGCAAAATGACCCTTTTTTGGCAAAGTGCCTAGCTGTAGTTTTTGAACCATAGCTCTGCCGGCACCTAGGGAAACCTAGCAAATCTATACATTTTTGAAAACTAGACACTCAGGGGAATGCAGGATGGGGTGACTTGACTGCCTCCCACCAGGTTCTGTTACCCAGAATCCCTTGCAAACCTAACAAAATGTCCAAAAAACACATTTTCCCCACATTTCTGTGCTGGAAAGTTCTGGAATCTGCGTGGATCCACAAATCTCCACCCACCCCGCGTTCCCCAAAGTCTTCCGATGAAAAATGGTACCTCACTTGTGTGGGTCGGGCTAGTGCCCGTGACAGGAAACGGCGCAAAGCGCAACGTGGACACACCTCAATTTCGCAGTGAAAAATGACCCTTTTTTGGCAAAGTGCCTAGCTGTAGTTTTTGAACCATAGCTCTGCCGGCACCTAGGGAAACCTAGCAAACCTATACATTTTTGAAAACTAGACACCCAGGGAATCCAGGATGGGGTGACTTGACTGCCTCCCACCAGGTTCTGTTACCCAGAATCCCTTGCAAACCTAAACTAATTGTCCAAAAAAACCACATTTTCCTCACATTTCTGTGCTGGAAAGTTCTGGAATCTGCATGGATCCACAAATTTCCACCCACCCCGCGTTCCTCAAAGTCTTCCGAGAAAAATGGTACCTCACTTGTGTGGGTCGGCCTAGTGCCCGCTGACAGGAAACGGCGCAAAACGCAACGTGGACACACCTCAATTTCGCAGTGAAAAATGACCCTTTTTGGCAAAGTGCCTAGCTGTAGTTTTTGAACCATAGCTCTGCCGGCACCTAGGGAAACCTAGCAAACCTATACATTTTTGAAAACTAGACACACAGGGGAATCCAGGATGGGGTGACTTGACTGCCTCCCACCAGGTTCTGTTACCCAGAATCCCTTGCAAACCTAAACAATTGGCAAAAAAACCACATTTTCCCCACATTTCTGTGGTGGAAAGTTCTGGAATCTGCGTGGATCCACAAATTTCCACCCACCCCGCGTTCCCCAAAGTCTTCCGAGAAAAATGGTACCTCACTTGTGTGGGTCGGCCTAGTGCCCGCGACAGGAAATGGCGCAAAACGCATCGTGGACACACCTCAATTTCGCAGTGAAAAATGACCCTTTTTTGGCAAAGTGCCTAGCTGTAGTTTTTGAACCATAGCTCTGCCGGCACCTAGGGAAACCTAGCAAACCTATACATTTTTGAAAACTAGACACCCAGGGAATCCAGGATGGGGTGACTTGACTGCCTCCCACCAGGTTCTGTTACCCAGAATCCCTTGCAAACCTAAAAATTGTCAAAAAACACATTTTCCCCACATTTCTGTGCTGGAAAGTTCTGGAATCTGCGTGGATCCACAAATTTCCACCCACCCCGCGTTCCCCAAAGTCTTCCGAGAAAAATGGTACCTCACTTGTGTGGGTCAGCCTAGTGCCCGCGGCAGGAAACGGCGCAAAACGCAACATGGACACACCTCAATTTTGCAGTGAAAAATGACCCTTTTTGGCAAAGTGCCTAGCTGTAGTTTTTGAACCCTAGCTCTGCCGGCACCTAGGGAAACCTAGCAAACCTATACATTTTTGAAAACTAGACACCCAGGGGAATCCAGGATGGGGTGACTTGACTGCCTCCCACCAGGTTCTGTTACCCAGAATCCCTTGCAAACCTAAACAATTGTCAAACAAACCACATTTTCCCCACATTTCTGTGCTGGAAAGTTCTGGAATCTGCGTGGATCCACAAATTTCCACCACCCCGCGTTCCCCAAAGTCGTCCGAGACAAATGGTTCCTCACTTGTGTGGGTCAGCCTAGTGCACGCGGCAGGAAACGGCGCAAAGCGCAACGTGGACACACCTCAATTTCGCAGTGAAAAATGACCCTTTTTTGGCAAAGTGCCTAGCTGTAGTTTTTGAACCATAGCTCTGCCGGCACCTAGGGAAACCTAGCAAACCTATACATTTTTGAAAACTAGACACCCAGGGGAATTCAGGATGGGGTGACTTGACTGTCTCCCACCAGGTTCTGTTACCCAGAATCCCATGCAAACCTAAATAATTGTCCAAATAAACACATTTTCCCCACATTTCTGTGCTGGAAAGTTCTGGAATCTGCGTGGATCCACAAATTTCCACCCACCCCGCGTTCCCCAAAGTCTTCCAAGAAAAATGGTACATCACTTGTGTGGGTCAGCCTAGTGCCCGCGGCAGGAAACGGCGCAAAACGCAACGTGGACACACCTCAATTTCGCAGTGAAAAATGACCCTTTTTTGGCAAAGTGCCTAGCTGTAGTTTTTGAACCATAGCTCTGCCGGCACCTAGGGAAACCTAGCAAACCTATACATTTTTGAAAACTAGACACCCAGGGGAATCCAGGATGGGGTGACTTGACTGCCTCCCACCAGGTTCTGTTACCCAGAATCCCTTGCAAACCTAAAGAATTGTCCAAAAAAACACATTTTCCCCACATTTCTGTGCTGGAAAGTTCTGGAATCTGCGTGGATCCACAAATTTCCACCCACCCCGCGTTCCCCAAAGTCTTCCGAGAAAAATGGTACCTCACTTGTGTGGGTCAGCCTAGTGCCCGCGACAGGAAACGGCGCAAAACGCAACGTGGACACACCTCAATTTCGCAGTGAAAAATGACCCTTTTTTGGCAAAGTGCCTAGCTGTAGTTTTTGAACCATAGCTCTGCCGGCACCTAGGGAAACCTAGCAAACCTATACATTTTTGAAAACTAGACACCCAGGGAATCCAGGATGGGGTGACTTGACTGCCTCCCACCAGGTTCTGTTACCCAGAATCCCTTGCAAACCTAAACAATTGTCAAAAAAACGACATTTTCCCCACATTTCTGTGCTGGAAAGTTCTGGAATCTGCGTGGATCCACAAATTTCCACCCACCCCGCGTTCCCCAAAGTCTTCCGAGAAAAATGGTACCTCACTTGTGTGGGTCGGCCTAGTGCCCGCGACAGGAAACTGCGCAAAACGCAACGTGGACACACCTCAATTTCGCAGTGAAAAATGACCCTTTTTTGGCAAAGTGCCTAGCTGTAGTTTTTGAACCATAGCTCTGCCGGCACCTAGGGAAACCTAGCAAACCTATACATTTTTGAAAACTAGACACCCAGGGAATCCAGGATGGGGTGACTTGACTGCCTCCCACCAGGTTCTGTTACCCAGAATCCCTTGCAAACCTAAATAATTGTCAAAAAAACCACATTTTCCCCACATTTCTGTGCTGGAAAGTTCTGGAATCTGTGTGGATCCACAAATTTCCACCCACTCCGCGTTCCCCAAAGTCTTCCGAGAAAAATGGTACCTCACTTGTGTGGGTCAGCCTAGTGCCCGCGGCAGGAAACGGCGCAAAACGCAACATGGACACACCTCAATTTTGCAGTGAAAAATGACCCTTTTTTGGCAAAGTGCCTAGCTGTAGTTTTTGAACCCTAGCTCTGCCGGCACCTAGGGAAACCTAGCAAACCTATACATTTTTGAAAACTAGACACCCAGGGGAATCCAGGATGGGGTGACTTGACTGCCTCCCACCAGGTTCTGTTACCCAGAATCCCTTGCAAACCTAAAAAATTGTCCCAAAAAAACACATTTTCCCCACATTTCTGTGCTGGAAAGTTCTGGAATCTGTGTGGATCCACAAATTTCCACCCACCCCGCGTTCCCAAAAGTCTTCCGAGAAAAATGGTACCTCACTTGTGTGGGTCAGCCTAGTGCCTGCGGCAGGAAATGGCGCAAAACGCAGCGTGGACACACCTCAATTTCGCAGTGAAAAATGACCCTTTTTTGGCAAAGTGCCTAGCTGTAGTTTTTGAACCCTAGCTCTGCCGGCACCTAGGGAAACCTAGCACACCTATACATTTTTGAATACTAGACACCCAGGGGAATCCAGGATGGGGTGACTTGACTGCCTCCCACCAGGTTCTGTTACCCAGAATCCCATGCAAACCTAAAAAATTGTCCAAAAAACACATTTTCCCCACATTTCTGTGCTGGAAAGTTCTGGAATCTGCGTGGATCCACAAATTTCCACCCACCCCGCGTTCCCCAAAGTCTTCCGAGAAAAATGGTACCTCACTTGTGTGGGTCGGCCTAGTGCCCGCGACAGGAAACTGCGCAAACGCAACGTGGACACACCTCAATTTCGCAGTGAAAAATGACCCTTTTTTGGCAAAGTGCCTAGCTGTAGTTTTTGAACCATAGCTCTGCCGGCACCTAGGGAAACCTAGCAAACCTATACATTTTTGAAAACTAGACACCCAGGGAATCCAGGATGGGGTGACTTGACTGCCTCCCACCAGGTTCTGTTACCCAGAATCCCTTGCAAACCTAAATAATTGTCAAAAAAACCACATTTTCCCCACATTTCTGTGCTGGAAAGTTCTGGAATCTGTGTGGATCCACAAATTTCCACCCACCCCGCGTTCCCAAAAGTCTTCCGAGAAAAATGGTACCTCACTTGTGTGGGTCAGCCTAGTGCCCGCGGCAGGAAACGGCGCAAAACGCAACGTGGACACACCTCAATTTTGCAGTGAAAAATGACCCTTTTTTGGCAAAGTGCCTAGCTGTAGTTTTTGAACCCTAGCTCTGCCGGCACCTAGGGAAACCTAGCAAACCTATACATTTTTGAAAACTAGACACCCAGGGGAATCCAGGATGGGGTGACTTGACTGCCTCCCACCAGGTTCTGTTACCCAGAATCCCTTGCAAACCTAAAAATTGTCCAAAAAACACATTTTCCCCACATTTCTGTGCTGGAAAGTTCTGGAATCTGTGTGGATCCACAAATTTCCACCCACCCCGCGTTCCCCAAAGTCTTCCGAGAAAAATGGTACCTCACTTGTGTGGGTCAGCCTAGTGCCCGCGGCAGGAAATGGCGCAAAGCGCAGCGTGGACACACCTCAATTTCGCAGTGAAAAATGACCCTTTTTTGGCAAAGTGCCTAGCTGTAGTTTTTGAACCCTAGCTCTGCCGGCACCTAGGGAAACCTAGCAAACCTATACATTTTTGAAAACTAGACACCCAGGGGAATCCAGGATGGGGTGACTTGACTGCCTCCCACCAGGTTCTGTTACCCAGAATCCCTTGCAAACCTAAAAAATTGTCAAAAAAACACATTTTCCCCACATTTCTGTGCTGGAAAGTTCTGGAATCTGCGTGGATCCACAAATTTCCACCCACCCCGCGTTCCCCAAAGTCTTCTCGAGAAAAATGGTACCTCACTTGTGTGGGTCAGCCTAGTGCCCGCGGCAGGAAACGGCGCAAAGCGCAACGTGGACACACCTCAATTTCGCAGTGAAAAATGACCCTTTTTTGGCAAAGTGCCTAGCTGTAGTTTTTGAACCATAGCTCTGCCGGCACCTAGGGAAACCTAGCAAACCTATACATTTTTGAAAACTAGACACCCAGGGAATCCAGGATGGGGTGACTTGACTGCCTCCCACCAGGTTCTGTTACCCAGAATCCCATGCAAACCTAAAAATTGTCAAAAAAACACATTTTCCCCACATTTCTGTGCTGGAAAGTTCTGGAATCTGCGTGGATCCACAAATTTCCACCCACCCGCGTTCCCCAAAGTCTTCCGAGAAAAATGGTACCTCACTTGTGTGGGTCAGCCTAGTGCCCGCGGCAGGAAACGGCGCAAACGCAACGTGGACACACCTCAATTTCGCAGTGAAAAATGACCCTTTTTTGGCAAAGTGCCTAGCTGTAGTTTTTGAACCATAGCTCTGCCGGCACCTAGGGAAACCTAGCAAACCTATACATTTTTGAAAACTAGACACCCAGGGGAATCCAGGATGGGGTGACTTGACTGCCTCCCACCAGGTTCTGTTACCCAGAATCCCTTGCAAACCTAAAAAATTGTCAAACAAACCACATTTTCCCCACATTTCTGTGGTGGAAAGTTCTGGAATCTGCGTGGATTCACAAATTTCCACCCACCCCGCGTTCCCCAAAGTCTCCCGAGAAAAATGGTACCTCACTTGCGTGGGTGGGTCAAGGACCCGCGACAGGCAAGGGCCCAAAAGCTATTGAGGCGACATCAAAATTACCTATCACAAACCAACCTGGTTTTGCATGGGGGGTCCCATGAGTTTTTGGCCTGGGGCTCGGCAGCCATCTAGGGAAACCTACCTAACCCACACATTTCTGGAAACTAGACACCCGGGGGAGTCCAGCGAGGTATGGCTTGCATCATTCTCCTACCCAGAATCCCCTGCAAACCTCAAATTTCACTGAAAAATTTTGTTTTTCCTCACATTTCTGTGGTGGAAAGTTCTGGAATCTGCGTGGATCCACAAATTTCCTCCCACTCAGCGTTCCCCCAGGTCTCCCGATAAAAATGGTACCTCACTTGTGTGGGTGGGTCAAGGACCCGCGACAGGCAAGACCCCAAAAGCTATTGAGGCGACATCAAAATTACATATCACAAACCAACCTGGTTTTACATGGGGGGGTCCCATGAGTTTTTGGCCCGGGGCTCGGCATCCATCTAGGGAAACCTACCTAACCCACACATTTCTGGAAACTAGACACCCGGGAGAGTCCAGCGAGGTATGGCTTGCGTGGGTCCCCCATCATTCTCCTACGCAGAATCCCCTGCAAACCTCAAATTTTGCCGAAAAATTCACTTTTTTGTCAAATTTCTGTGTGGGAAAGTTCTGGAATCTGCGTGGATCCACAAATTTCCTCCCACCCAGCGTTCCCCCAGGTCTCCCGATAAAAATGGTACCTCACTTGTGTGGGTAGGCATAGTGGCTGCAACAGGAAATGGCCCAAATCGTACTGTGGAGACTTCAAAATTACCTATAGCAAAACTACCTGGTTTTGGGAGGGCACCTGAGATTTTGGCCCCGGGCTCGGCGGCCATCTTGGGAAAGTACCAAACCCAAACATTTCTGAAAACTAGACACCCGGGGGAGTCCAATGAGGTATGGCTTGCGTGGATCCCCCAACGTTTTCCACATATTCTTGTGTGGAATCACCGTGCTGGCACAAATGTCCTACCACCCAGCGTTCCCCTTGTTCTCCTGAGTAAAATGATACCTCACTTGTGTGGGTGGGCCAAAGGCCTGTGGCTAGGAAGAGCCCAAAACATAGGGATTTAGAGTATAGCACCGAGAATTCTAAGCGCTACATTTTAAAAAAAATACGTTTTTAGCCAATTCTGCTTTGGACACCCACACAAGTGAGGTATCATTTTACTCGGGAGAACAAGGGGAACGCTGGGTGGTAGGACATTTGTGCCGGCACGGTGATTCCACACAAAAATATGTGGAAAATGTGTTTTTTTCAGCTAAATTTGAGGTTTGCATGGCATTCTGGGTAGGAGAATGATGGGGGACCCACGCAAGCCATACCTCATTGGACTCCCCCGGGTGTCTAGTTTCCAGAAATGTGTGGGTTAGGTAGGTTTCCCTAGATGGATGCCGAGCCCCGGACCAAAAACTCATGGGACCCCCATGCAAAACCAGGTTGGTTTGTGATAGTGTAATTTTGATGTCGCATCAATAGGTTTTGGGGCCTTGCCTGCCGCGGGTACTTGGCCCACCCATACAAGTGAGGTACCATTTCTATTGGGATACTTGGAGAAATGCTGGGGGGTTGGAAATTTGTTGTTACTTTCTGCAGTGTGAAAATTTGGGCACAAAAATGCAAGGAAAATGTCACAGTCACATTTTGAGGTTTGCAGGACATTGTGGGTAAGATAACTTGTTGGGATCCACAAGAGAGACATCACCATGCACTCCCATGGGTGTTTAGTTTACGACAAAAACTACAGTTGTTAGGTTATTCTTAAATGAAATGTACAGCTTGGCAGAGAGACAAAACAGACAAAGATTACTGCACAGCCATCTATTCCTCAAGCACACACACATACTGGTTGGATTTGGCACGAGGGCGAGTGATGGTTCAGTATATAAAATTGTATTAACAAGAGATTTCACAAAAATGAAATGCACTGTCAATAATTGAATGGACAAAAAAACTGAACCAGTGACTCGCAGCTCGTGAGCTGTAAAGCCACTTCAAGGCACCAACCGCTTTACAGGCCATTCACACACCTTTCATACATGATACACACAAGACCATTCACACCACCAGGCACAAAACCAACACATTACAACATTCACAAAAAAGGACAAGGTACACCCTGCTTGACAAAAACAGAAAAGACACATTTTTATGCACAACCACCTATTCCTCAAGCACACATACATACTGGTTGGATTTGGCACGAGGGTGAGTGATGGTTCAGTATATACAGTTGTATTAACCAGAGATTTCACAAAAATGAAATGCACTGTTAATTGAAAGGACAAGAAACTGAACCATTGACTCACAGCTCGTGAGCTGTAAAGCCACGACAAGGCACCAACCTCTTTACAGGCCATTCATACACCTTTCATACGTGTGACACACACAAAACCATTCACTCCAGCCGCGGGCCCAGCACATTACAACACTCACACCAGCAGACAGCGCCATTCAAGGGCCCATCACTTTCACACGCCCACATTCCTGACACAGCAACCACACCAGCTCACGGACTGCGTTGAGTGGCGTTTGGCTAGCAGTGTGTGTAGTGACCAGCAGCTAGTCACTACTCACACACCGCCAGCCAAGCACCAGTCCACGTACACCGCCAGCCGAGTGCCAGTCCACGCACACCACCAGCCAAGCGCCAGTCCACGCACACCGCCTGCCACGCGCCAGTCCACGCACACCGCCAGCCAAGCGCCAGTGCACACACACCGCCAGCCAAGCGCCAGTACAAACACACCGCCAGCCAAGCGCCAGTACAAACACACCGCCAGCCAAGTGCCAATCAAAACACACTGCCAGCCAAGCGCCAGTCCACGCACACCGCCAGCCAAGCGCCAGTCCACGTACACCGCCAGCCAAGCGCCAATCAAACACACCGCCAGCCAAGCGCCAATCAAACACACCGCCAGCCAGCACCAGTCCACGCACCGCCAGCCAAGCGCCAGTCCACGCACACCGCCAGCCAAGCGCCAGTCCACGCACACCGCCAGCCAAGCGCCAGTCCAAACACACCGCCAGCCAAGCGCCAGTACAAACACACCGCCAGCCAAGCGCCAGTCCACGCACACCGCCAGCCAAGCGCCAATCCAAACACACCGCCAGCCAAACGCCAGACCACGCACACCGCCACACAAGCGCCACTCCACGCACACCGCCATCACATTTAGGATTTTTTTTATATAAATAAGAAAACACAAACAAATTGCAAATAGATACAAATCTACTAACACAAAATCTGAAACTCAATACACTACACAAATGCCAACCTTGAAACTGAACCAAAAATATTAAACAATAGAGGCCAGGCAGTTCACTTTACCACTCATGGATGCTCCCAAAAATTATTTTGCGTGTGGTACATTCTAAAACAAGCAGGCACACACAGCCCAGGGTTAGAAGGACACTCGGGGCAGTACATACGAGTCTCCTTCCGCATACCTCTTCGCCAACAGACTCTACATCTCCTACTGGGAAAGTCTTTTGAGGGTGTGGGAGGAATGTGATCAGGAAAGTGGCGATCTTTCAATCTAGCAACATCCTCCACCACTCCAACTCTAGGAACACTTGCCTGTTCCACTAAAACAAGGCTGCCTATTACAGACTCTTGAAACTTAGCAAAAGTCATCTTTGACTCAGGACAAGAATCCTGGAACACAACAAAAGCATTAAAGGTTGCCAAGTGGAAAAGATGGATAGCCAACTTCTTGTACCAAATGTAAGCCTTACGAAGAGCAGCGTAAGGTTCCAACCTCTGATCTACTCTGTCAACACCACCCATGTGCTTATTATAGTCTAAAATGCACACAGGTTTGCGCGCTTCAGCAACCTGACCCCAAACAGTCACAGGTGCAGTGCTTTCATCATGGATGGTAGACAGCATGTAGACATCTCTCCTGTCTGAAAACTTCACAGCTAGAAGCTCCTCGCAACGCAACGCACTGCACTGTCCCCGCACAAGCTTTTGACAAACAAGTTCTTTTGGGAAACCTTTACGGTTAGAGCGGATTGTGCCACAAGCAACAGTGTCCACTTTGGCCAATTCCCTGAACAACCGCACACCAGTGTAGAAGTTATCTACATATAAATGGTGGCCTTTGTTAAAAAATCCTCTTCCAAGTTCCCACACAATTTTCTCAGTCACTCCAAAAGTGGACGGACAACCAGGGGGTTAATCCTGGATTCCTTACCGGTGTACACCCTGAAATTAGAGACATATCCAGTCCTACTGTCACACAGCATATACAGCTTAATTCCATAGCGTGCCCTCTTACTAGGAATGTATTGCCTAAAAACCAAGCGGCCCTTGAACAACACCAAAGACTCATCCACTGCAATTTCTTTCCCTGGAGCATAGATCTCAGAAAATCGATCAACAAAGTGATCAATGACAGGCCGAATCTTAAAAAGACGGTCACATTCAGGGTGATCTCGTGGCAACGCTAAACCATTATCGACAAAATGCATCATCCGAAGCAGAAGCAAATACCTATCACGACTCATGACTGCCGGAAAAATAGCAGTTGCCATCAAGGGACTAGTAGACCAATATGAAGACATTGATGGCTTCCTTAGCAAGCCCATCAAAAAAGTTAAACCCAAGAACTTCTTCATCTCTTCCAGATTTGTGGGAGTCCACCGGGTAGCTCTAGAGTCTGGCTTAAGACTGGCACTGTTGTCCCTCAAAAACTGTTCGGCATACAAATTAGTCTGCTCAACAATCTCTGCCAAAAACACATCGTCCATAAACAACTGAAAAAAATTTATCGGCAAAAAGTTTTCAGTATTCACTCTACACCCTGGAACACCAGTAAAGTCTGGCAATGCCGGCTGCACCATGCCTGGGGCAACCCAGAGGTCAGCACTTTCAACGGGAAGCCTTGCAGCCCCAGGCTGCAGCCCAGATGCCTCTTGCCGCACTATACCAACGGGAAGCCTTGCTGCCCCAGATGCCTCTTGCCGCACTACACCAACGGAAGCCTTGCAGCCGCAGGCTGCACCCAGATGCCTCTTGCCGCACTACACCAACGGGAAGCCTTGCAGCCCCAGGCTGCAGCCCAGATGCCTCTTGCCGCACTATCGGCACATCAATCTCCTCCTCTAACACAGGCACTTCATCCGCACTAAGAGTATCTTCAGTATCCGAT
Organism: Calotriton arnoldi; assembly: GCA_963921515.1. Taxonomy (NCBI): domain Eukaryota; kingdom Metazoa; phylum Chordata; class Amphibia; order Caudata; family Salamandridae; genus Calotriton; species Calotriton arnoldi. Next base: position 280,141 of record CAWUFW010011128.1, on the reverse strand, counting down.
GATTCCATGTGGAGAGAAAACTCACTGCCTGAATCGTCCCCTGCCTCCTCTGACTCAGATGCAGAGTCAGTCTCTGAACCATGGTCAGAGGAAGACTCAAAAAGCATACCAACAACCTGCTGAGCAGTAATCCTGCGGCTAGCCATTATCCTTACTAAGAAAGGAGACTGCACAAACAAGTCAACAACAACCAACACTGTGCAAAACAAGTAAGTAAAATAATGTGTGCCTTTATCACAAAGATCTATATACTCAAAAACTATACAATTCACTTACAAGAGACAGCTACACTCACCAGCACCTACTCTGCAGAGACACAGCAAAAACGATATCCCACTAGAAAGAAAAAAACAAAACCAATTACTCACAAGACAACAAAATACACATCGAGCACAAATGCAAAAAGTTTTTGACACTCAAAAACAGAAGCCAAACATACTGCTATTATTACACCATTTGCAAAAAACAAATTCATGCAGAGAAATGAAACTCATTTACATTGTACAAAAAAAGTCTCTTACCAAACACATGCAACTACACAAACAGCAGAACCACCAGTAACGAAACCGCAACCTGGAACAGTCTAAAGAGCAAAAGCCTTCAACTAGAACAAAAAAGGAGAAATAAAGCATTACAATTGCAATTCACAAAAAATAAAACAATTAACATTATAACACGCTATGTTACTACCCAAATGGTCAATCGGCCAGATGGGCCTTCAAATAGGGCTGAGAAAATAGGGGGTGATCTTGCCCAAGGGATCGGGTGAGGTTGTCTGCCAGGCCAATCTGCCCCCCAGGTGGGGCAGAAAACAGCAGACAGAAATTTGCCCCCTTGCAAAAGTAATAAATCCCTAGTGCCTAGTAGGGTTTTCTGCCTCCCCCCTCCCGCATAGGGCAGAAAGGCCAAAAAAAGGGGCAGATCTGTCCCCAGGAAGCAACCATGTCGCTTCCATTACTCGCAAAACAAAATCCCTGGTGCCTAGTGGGGTTTTCTGCCCCCCGGGGGCAGAAAGGGCAAAAAAATAGGCTGATCTGCCCCCAGGGGGGCAGATACACATATAAAAAAATCTGCCCCCTGGAAGCGACCCTTGGCCAAGGGGTTGCTTCCATTTTAATTTAAAAGAAGTCCCTGGTGTCTAGTGGGGTTTTCTGCCCCCCCTGGGGCAGAAAGGCAAAAAAAACCAGGCTAATCTGCCCCCAGGGGGGGCAGAATACGCATACAAAAACAATATGCCCCCTAGCAGCGACCCTTGCCCAAGGGGTCACTCCCATTTCATTTTTAAAATGAGTCCCTGGTGTCTAGTGGGGTTTTCTGCCCCCTGGGGACAGAAAGGCCCAATAAAAATGCCGATCTGCCCCCAGAATACACATTAAAAAAAATTGCCCCCTGGAAGCAACCCTTGCCCAAGGGGTCGCTTCCATTTTTATTTAAAATAATTCCCTGGTGTCTAGTGGGGTTTCTGCCCCCCTGGCCAAAAAACGGGCCGATCTGCCCCCAGGGGGGGCAGAATTCCCATTACAAAATAAAATGGCCCCCTGGAAGTGACCCTTGCCCACGGGGTCACTCCCATCACAATTTAAATAAATGCCCTGGTGTCTAGTGGGGGTTTCTGCCCCCCCCTGGGGGCAGAAAGGCCAAAAAAACGGGGCGATCTGCCCCCAGGGGGGGCAGAATATCCAAACAAAGAAAATTGCCCCCCTGGAAGCGACCCTTGCCCAAGGGGTCGCTTCCATTTAATTTTAAAACGTAATCCCTGGATCTAGTGGGCTTTTCTGCCCCCCCCCGGGTCCAAAAACGGCCGAAAAAACGGTCGATCTGTCCCCAGGGGGGGCAGAAAAGTCTTCAAAGTTAATTGCCCCCATAGGAAGCGACCCTTGCCCAAGGGGTCGCTTCCTTTCGCTAAAAAAACCATCCCTGGTGTCTAGTGGGGCATTCCTGCTCCACGATCGCGACGCTGTGCGCGATCGTGAAGCAGGAATGCCCTGCATTGAGACATCAGGGGAGAGGAAATACTCTTTCCTCTCCCCCGATGCCTCAAGGCATCCTGTTTTGGCCCCCCCGCCCCACCGGAGACAAAAAACCTACCTCCTCTCTGGACGCGCTGGAAAGAAATGATTTCCAGCGCGTCCGGCGCTTCCTGGTGACGTCGGCGCGCGCTGTGCGCGCTGACGTCATGGGGAAGCGTGGGGGGGGTCGGGGGTGGCAGCGGAAAGTCTTCCGCTGCCATCCCCCTCTGTGGGGGCAAGATCGATGCCCCAGGGGGGGAGCGCCAGCGCTTCCCCCAGGGGCTGTGCTCATGACGGAGCGGTTCCGTCATAAGCACAGCCCAACCGATGCTCATGACGGAACCACTCCGTCATGAGCATCGAAGGGGTTAAACAAATGAGGGGACAATCGATTTGATTATATATTTTTCTGCAAGACTTTGAATACGAGTGGTTTGAATAACAGTATTATTGGCTGCCCTCATTTAATCGACTTTGCAAACTGTTATGAACAAAACCACCATGTGTAAATATTGATATTTAAGAGTTTGAATGAATTGCCAGATAGAAAATAATGATTATTCCAATATGGCGCTCATAGAAGTATGTGAAATGTCTGGATTAGCAAGCTTGTCCTTCCTTACTGTCAATTACCATGTGCATGTAAATCGGCATGATGGCGGAATCCAACATACCGTGATAAAGCTGAAAGGCGAAACACATCGGTGTTGAGCAGATCTTGCCAATAAAATTGATGAAGCAGCCGTGAGTGTCCTGGATTATTCTTATATCAGGGAGAATTTACGAGTGGATTTGAAGGGGTGCCGGGTCCCATCCAGGACCGCCGCACTTTGAAGCTCCATACAACTTCCGTTTGGTGGCGGTGAGAGTATATATATATATATATATATCATCATCATCATCATATTTCTTTATTTCGGTTTATACACCATAAAAGAACAGACACAAATAAGTACAAACATTGCTAAAACAGTTAAAAAGGCTAAAAGTCATAATAAAAACAATTTTAGGTTAATATAGATCTTAGGATTAAAACAATGAGAAGGTCAATCACATAGCCCAGTCCATGGTTAAACTTTAAGAAAATTCATCTGTGCCCACCACATTGAACGTAGAAAACGTGATACCGCATAGACAATATGGAGTTCAGTGTTATATTTTAGGAGCCTGAATGCTTCTTTGCAATGTGTTGTGCCAATGTTCCTACACAGCTGGATCAACCATCTGTGTCTGATTAAATGGTATCCCTGGCAAAAGAAGAAAACATGGAGTTCAGAATCCTCACCCGAGCTACATGCTGGACACCCCAATGAAGTACCACTGGACCATTTGTTGGTGAAGGAACGCAAGGGAAGGCAGCCACGCCGAAACTGCACATACAGTTTCCTGGCTAATGCCGGTCGGATTTCATCTAGGCATGGCTCAATGTTATACGCAACCTTCACATCCAGAAAGTTTGATGTAAGAGAACCAGTAGTAGAATCTTCATGGAGTTTATCGAGTTTGTCACCCCAATAGCTGGTAACTAATTGTTTACGCGGGATTCTCAAACAGGCTGTATCTGGATTATCCCATAGATCGTCTCTGCCAATTGCACGAAGCCCTTCCTTGATATGTGCAAACCATGACAGCTTACCTATGCCGGGGAGCCTCAAAATTTCTAAGAGCTCAGATCTGTACTCGGCCAGTTCCGGTGTCACCCAGAGGGGCCGCCAAAAGAGTAGAGGTCTGCTGCCAATTTCCTCTGCGATGGGGCTCACCCCTAGATCCATACTCAGTGGAATCAGAGGGGAACTCACCGGTAAGCCGAATAACTGCCTAAGAAAGTTGTTCTCTGTTTTAACAATAGGGCTGAGGTGAGAGTGCCCCCAAAGTTCAGCCCCATATAGGGCAGCACTCCTAAGCTGGGTTTTATAATTCTCCATGACTGGACTTACCGGCTTGTGGAACGACTTTCTATAAAACTTGGTCAGGCCACCTGCGGTCTGAGCCAGTTTAAGATTTAACTTATCTATTTGAGGCCCCCAGGCCATGTTTTCAGTAAGTGTAAGGCCCAGGTAGTCAAATATAGATATCCGCTCTAGGGGAGTACCGTTCATGCATGGGTTAGGGCGGGTTGATCTATTGGGGTTGAAGACCATGCATTTTGTTTTTTGGATGTTGATCTCCAACCCCCTAGACCTACAGAACTCACAAAACCCGTCTAGAATTCTCTCGATACCCATAGGGGACTTGGAGAGGAGTAGAGTATCGCCTGCAAACATCATGGCCGGAATTGGCTTGTGCGCTAGTTTGGGGGCGTCTATGTCCTTGAGTTCTCTCAGCGCACTTACCAGTCCGTTGATGTAAATGCAGAACAGGGTAGGGGCAAGCACACATCCCTGTCTCACTCCCCTGTTGATAGGGATGGGCGACGTGAGTTCACCATTTTTCCCATGCCTGATTTGGGCATAGTTGCCAGTATGTAACATTCTCAATATATCTAAAAGATAGTAGGGTAGTCCTAATTCACTCAGAACCCTCCACAAGTCATCTCTGGGTACCAGGTCAAATGCGCTCTTGAGGTCCACAAAGACCAGATACAGGCTACCTCCTTCAAGATGTACTGATTTCCAATAAAGAAGTTGGAGCCTGAAAATCTGATCTATTGTTGATGTTTTTTCTCTACAGCCGGCCTGCAGAGGGGTCATGATCTTGTGTTCCTCCAACCAGGATTGCAGGCGATCTAATAGAATCCTGGCAAATACTTTTTGTGAAACATCGATCAGGCTGATCGGTCTGTAGTTTGTTGGTAATAGAGGTGATCCTACTGGCAGCAATTCCCCCTATATCTCAGGATGAACTTCTTACACTGAGCACTAAGGTCAAATCTGGTTCCCCTTTGGACCCTATGAGGCCTGCCCAATTTAGAGACTGTTTACCTATACTTCTCACACCCTTATGTCAGTCGATTAACTCTTCTTTCATCACGGCGATGGTCCCCTCGGCATGGAAGCAGGCAAGGGTGATCCCCCTGCTAAAAAAACCCTCATTGGATCCCACCAAGCCGGAAAATTTCCGACCTATTTCTCTCTTGCCTTGGGTTGCTAAAATCGCGGAGGCTCACACTAATAAAGTTCTTTCGAACTTTTTGAACAATAGCTGTATCTTGGACCGCTCCCAGAATGGTTTCCGCTCCGGTCATAGCACCGAGACGGCGCTATTGGCAGTGAGTGAACACCTGCGGACCATTCTGGATGAGGGTCAAGCGGCGGCTCTGATACTGCTTGATCTCAGCGCCGCGTTTGACACGGTCTCCCATCAGATCCTCCTGCGCAGTTTAGAGGAAGCAGGGGTAGTCAGCTTGGCACTGGAATGGTTTCGGTCCTTTCTGTCCGACAGATCTTTTCAGGTCTCCGCCCCCCCCTTTCTTTCTCATGCCCACTCCATCAAACAGGGGGTCCCCCAGGGCTCGGCGTTAAGCCCCACTCTTTTTAATCTCTATGTCCAACCTTTGGCAGGAGTGGCGCGGGACCATGGCTTGACCATGGTCTCCTATGCTGATGATACTCAGCTGGTGGTAGCCCTCTCCGATGACCAGCCTCGGGACGCCACACAGTTCCGGAACGGTCTAGAGGCGGTTGCACGCTGGATGACCACGAACTGCCTTCAGCTCAACGCCAGCAAATCTGAGGTGCTGTTGGTGGGGAATGATAAGGGGCTTTGGAGTATGCAGTGGTGGCCGGCATCCTTGGGCTGCGCCCCAACACCTAAGTTGGTGGTAAAGAATCTAGGGATCTGGCTCGATTCCACTCTTGGTTTTCAGGATCACACTAAAAAGATCGCCGGCACCTGCTTCGGTCTCCTACGGGGTCTGAGGCCTATTTTGGGGTTTTTCGACCCAGCCACACGTCAACTGATAGTTCAGGCGACTATTTTATCAAGACTCGATTATGCCAACGTTTTATTGTTAGGTGCCAACAAAGCCGAAGTGAATCGTCTTCAACGAGTCCAGAACGCAGCCGCTCGAGTTCTGCTCAGGCTCCCCAGAACATGCTCTACGTCTGGCGCTTTACGCCACCTCCACAGGCTGCCCGTCTCCAAGAGGATCAAATTTAAAACATTTTGTCTGGCCATCAAAATTCTAAAACTTTCTTCCCCTGAGATTTTATCTAATTTGCTGGTCCCCTATGTCCCTGCTCGTCAGCTATGTTCCGCTGAGCAACTTTTGGCCACTGTCCCGCGAGTGAAACGCATCAGGGCGGGGGGCAGGTCCTTCCGCTGTTTGGCCGCTAAGCTGTGGAATTCCCTTCCCGTGCAGATTCGCCGTATAGACTGCCTGCTATCTTTCCGGAAGGCCATTAAAACTTACCTGTTTCCTACAGTCTAGTTCTTGCCCTCTTAGACTCTGCATTAGCGCCGGGACGCCCCTTTGCTGGGGCAGCTGGGCGCTTTATAAACTTAATTAACATAACATAACATCCCTTTTTGTATACCGGAAGGATCTCGGCACCTGGCCAGGTTTCAGGAAGGGCCATTCCTTGTAGGATGGCATTAAAAACCACCCAAAAATAAGGACCCCAAATCTTGGGTTCTGCCCGAAAAAGATCTCCTGGTATCTTGTCCAGGCCTGCAGCTTTCCCAGGAACTATTCTGCTTAGGGCTTTTGTGACTTCTGCCAGAGTGATCTCGGGGATAGCTATTTCAGACACCGAAGGTGTCGGATTTACTGGGGTCAGGCTGCTGGCCTCACCAGCATATGAGGCATAAAGAGCCAAAAAATGCTCTTTCCAACAATCGGCCGCTATATTTGGCGCGAAGGCCGCCTGTCCTTTGCTGCTATCTGTAGATATAATGCTCCAGAATGTTTTCATATCTTTTGTCTTCAAGGCCAGTTTCAAACTATTCCATTGTTCCGTTTCCCATGCTGTTTTAGCAGATGCAATGGTGGTTTTATAGAGGGACCTTGCTGATTTTACTGCAGTATTACACTTGGATTTTATAGCCTCTATCAATGCCTTTTTTGCCACCCGACAACTACCATTTAACCATGACTGCTTCTGCTTCATCCCACGTCCCATTGCACACGCTGTCCAAAACACCTCCTCCAGCTTTGAGGTGGTGGACTCATTGATCTTTGCAACCTCTGCAAGGGACGCAGCGATATCTCCTGACTTTACGAGCTCTGACATGGCCTCCAGGTTGGGTGTAATGAATCACTGACAAAATATCAACCTCAAAAATATCGAGGTACAAAAATATCATGACAAAAATATCGAAGTCAAGAATATCGACATCCTATCTACATCATGGTAAGTACAAAAATATCGAAAATTAAATATCGATGTCAAAAATATCGTTGTAAAAAATATCGTTTTTTTTTTTAAATGTTAAAAAAATAATCTAAAATAAAGTAAATAATACATATAATTAAAAGAAACATAGTTATAATTATTTAAAAATGTTTAAAGATAAAAACTGATACATATAATGTTAAAATAAATTAAAAATATACATATAAAATATAATATATATACTTACTTAATAATATTCATAAATAATTATTTTAATAACATAAATTGTTTAAAATATTTTATAAATTATAAATACAGACATACACATACAAAAATAATATTATTAAAAATTTAATAAATATATTTAACAAATTACAAAAATTACAATATTTGTGATTTTTGTAAAATAAATTATACACAACATTAAGGGGCCAATTCCGATCTCGGCCGGTAGTGCTCCGAATCGGATTCGGATTTACCGGATCCGATTCGGAGCCCTATTTCCCGACCGAATCGCACGCGGGTCCGGCCGAGCGAGTACGATGCAGGCACCCGCGAAATCTCCGACCGACTCGAACGCGGCTTCAACACGCTCCGACCGACTCGCATGGACACGACTCGCACCGCGCTATGGAGACGTATCCCGGCCGGGTAAGTACGATGCACGCCGCGAGCAGTCCGACCGACTCGCGCCGTCCGGCTCGAAAAAGCTGTCGGAGCCAGACTTTGGGGGTCCGCGTCGGACCCCCCTGTACGCGTAGGCGCGCGAGTCGCACACAGGGGGGACCCATGGGTCCCCCTTACCTGTGCCTGTACGCCGCGATGCGCATGGACGCGTACACGCTGTAGGGGGCGCCCTTGTCCGCCTCGCACCCATTGAGTCAATGGGAGCCCGCGTACGCGTTGTTCGTCCGGCTCCCATTGACTCAATGGGAGTCCGACCGACTCGAGTCCGATGGCATGCGTGCGCTTCGTACTCGTTCGGTCGGACTGCCAGAGTCCGATTCGGTCGGAAATCTCTCCGGGTCCGGCTCGGTCGGAGAGATTTCCGGCCGAGATCGGAATCGGCCCCGAAGTAAAACAATACAGAAAAATATTGGATAGCGGAGGGAAAAAAATTACTATTCCCACTCCAAAGAGTGCAACAGTAGGGAAAGTGTTGGATAGCGTAAGGGTAAAAATTACGATTCCCACTCCAGAGAGTGCAACAGTAGGGAAAGTGTTGGATAGCGTAGGGATAAAAATTGCTATTCCCACTCCAGAGAGTGCAACAGTAGGGAAACTGTTGGATAGCGTAGGGCTAAAAATTACTATTCCCACTCCAGAGAGTGCAACAGTAGGGAAAGTGTTGGATAGCGAAAGGATTAAAATTACTATTCCCACTCCAGTGAGTGCAACAGTAGGGAAAGTGTTGGATGGCGTAAGGGTAAAAATTACTATTCCCACTCCAGTGAGTGCAACAGTAGGGAAAGTGTTGGATAGCGTAGGGGTAAAAATTACTATTCCCACTCCAGAGAGTGCAACAGTAGGGAAAGTGTTGGATAGCGTATGGGTAAAAATTACCATTCCAACTCCAGAGAGTGCAACAGTAGGGAAAGTGTTGGATAGCGTAGGGGTAAAAATTACTATTCCAACTCCAGAGAGTGCAACAGTAGGGAAAGTGTTGAATAGCATAGGGGTAAAAATTACTATTCCAACTCCAGACAGTGCAACAGTAGGGAAAGTGTTGGATAGCGTAGGGGTAAAAATTACTATTCCCACTCCAGAGAATGCAACAGTAGGGAAAGTGTTGGATAGCGTAGGGGTTAAAAATAACATACTTATCAATTAAATAATTGTTTTAATTAAATAATGATTTATTATTAAATTAACAATAAATTATTTATAAATACCAATAAATAAAAATTAATAATTACTTTAATAACATTAAATTTCTTCCCACCCTATTCCCCAATAAACACAAAACCCACTCCACATAAAATTTAACACAATTAATATAATTATCAATTAATCAATTAATAAAAATTAATTCATAATTAATTAACAATGAAATAATTATCAATACCAATAAATAATAATTAATAAAAAATTAATTAACAATTAATAATGAACAATAAATTAATTATCAATACCAATAAACATTAATAAACAATTACTTAATTATAATAAATTACTTCCCACCCTATTCCCCTATAAACACACAACCCACTCCTAAACTAAATTAACACAATTAATATATTTATCAATTAATTAATAAACATTAATTACAATTAATAATTAATAAACAATTAATTAATTATCAATACCAAAAAATAAAAATAATTAATTACTTTATTATAATTAATTTACTTCCCACCCTATTCCCCTATAAACCCACAACCCGCTCCACTAAAAATGTAAACAATTAATATAATTATCAATTAATCAATTAATAAAAATTAATTACCAATTAATTAATTAACAATAAATTAAATATCAATAACAATAAATAAAAATTAATAATTACTTAATTACAATTAAATTACTTCCCACCCTAGTCCCCTATAAACCCACAACCCGCTACAGAACTAAAATGCAAAATTTAATTAAAAATAATTAATAATTTCTAAAAATTATAAATTTATTTACTATAATTGAATTACTTCCCACCCTATTCCCTATAAACCCACAACCCGCTACGGTACTAAAACGCAAAATTTACTTTAAAAAAAATTACTAACTTCTAAACAATTAATACATATATTTAAAAAAATAATACAAAACATAACAAAACATGTGGAACACATACATATTAAATACATACTAAAATACATAACACTAACTTAAACATCGATATTATCAACTTCGATATTAACAAAAACGATATTTCTTACCTTCAGGTCGATATTCTGGTCACCGATATTCTTGATGTCGATATTCTGTCCCTACGATATTTAAAACTCGATATTAATGTAGGTCGATATTTAAAAGTCGATATTTTGACTGTGCACCGGGTGTAATGGCTTCAAATAGGAGAGCCATTTATACGGGCGATTTTTCTAGCCATGCCCATCTGACTTTTCGCCTATCGTTAGTTAGTGTCAGTCTGTGATCAATAGCAGATGCTTCTGCTGGTTGATCCCTAGTCGTTGGCAAAATGAGTTCAAGTATTAAAGCGTTGTGGTCACTATCATGGCGCGGCCGGACAATGAAGTCCTTAGCCTGGCCCCACAACCTGGTTTCTACTAAGATATAATCCAGGATAGAGGGGTGGCCAACTCTATTATAGGTATAACTCCCAGGGGAGTCAGAGCTGAAACGACCATTGCAGGCTCGCAGGGAATGCTTTAAGGTGAGTGCTTTGATTTGCAAAGCCAAAGGTGTCCAAGCCCTAATCGGAGAGATGTTGGTCTCAGGAATGGCCTGGAGCTCATCCTCCTCTGTAGCAGGTGTACCGATTAGATCTTTCATTGGTTCAAATTGTCAATTGAGGTCACCACCCAACAATACTAGAGCGTTATTCGAGAAACCAGATAGCAGACCATCAAGTTGGTCTAGGGTTGGAGATTCTTGGCCGGTCCTCACCGGCCTCGAATAGATGTTGATTAGGGCTATTTTAAACTCTGGGGTGAAGGTCAATATGAGACACAGTGGGGTCGATTCCGATTCGGGCCGGAAATCTCTCCGACCGAGCCGGACCCGGAGAGATTTCCGACCGAATCGGACCCGTGCAGTCCGACCGAACGAGTCCGATGCATTCGTATGCCACCGGACACGAGTCGGTCGGACTCCCATTGAACTCAATGGGAGCCGGTCGTACAACGCGTACGCGGGCTCCCATTGCCTCAATGGGTGCGAGGCAGACAAGGGCGCCCCTACAGCGAGTACGCCGCGAAGCGCTCGCGGCGTACACGCACAGGTAGGGGGGACCCATGGGTCCCCCCTGTGTGCGCCTCGCACGGGTACGCGTACAGGGGGTCCGACACGGACCCCAAAGTACGGCTCCGACAGCGAGTTCGAGTCGGACGGCGCGAGTCGGTCGGAGCGGTCGAGGTGCGCATCGTACTTACCCGGCCGGAAAACGTCTCCATTGCGCGGTGCGAATCGGGTCCGAGCGAGTCGGTCGGAGCGGTACGATCCGGGTACGAGTCGGTCGGAGCGGTCGGGTCGCCCGGACGAGTCGGTCGGCGAATTCGCATCGTACTCGCTCGGCCGGACCCGCGTACGGTTCGGTCGGGAAACAGGGCTCCGAATCGGATCCGGTAAAGCCGAATCCTATTCGGAGCCCTACTGGCCGAGATCGGAATCGGCCCCAGTATGTCTGGGGAATGATGCACCACTGGAGTGATCGTACATCCTAGATGACACCCAACCCACGTACAAAGCCCGCCTGAGGGTCTACCCCTTCCCCTAGTTACAGCAGGTATGTAAAAAGAAGCAAATCCCAAGCGAGTTAGTTCCTCCGTTGCCCAGGATTCCTGAAACATACAAATGTCACAGGTATCCACAAACCCCCCCCAGTCAGGGCAATCTAATTTGCTTTTAAGACCTGCCACATTCCATGATAGGACCTTGAATTTGTTCGATGCGCTATGGTTGGCTGAAGTGCCTCCCTGAACCACATTCACTGATAGGTCTTCTGGTTCCAATGACGCTGTTTGGTACTTACTCAAAGAATCTATGGTTACCACTGGGTCAGTCCCCCTGTCTGGGTTTCCAGAGATTTCCGGGATGCCATTGAAAAAAATAGGAGCATAGGAGTGTGTATGGAAGGAAAAATATGTGTCCTGTATGGTTGTGATAAACTTGGGACTAGAGGTTACTGAGAGAGCTTTGGGCGATTTGAGGTGGACAACAGGACCAGGATGGACAGTAACAGGGTTCGAAATGTGGTCCTTGTCGGTGGAACTTAGGGGCCGATTACGATGGCGGTCGGAAAACCATTCCGACCGCCGTGGCAATGGGAAAAGACCGCCCGCATGGCCTGCGGCACCACCGCCGATCACATTACGATGCACTGCCGGAAAAATCCGACCGCCGCGGTCGGATTCCAAGAAACACCGCCGGGCACGTGCGGAAAAGGTGAAATTCTGTCCACGGCGGTCGGATTCACTGCGGAAAGCTCACAAACCGCCGATACACAAGCGGAATTTCCACGAGTGCAATTATGATGTTACCGCGGTGCCTGCGGTACGACCGCTTGTTTCCGACCGCCGCGATTGTCATCAATGATGAATGGGAGAGCCGGAGGAAGGACTATTGCAGTCCGACCGCGGCGGTCGCGCGGAAATAGTAATGGCGGTCGAAAGCAACTACACCACAAAACTACCAAATGTGGCTGAGTATCTGGCTCAGCCAATAAAAACAGCTAACACACCCCATTGACACATGCCCCGGGCAAATAAAAACTACAAATCCCAGCTCAACACAGACAACACACCTGACACGAATACTCCGTTTGGACCCACCCACATAGCAGAGCATAAAACCAGCCCCTGCATGACCACAATTCTTTGCACAACTCCAGAACTGAAGGGCCCAACAATACCACACAAAGGATAGGCAACCCTGCACACATCACACCATCACAAACACACACACACCACACACATCACCACCACCACCACCACCTTCACACCTGCACTCTTAACCACTCAGCACATCACACACCATGGCACAGAAGATGCCCAAATTCACTGATGGTGAGTTGTCAGTCCTGGTGGATGAGATTATAAGAGTTGAGCCATATATTTTAGGAAGCAGGGTCCAACAGACCCCAGCAGCCAGGCAAAATCAAATGTGGCAAAGGATAGTTGACAGAGTCAATGCTGTAGGGCAAGTTCCACGCAACAGGAAGGAGATCAGGAAGAGGTGGACTGACCTCAAGAGCAAGGTCAAGGAGAAGAACAGCAAGAACCGTGAGCTGGCAAACCGGACTGGCAGTGGCCCTCCCATTCCACCAAGAACATTCAACGCATGGGAGGAGAAGGTGCTTGGCATACTGCACCCAGAGAGTTGCACTGGAATTGAGGGGGAATGGAGGCTGGTAAGTACCAACAAAAGTCTGCCATAACACTGCTATGTAGTAGCTTGCACAACTAAAAAGCAACACCTCCTAGGCCCAAATGTACTCATGTCCACCACACTCCCCCAAACATGTCTCACAGATCCCACAATAACTCCCTCTCATTCACCACAAAGGTACATAACAATATTTACATGGGGGCACATGTACAGGCAGCCAGCACTACAACTCCCAACAGGCCCCCTTGTCCCACAGCTGAGCAGGATGGAGCATTCCCCACACCCCCAAGCATGGGGCAGCCATTTCCCTCCAATGTGTAACCTTACAGGTAGGTAGCCATCTCAACAGGGAGGGGTCTTTGTGGCTGGGAAGTCTGCACTACAGCTCCCAACAGGCCCCCTTGTCCCACAGCTGAGCAGGATGGAGCATTCCCCACACCCCCAAGCATGGGGCAGCCATTTCCCTCCAATGTGTAACCTTACAGGTAGGTAGCCATCTCAACAGGGAGGGGTCTTTGTGGCTGGGAAGTCAGCACTACAACTCCCAACAGGCCCCCTTGTCCCACAGCTGAGCAGGATGTAGCATTCCCCACACCCCCAAGCAGGGGGCAGCCATTTCCCTCCAATGTGTAACCTTACAGGTAGGTAGCCATCTCAACAGGGAGGGCTGTTTGTGGCTGGGAAGTCTGCACTACAACTCCCAACAGGCCCCCTTGTCCCACAGCTGAGCAGGATGGAGCATTCCCCACACCCCCAAGCATGGGGCAGCTATCGCATTGCTCTCCCAAAACTTACACGTAGGTAGTGACTGCATGCACACCGCCATCCTTTTCTAAATGCATGTAGCCACATAACCACATCAGCACTAACATGTCAGCCAACTTGGCATAGTTTTAAATGCCACATCCAGTGTGCAGACATCTAAGTGCACGTAACTGTCACATATTTTGAACTCATACTCACCAAGTCACAAGTGAAACAAATGCATCCCACAATCATGCACAGCAGAGAATGCAATGTGGAAGTGCCATGGTGTCTGAGCATGAAGGCCCATCTCAACACCAAACATGCATGGTCTACATGAAAAAAGGAAAGTACATGTGATTCCAAAGCTATGTATAACATGACAATGGTTCCTTTTAGCTCTGTTGAAATAGATTACATGAACAGCTAAATGAAAAGACGCACAACAGAAAGTTGATGTCACGCAATTAGGTAGATGAGGACATGTCCGTGTAGTTACACTATCTGTACACTGCACCAAGTTTCAATTCACAACGGACACCATGGACTACTAAGGTATGTACCTCAACGTCATGTCATGGTGCACACTATATAGCAGGCATACAAAGTCATTGCATTGTAAAGTGTTTGTTGTATCAAATGTCTCAAACAATTGTCTAACATCAAGCTTGTTGCGTGCAACTCAATTACCATATGACCTCTGTTCAACAGGAGATCAACAACTAACTGCAGAGGATGACACCAACATGCGGAGCCAGTCTCCCCCCCTGGAACGTGAACTCTCGGATGCAGATTCCCCAACATTCTCGGATGAGGATTCTCAAGCTGGCCCCTCTGGTGTGGCAGGGACTAACATGTCTCAAGCCCTCATTGTTCCCACCACCACCACCACCACGGCAAGAACAACTGTGCTGCCCCCATCCACTATGAGCTGTGTGGCCTCCAACACCACCACCACCACGGCAAGAACAACTGTGCTGCCCCCTGCCACTATGACCTGTGTGGCCTCCACCACCACCACCACCACGGCAAGAACAACTGTGCTGCCCCCTGCCACTACGACCTGTGTGGCCTCCACCACCACCACCACCACCACGGCAAGAACAACTGTGCTGCCCCCTGCCACTACGACCTATGTGGCCTCCACCACCACCATCACCACTGCTGCCTGCAACACACGCCCTGCCACAGTGGTTACCAACACCACTACACAATCACAGCATGCCAGGGAGAGTGTGCCAGTGCGTCGGGGGACTATGCCACAGGTCCGTGTCAGGAGGGCAGGTGGGAGTACAACTGGGGCAGAGACACAGGAGGACAATGACCCTGAATCCCTGGCCACCATTGCAAGAGTCCTTGGTGCCTACCAAGAGAACCATGGAGTAATGGGCCAGCTTGCTGAAGACATGCATGAGATCCGCCTGCTGCAGCAGTCCATGGACACATGGATGGGCCAACTTGTCGACCTTGTTGGCCAGCTAGTGGGTGTTCTGAGGGACAGACTCCCAGCCCCAAGTGCAGCTCAACCCCCTCCAGTGGATTGCCTGCTGTGCAGCCCACCATTCCAGCTGCAGCCACAGAGAGGGGTGTGCAGGAGGAGAGTGAGTCCTCAGACACCACTGACCCTGCAGCAGATGGTCCCCCTCCCAAACGCACCAGGGGCCGTCCGAGAATCCACAGGGGAGGATTTGGTGGCAGGCCACCATACCAACGCCACTCACAGAGCCAGCCATGATGGTATCTTGTTGTTCCCCTTTGCATTGACTATGTTGACTATCCTTGCCCACATTGCCATGTTGATGGCCTGAGTCTGTTGGACTGTGTGACTTCAGGTTTGTGGTGACTACACTATTTGTCTCATCTACCATGACTGACAACTCATATATTCACTGTTCACATTTATGTACATATTCCCTTCACTTGCATAAAAACTAATTTTAAATAAACACTCTTCACATACCTATGTCTGTGTGAGCTACATGTTTATTCCAGTATGTACAATGACAAATCAGATTTCAATGTTCCAACAGCTCTGAAGGAGAGGAGGCATTGAGAGGGTGAATGAACCTAGAAAGACACAAGAGAATGACATTTACTTATCAGGTGACGCCATTACAGCTGAAACACAACACTAGGCATCAAGGTACAAAAACAAGCACACATAGCAATGATCAACAACCTCAACATACACATGATGTACCTGGATCCAAATACCCTGTGCCACACACATCTACACTTATCACACACACAACGACAGCCAGCAGTTAAAATTCTCTATGCCTTGATACTAACATCCAAGCAAACACACAATGTCACTGTTCTACAAAGTCACTTACATTCAAGGGAAGTAGTTGGCAATGAGCTGTTGACGCAGGTCAACACCTTCCTCTTCACCACTATCGTCCGCACTGGAAGTGTGTGGGTGTGCAGGAGGGGGCATCTGCTGCTCATCATCATCCAGGATCAGCGGAACGGCTTTGCGCAAGGCAAGGTTGTGCAGCATGCAGCATGCTACAACTATCCGGCACACCTTTTGTGGGGAATACAACAGTGCACCTCCTCTCTTGTCCAGGCACCGGAATCGGGACTTCAGGAGGCCAAATGTGAATCGGGACTTCAGGAGGCCAAATGTGCGCTCCACCACACGTCGTGTCCTACCATGTGCCTCGTTGTAGCTGACTTCACCCGGGGTACTTGGATTCTGCAGTGGGCTCAGCAACCACGGCCTGTTGGGATACACTGAGTCACCTAGGTGTGACATACACAGAGAAATATTGTGATACAAACAGTTGACGAGAACAGCATGTCACACACAGCACACTACTTGACTCAGTGTACTCACCTACAAGCCATGCACGCTCTGGATGTAGATTTTCCATCAGCCGGGGTACAATGCTGTTCCGCATGATGTAGAAGTCATGGGCGGAGCCAGCAAATCGCGCACAAACATGGCTGATGATCATATCAGCTTGGCATACCACCTGCACATTTATGGAATGGTAGTGCTTCCTGTTCCTATACACCTGCTCACGTGCCTGTGGTGGGACAAGGGCAATGTGTGTGCCGTCAATGGAACCAACTACATGAGGAATGTGGCCAAGGGCATAAAAACCAGCCTTCACAGCAGGCAATTCTGCTGTATTAGGGAATTGTATGTATTGGTCCTTGTATAGCATCATTGCGGACACCACATCCCAGAGCACCATGCTGAATGTGGCTTGCGACATCCCACTGGCGCTGGCCACCGTGTATTGGAAAGAGCCCGTAGCAAAAAAATGCAGCGCTGCCATGATCTTCACTGTTGGGGATAGGGCAGTTGGATATGTTCGTTGAGGCCTCAGATGGGGCTCCAACTGAGCACACAGCTCTTGCAGTGTAACGCGATCCAGACGAAATTTCCGGATGATGTCCACATCCTCCATGTCCGCCAGGACTGTGAAAGGCCGGTGCACATTTGGTCGTCGCCTACATGAAATGGAAGAGGACTAATGTTATTCAAATTACACAATGAGATGTGTCCGACTTCTCACATCTTGACTCACGCAGCAGAAACAATGAATGTACTCCAACAATTGCTTAATCCACAACTCAGATGCAGAGACACCTTCACCACATGTGTTTTTACAAGTGGTCATGTTGTACATACTGACTACCCCAAAAACATAATCAGAGGTTGTGAATGGTACACCAATACATCTGGTGTCCCCAGGCCTAGGATTGGTGACACAGCAGATGTATGAGACAGCAACACTGCTGACTCATATGTAGCTGCTTTACCTGCCACACCTTCTTGCTTAAGTTGCACAGACCACTAGTTATCATCACAATGTGCACAGTGTGTGTAAGCTGATCACATATCCTACTTAAATCAGCTATGGGCACAGTAAAATACCACCATTATGTGGTCAGGCAATCATTACTGTTGTTTGATTAGCCATCTCACACATTGAGTTGATTTCAAACCTGAGACAACATCATACAACCAATAGATGTACATCCACACACATATCATAGGTGACGTGAGTAAGTGCATGGCAATGCATGTCAAATTTTCCACAGACATGGCATGTGTAGGCATCAGTGAGTTGAATGTCACACTAGCATTCATTGTACAAAACAAGTGCAGTAAGACACTATGGAGGCATAGTGTTCAATTGTTAAATTTGACTATTGCCATTGCTAATGCATAATGTGTCCATATGTGCGGTAGGCGTGCACTGCCAGCGCGGGTCCGCTCATTGGCTACACTTGAAAGATGCAGCATAGAGGAAGCGACCGCCTGGCCTCCGCGGTGTGACACCACCAATGCCATTGCAGACAATGGGAACCGCGATCGCGGTAGTGAAATGCTACTTTGAAAACCGCCGTAGACGTGCACCGCCACCGCGGGTCCGCTCATTGGCTACACTTGAAAGATGCAGCATAGCGGAAGCGACCACCTGGCCTCCGCGGTGTGACACCACCAATGCCATTGCAGACAATGGGAACCGCGATCGCGGTAGTGCAATGCTACTTTGAAAACCGCGGTAGGCGTGCACCGCCACCGCGGGTCCGCTCATTGGCTACACTTGAAAGATGTAGCATAGCGGAAGCGACCGCCTGGCCTCCGCGGTGTGACACCACCAATGCCATTGCAGACAATGGGAACCGCGATCGCGGTAGTGAAATGCTACTTTGAAAACCGCGGTAGGCGTGCACCGCCACCGCGGGTCCTCTCATTGGCTGCACTTGAAAGATGCAGCATAGCGGAAGCGACCACCTGGCCTCCGCGGTGTGACACCACCAATGCCATTGCAGACAATGGGAACCGCGATCGCGGTAGTGAAATGCTACTTTGAAAACCGCGGTAGGCGTGCACCGCCACCGCGGGTCCGCTCATTGGCTGCACTTGAAAGATGCAGCATAGCGGAAGCGACCGCCTGGCCTCCGCGGTGTGACACCACCAATGCCATTGCAGACAATGGGAACCGCGATCGCGGTAGTGAAATGCTACTTTGAAAACCGCGGTAGGCGTGCACCGCCACCGCGGGTCCGCTCATTGGCTGCACTTGAAAGATGCAGCATAGCGGAAGCGACCGCCTGGCCTCTGCGGTGTGACACCACCAATGCCATTTCAGACAATGGGAACCGCGATCGCGGTAGTGAAATGCTACTTTGAAAACCGCTGTAGGCGTGCACCTCCAGCGCGGGTCCACTCATTGGCCACACTTGAAAGATGCCAGCCAGGTGGACCAATTGTAGCAGCTGACTGCCACTGATACCACCCCAGGGGCCTATAAATCTCTGTGGGAGAGCCACACATTTCACATGCATTCAGACACTGCTGACTGCCATTCCTCTACAACTGCATATTTTTCAGTATCCTGGACCCAGTGATGGCGAGAACAGAGAATGTCAGGGCCCGTCCCTTCACTACAGAGGAGCTGGAGCTTCTGGTGGACGAGGTCCTTGCACAGTATGGGAGGCTTTTTGGTGCGCCAGATGTACTGGTAAGTGTTCCTGATTCCAAGTGTGAGAGTGATCAAAATGATACCATGATGTTGCTGTGCAGTAGTATGTGCCTGTGAGTGCAAGTCGATGTACAGGCATCCTAATAGTTACCATGGCATGCTCCATACATGTTCTGTGGAAATTGCATTTGATTATGTGTAGAAAATGGACACTCCTACAGCCATTCTTGCACAAACTTAATAAACATGTTGGTCTGAGACTAGGTGATGTAAATGTGTGTTACACTGCCATGCATGCTAACTTCATGTCAATGGTGTCTGTAGGCTTATTTCCACTCATACATAAGTTGATTGAAGGTAGGGGGAGACATGCATTGTTTAAACAGCCACACAGATAAGATGGTGTTTTGAAACAGAACAAGTCGGGACTAATTTTTACTGTGCCATGTGATGTAACTGTCCACTCACTCTTCACAACCTCATATGTGACTGTTGAAATGTATATTGGAATGGACCAATGACTTATGTGTGTTGTATATTTCTTAAGTGCACTATGTTGATGTGAGCGGTGAGCAGTCAAAATATAGAAAATAATATATCGATATACAATAATATCGAAGTTAAAATATCGAAGGGACAGAATATCGATGTGAAGAATATCGATGGACAGAATATCGACCCTAAGGTAAGTAATATCGAATTTTTTAATATCGATGTTACTAATATCGATATTTGTATTATTGTTATGTATTTTGTTATGTTTTTAATATGTATGTGTTATATGTGTTTTTGTTAAGTGTTCTACTTGTTTAAAAATATATGTATACAATTTGTATATGTTACTAAAAAAAATGTAAGTTAATTTTTTTTTTTTTTACTGTAGCGGGTTGTGGGTTTATAGGGGAATAGGGTGGGAAGTAATTTAATTATACTAAATTAATTATTAATTTTTAGGAATTATAAATTAATTTTAATTATTTTTTGCGTTTAAGTTCTGTAGCGGGTTGTGGGTTTATAGGGGAATAGGGTGGGAAGTAATTTAATTGTAATTAAGTTATAATTTATTTTAATTAATTGGTATTGATAATTACATTATTGTTAATTAATTAATAATTGGTAATTAATTTGTGTTAATTGGTTATTAATTTTTATTAATTGATTAATTGATTATCATGTAATTTAAATGTAATTAAGTTATAATTTATTTTAATTAATTGTTATTGATAATTATATAATTGTTAATTAATTGGTATGAATAATTATATTATTGTTAATTAATTGATAATTGGTAATCAATTATTGGTAATTAATTATTATTAATTAGTTATTAATTTTTATTAATTGATTAATTGATCATTATGTTAAGTGTATTATTTTATCATTGGAGTGTGTTGTGCGTTTATAGGGGAATACTTTTGGAAGTAATTGAAATCTAATTAAGTAATTATTAAATTTATTTTTGGGTATTGATAATTAATTTATTGGATATTAATTATTAATAGGTAATTTTTTTAAATTACAATTTTTTGGTTCTAAAAATTAATTTATTGTTGTTCTATCATTAATTGGTAATTAAATATTATTAAATATTATTTATTGATAAATTTAATTAATATATTAAGAATTATTTATTAATTGATAATTAATGTTTAATTATTATTATTATTGGTATAAAAAAGCATTTAATTGTTTAATATTAGTTAATTGGTAATTAAGTTTTAATAATTTATATGTTTTTTGTTATTAAAAATATTTTATTGTTCAATATTTATTATTTAGTAATTAATATTTATTAATTATTATTTATTGGTATTTATTATTAATTTATTGTTAATAAATTTTCTATTGGTAATTATGTTTTTAATAATTATTTATTGGTATTGGTAAATAGTTTAGAGTTATTTAATAATTCATTAATTATTTAAAAAAATTAATTTATTTATAAGTATGTTATTTGTAACTTCTACGCTATCCAACACTTCCCCTACTGTTGCACTCTCTGGAGTTGGAATAGTAATTTTTACCCCTACGCTATCCAACACTTTCCCTACTGTTGCACTCTCTGGAGTGGGAATAGTAATTTTTACCCCTACGCTATCCAACACTTTCCTTACTGTTGCAGTCTCTGGAGTGGGAATAGTAATTTTTACCCCTACGCTATCCAACACTTTCCCTACTGTTGCACTCACTGGAGTGGGAATAGTAATTTTTACCCTCACGCTATCCAACGCTTTCCCTACTGTTGCACTCCATGGAGTGGGAATAGTAATTTCTACCCCTACGCTATCCAACACTTTCCCTACTGTTGCACTCTCTGGAGTTGGAATAGTAATTTTACCCCTACGCTATCCAACACTTTCCCTACTGTTGCACTCACTGGAGTGGGAATAGTAATTTTTACCCTCACGCTATCCAACGCTTTCCCTACTGTTGCACTCCCTGGAGTGGGAATAGTAATTTCTACCCCTACGCTATCCAACACTTTCCCTACTGTTGCACTCTCTGGAGTTGGAATAGTTATTTTTACCCCTACGCTATCCAACACTTTCCCTACTGTTGCACTCTCTGGAGTGGGAATAGTAATTTTTACCCCTACGCTATCCAACATTTTTCTTACTGTTGTTTTTTTGGGGGTTGTAATAGTAGTTTTATTCCCTACGCTATTTAATATTTTTTGTATTATTTTAGTTAATATAGTATATAATTAATTTTAAAAATATTAAAAGTAAATTTAATTTTTATAATTTGTTATACATAATTATTTAGGGGCACATTACGATACCCGGCGTAAATAAATCCGCCAGGCATGGAAGCGGCAAAAATCCGCCCGCACACACCGCCTGAACACCGACCACGCCATTACGATTACACAAACCGAAAACCGCCAACGGCGGAAAAATCACACAAAATACCACCCGCCATCGTCCGAGTCGGAGTCAAACCGCCCGCCACGGACGGAAACACGCACGACAACACAAAACCGCCCGCCCACACGGCCGACACACCGCACGTGAAATTACGATCGCACCGCCATGAGCGCGGAAAAACCACAAATATACCGCCCGCCAGCGCAAACAACGCCGATGAGAATCGACACGGCAGAAGCCATGGCGCCAACGTACCTGCACAGAAACCATCCGCACACAAAACCAATAGCACACAACATGGCCAACAAGTCCACACAGCAAGGCACGCACAAATACACAAGCACAGTACACATCCCGAAAACACCCCCCGGACAAACAAAAAATACAAAGGCCAGAACCCCAGACACAACACACCTGAAAACAACAGACCATGAGGACACACCCACATAGGTGAGTACAAAAGCAGCACTCCCACAGACCACAACCCCTTGCTACATTGCAAACCAGAGAGGAGAGGAGAGGACACAGTGACACAGCAAGGACAGCAGCACACCACAGAAACGCACACATCACTACCACCACCACCACCACCACCACCACCACCACCACCAAACACCACCACCACCACCACCACCACCACCACCACCACACCCCGGCACCACAAACCCCCTGCACATTACACAACACACACCGCACCAGCACCACAAACACCACGGCACCACAAAGGATGCCCAAGTTCACGCCCATGGAGCTGACGGTCATGGTCGACGAGATCATCAAGGTGTACCCACAAATCTATGGCAACATGGTCCAGCACACACCACTAGCCACCAGAAACAGAATGTGGAACCGGATCGTAGACCAGGTCAATGCAGTCGGGACCCTGCCCAGGAACAGAGGAGAAATTAACAAACGTTGGAATGACGTAAAGAGCCTGGTCAAGAAGAAGGAGGGCAAAAACAGAGAGCTGGCTGCCGTCACTGGCGGAGGGAATCCCGTGCTCTTTAAGACCTTCAAAGCGTGGGAGGAGAAGGTGCGAGTCGTAATCCATCCGGAGATCCTCGCCGGATTAGCAGGGGAGTGGAGGCTGGTAAGTACAAACTAATGTATACCAGCACACCGCTATGTACTCACATGCGCAACTACCATGCCACAGCTCCCAGGGACAAACACCCCCATGTCCAGCACACAATACACAACACATCACACACACATGCAACAGACACTACCACACACAGCCCAAACCGAACAACTGTAAGATGCGTGGGGACATGTGTACACTAAGCCAGCCACGTAACCACCAACAGGTCCCCAAATATGCCAGAAGCGCCACAACGAGCACCCACCATACCCATGTGTCCGCCACAGCTGCACTAACCGACAAGTAACAGGTAAGTGGCAGGAACACAAAGTGCAGTGGGTGGGACGGTGGACAGCCCAAGTACAACACACACCAGGCCCCAGTCCCATAGCACAGCAAGGAGGAGCATCCCCCACACCCCACAGCCATGTGTCAGCCACCGCAGTGCACAACGACAGCCGAAAGGCAGACATCACGGTCCACAGCAATCGGTGTCAGTGGGTGTCCAGCCACCCCCACGACCCACAACACCCCCCTACCCCCACAGACCTGCAACATGGAGCACCCCCGCTTAGAGCCATGTGGCATCCAGTACAGTGCACGCACGAACAACTTGCAGGTGGGAAACTGGACAGGGCTGGATTACTGGAGGCATGAGGACCATAACACGACCAACACATGGGACATGTCACGTAGCAGACGAACACGCAGCACCGCCCACCGTCACGAACAAGTGAACAATGTGCACACGGACATGAACAACAGACTCACACCCCACATGACCCATCACAGACATAGCAACACCCAAGGAGCCACGTCTGCATGCACAAGCCACACTGAATATAGTCCCACACGGCAGCCACTGTGCAACTCATCACACACAACCGAAACACCATTGAAGTCCTGTCCATGTAGCCCCTACTGCCTGTCAACCACACACCCCACAACTACGCCTATGTAAGACAAACAACACTAGACGCAACAGAGCGGAACAACATAAATGCACACGAACACCACTGAACCCATCAAACTCACAGACACACCATGCACATACAACATACCATCCATCCCATCCGTCAGCCCCAGTCTCATGAAAGGCATGTCATCCGCACAGCTGCCACACATACAGCAGTCACGCTAAGACACATGCCCATGACCAACCATGTGCCAGAAGTCAATTAAGCGCACGACACACTGTGAGCAACAACACACAACATGAGCCACACCCCCCCGAGCACTGCAGTGATGCACATGGCACAGGGCAGCACGCACACCAAGGAGATGGGACAACTGCAATACGTTGGCTGGCACACAACTATCACTCACTCATAACGATGCGTCCAATGCCATGTCCAGTAATCACAACAGACAGCAAATATGCAGGCCATGTCAAGCATGCACACACCTCAAACCATGCACTGTCATGCTGCCACAACACATGTCACGTTCGGCACCCATGGCTCACAGCATGTACCCCAAAAGCATATTCCCTCCCAAATGCGAATCTGGGGCATGGCCCCCATGTTGCCATATGCGTTCCTAAGCGTTCCATTTGAACCCCAAAAGCATATCCCCTCCCAAATGCGAATCTGGGGCATGGCCCCCATGTTGCCATATGCGTTCCTAAGCGTTCCATATGAACCCCAAAAGCAAAGTACAAACCAGACCCAGGATGGGCCAGGAGCCCGCATACACCAGAGTCACAATGAGTAGGGGCACAGCAACACACCCATCGGCATGGCCAATCCGTCCCATGCCACATGTGCACAGCACACAGTCCCATTGCCTAGCACACACAACTACAGATGCCACAGCCACACACTCGCCTCCGGGAAACCCATGTACGAGATTGCACGAACTGCCAATGTCAGACGACAAATACATACTTCGCCAGGTGCAACACAATAACAAATCTCATTCTCTCCACAGGTGACGAACTGCCGGATGCTGGGGATGGAGACAGCAGCCAGCACAGCCAGCCCACAAGCCCCCAACGAGGACACACGGATCTGGAGGATCTGTCCTCCTCTTCGGACACGGACCACCAAGCAGGCCCATCTGGCGTGGCAGGGCCCAGCCACTCCCCAGGACCCCTCCTACCCACCAACCCATCATCCAGGGATGCTGAACAGTCCCAGCCCCCTGCTGCCACTGTCGTTGCGGCCACACCCATGGTCATTGCGGCCACTACCACTGCCGCAACCGCCACCATCGCCGCACCGACCACCACCGCCACCACCACCACCACGTCTTCGCTGGCACCAGCCCCAGCGCAGGTGGTGGCCCGGCCGACTGGATCCACCCTGGGAGCCACAGCGAGGACCGTGGTGTGCAATGTGGCTAGTGGGCAGGCCGGTGGCAGCAGGACTGGTAGGAGGAGCAGGGTCAGGGAAACGCCAGCCTCCCCTGGGAGCCATGCCCTGCCTCAAATGGCCAGAGTCCTTGGGGCCTATGAAGAGGCCCAAGGACAATGGGCCAGGTCTGCTACAGACACGCGGGAGGTGCTGGGGGTGCTGAGGTCCATGGACGCCCATATGGGCCAATTCGTGTCCCGTATGGACCAACTCGTGGACCTCATGGGCCAGCTGGTGGTGGCGGTGGGGTCACAGGCAAGGCCAGCAACACCACCTCCGCCACCACCTGCTAGGGCGCAGGGTCGGGCAGCAGTGTCCACTTCCCCTGCGTCCACAGCCAGTGAGCACACCTCACCCACCACCAGCAGGTCGCCACCACACACCCCCCTCCCAAACGTGGAAGGGGCCGTCCGAAGAGGAAACAGATCTCCCGGGAGGACTTCGCACGCTCCAGTCGCAAGTGAGGCAGCCAGCCAGCCTTCCGCCAGCCTTCCTTGACCAGCCACTGCATTGACTTGCTCTACGATCCCACTCCACACAGCCAGCTGGATGGCATGTGTGTGTTGGACTATGGACATAGAACCAGTGGGTACACCCTGAGCTTCACGCAGCCATGACCGACAGCTCATTGTCACTGCACGCACCACTTTTGTCATCACCTTACACACAATCACATGTCACAGTTTGTAATAAATGCACCTTTTTCACTAACTGCTGTTTGTGCCCTGTGTTTTATTTGTACGGAATACAACGGCCACCTTGGGCGGAAAGGCACCTGATGCGTGGCATGGCAATGGAATCCGGAGGGCCTGTAGGGACCTAGGGGTGGGAGACAGAACAGGAGCACATTCAATGAGTGTGTCACACACCCATCACACAGTACATGTCAACAACTACAAGCAATGTACACACATCGCACAGAGCAATAGGGCACAATGCCACAGTCACCAACAGTGGCATACTACCCTGGCCATGGAGCGTTGACACACTGCACGCAGTGAACATACGGCCACCCTGACACAGCACACACACACCTGCACAGATACAGACACATCATCCGTCGTACATGGACACTCACCGTCAAGTGAAGTAGCGGGCGATGAGCTGCTGGCGCACATTCCCAGCTTCCTCCTCTCCGCTGTCCACCTCACTCGAGCTGTCCTGGTCTGCGGGCTGGGGCCCTGGTTGATCTCCGTCATCCACAATGAGGGGGAATCTGCTTCCGAATGGCCAGATTGTGCAGCATGCAGCACGCCACCACTATCTGGCACAACTTCTGTGGGGAGTACGCCAGTGCACCCCCGGTGCGGTCCAGGCACCTGAACCTGGACTTGAGGAGGCCAAAGGTACGCTCGACCACACGTCTGGTCCTCCCATGTGCCTCATTGTATCGATCGTCTGCTGGGGTGTGAGGATTCCTCAATGGACTGAGCAGCCATGCCCCATTCGGATACGCAGAGTCACCTGGGTGTGAGGGACACAGAGAACTGTTGCTATTCCAACTGGACAGGGGACAGCATCGCACAACCAGCACGCTACACCACTCCACATACTCACCGACAATACAGCCACGATCCTGTTGCAGATTGGCCATCAGTCGTGGCAAGATGCTGTTGCGCATTATGTGTGCGTCATGTGCCGAGCCTGGAAACTTGGCACACACGTGGGTGATCACCATGTCCGCAAGGCACACCACTTGCACATTCAGGGAGTGCGTGTGCTTCCTGTTGCGGTACAGGTGCTCAGTGGCCTGTGGTGGAACAAGGCCAACATGTGTGCAGTCAATGGCTCCCACGACGTGTGGGATTCTGCCAAGGGCATAGAATGCACCCTTCACTGCCGCCAATTCACGAGCCCTGGGGAATCTGATGTACCTGTTTCGGTACAGCATCATGGCTGCCAGTACATCCCTCAGCACCTTGCTGAACATGGGCTGGGACATCCCTCCTCCACTGCCCACTGTGTGCTGGAATGACCCAGTGGCGAAGAAATGCATGGCGGCCATCACCTTAGCCGTGGGGGTGACAGCAGTCGGATACACCCTGCGGGGACGGAGATGGGGCTCTAACATGGCACACAGTCGATGCAGGGTTGGCCTGTCCAGCCGAAACTTCCTGATTACCTCTGTATCGTCCATGTCCGCCAGCAATTGGTATGGGCGGTCAATGTTCGGTCTCCGCCTGGGTTAAATGGCAGAGGACACATGTCAAAGCAACACGGCACATAGCAATTTCGCATACACATCACTGACATGACTGAGCAAGCACATGAGCCACAGCCCAGCTGTCAAGCTGGGACGGCACGGCCACAATACACTTACACAGGTCTCCCAACAATGGCAATGGCAAGTGAGACATACCACTGCCATGTGCATGCACATGGGGATCTAGGCCCCAATGACTTGCGGGGCGTGCTGATGGGGACTGACTGCATATTCGTCAAGCGGCAACGCCACGGCAACATGAGTGTCTGCTGAGCATGGAACTGCTTCCGAGGCTGGATGAGTATGGCACACGACGACGACGATGTGGGCACGGGCTGAGCGGCCAATACAAGTGGGACCTGTGGCACGAGGGGATATGAGACAGTAGTAGGTGTCAGCACTGCACCCTATGTACAGCACTGTACGGATCACAGCTCCCGAAACATTGACTGGTGTCCACATTGACAGCCCCATGCCAAGACGGCTGTGTGCTTGCAGTCACACGTCACAGGTGAGAGGTTACATTGCACGTGCCAGGTGGCAGACGTACATAGTGGGAGCTGGCATGTGTGTGCATGTGTCTCCTGTTCAGGATCCGCCAGATGGGCGCTGACTCTGTACTGACCATTGGACACAGCATGTTCCGTGGAAGGCTTGTGTGTGTGGGATGGTGGCACTGGATGTGCCTCCGTTGGGTGGGGGGCCATGCACAGGGCGGGTACGTCGATGATTGCGCATTGTTGGTCACGGTGGGTGCACCAACTAAGATGTGTTGCCCTGTGTTCAATTCCTATGTCCGCATGATGATGGACTGTGGATGTGGGCAGACTACACATTGGTCGATGTGCTGTCTATATGCATGTGCCTTCACACCAGGCACAGCTGCCCCTGCACATGTGACCCCTGCTGGACTCGCTGCTGGGTCTGTGGAGCTGATGCACCTTCTGCGCGTGGGGCGGACAGCTCTCCTCACTTCCCTCATTGCGCATGTCATGTCTTTGCCGCAGGTGACATGGATCATGGAGGGCCCACATGTACGCGTGGGTAGGCTACACATGATTGTTCACTGGTCGCCACCCCCAGTCAGTGTTTCGAATGGGAAGGTTGTCGTGCTGGTGGTATGTTCGATGTGGCGGATGGGCGGGCCTAGGTGCGGGCTTACATTCCGGACATGGGGGGGTAGTTGGATTGGCGACTAGTTGCAGTACACACGGGACACGTCTCTTCCTTTCCACATCTGGGTCATCCCTTGTACTAACTGACAGTGATACAGTCATCTTCGCCCCAGCCCTCATGTCCTCCCCTCGCCCCCCCAATATGCATGCTCACCTGCGAGGCTAGCGCTTGCACAGGCAGCCCCAAGCTCGCACCAGAGAGGGCAAGGAGTGTATGTGTGGGTCCAGTTGCACGAGTGGGCTGTCTCAGGGTATGATGTGTGGCGGGACGCCGTCCACCTGCGTGGTGCCCCAAATGGAGACCCGGCCTGCATGGACTATGCATCACAGTCTTCGCCTTCCGGATCCGCCACCTGCGACACCCAGTGGCTGTGGCTGCCCTTGCGGCCAGGCCGCGTCCGTCTGTGGCTGATGGCCCACACATTCACTCTTTGGCCTCTCTGGGGAGGGCTCGGGGTGGTGGCGCACGCGCTTGCACTTAGTCGCAATGGCATGTGGCGTGGTTGGTATGATGGGCAATGGATGGGATGGTGCGAGCCACCTCCCGTGACGTCAGTGCTGCTCGTGCTGTGGTGCGTCCCCCTACACTTCCATTTGACTTTTTGCCATGCTAGACGTTGAGGTTCTATTGCCTGCGTGATATGACCAGGAGGAGCGCGAGGAGACCTCTCACACACCATGCTCCACTGCCATCCCGTGCCCTGTATCGCCTGTGCGGATTGACTATGTTGGGGTTACACCTGGTCGACTGGGGCTGTGTGTGCCTTGTCAAGGGGCATGGCGGGTGCACAACAGGATCCAGCTTGTCCACAGAGGGTGGGCTGAGGTGCGCCTGGTACCGCTTTGTACGTGTGCCCGGCTGCTGTGCACACACGTGTTCACTCCCCCCGACAGGTGTCCTCTCACAATGCCCAGGGAAGCGGTGGTGTACTGTTCATGACCCCTCCCAACACGGCGTGCTCCAACTTGGCATGTGCGCATCTACCCGTCGCACCCACCCACCTGAGCACTGCGTCCATACGACTTCACACGACACATGTGTGTCTTCCACAGTAGTGCTACTCATTTGCGTTGACATCCAATACCAGTGGACTACATGGTCATGTCATGACTGCCGTGTACTTCACATACTCTCATCCTCTCTCATTCGTACTTGTGAAATGAGTCAGCGGAGACAGTTTTGGTTTTAACATTATATTGAGTCTTCTGTCCTCTGTGATGCAGTATAGTGGACACTACTGGCAGCGGAATACATGTTGAGGATATACTGAGCATGATTACAAATTGGATAGGGTGTGGGGTTACATGTGATTGGCTGTTGCATGTGGGATGTGGGCTTCAGAGTTACATCTGCTTGGCCAAGGCTGTGCTAATGTACATTTACGTATAGCTGCGGAGCTGCGGACTTTGACACAGACGGTATACATGTAGCCTACCAGACCGCTCGGCATCATGGGCACAGTCCATCTCAGTTCCATGTGACAGGTTTGCTGCGGTTGTTCCTCATGCACGCGTGCATGTGAGATGACATCAGGGCATGTGCTTGCGTGCATGCAGCGGCGTGCCACTTGTTGTTGCACTGTGGTGGTTACTGGACATGTCACAGTCACTGGGGTCGTGTTGTTGTTGTATGCACTTGTCGTCCATGCAAAGGTCCTGGTATGGGATTCCCGGGGCGGGGGTGGGAGGGGTGCAGCACCCACAGACTCCAGGCGACCTATTCATGTCCACTGAGCGGTGTGTGTGTCCATGTGCGCTGGATCCATGTCGTGTCCTGGTTGTTCGTGCAGTTCCGTCCATGTGGGTGCGATACACAGAGCCCATGCCACTGCCTCCCACGATGCATGCGGTGTTCCTGGATGTGATGGGGAACAGTGTGCATGTCCCGGTCATATCCGATGTCATGGCGATGTCGTTGATGGTGTGGTTACAGTTGCCGGTCGTTTGGTATGGCTGTTGTGGTGGTGACTGGCCAGTCCGTGCGGAAGCTGAGCATGGGTGCGGGGTTGGACTTCATAGGTCACTCGGGGAACCTGCGTTGTGGTCCGACGTATTTACAGGTTGTCAGGTATGCGATGCCGTCCAGCAGGGCTTCCATGTCATTGGTGGTGTACATGTTTGCCAGCCAATGAAGCGGATGGTGGCTCTCAAGGTGTTGTTCGTAAGTTGTCCCTTGGAGGACCATGATGGGGCATGCTGGGTGACATTCGATGTAGCTGTTCTCGATGATCCGTCGTGTGGAGGCACAGTGGTCCCATTTCAGTGCGGGTGCGATGTTGGCCACATACGCCATGCCCCCATAGGCAGAGCAGGCCCTGTCGTGTGCGTCCAGAGGGAGGAGTAGTGGTAGCAGGTCCGCCTTCAGACATGCCGGGTTGGAGAGGCATATCTCGACGGGATGCTGGTAGGGACACCTCCGACAGTAGAAGACGGGCATGACGCAGCTGAACAATGTGATGCGGTAAGTCAGTCGGTAACTTACGTTCAGCAGGGACAGGAGATCGCATCCCAATGTATGTATCGTGTTGGTTTTGTACAGCTTGAGCTGTTCGGCGTAGTTGGGTAGGTGTGTTGCGGTTGCCATTTCGCAGCGGTGCGTTGTGGTGGCGTGCTCCGGCTGTGTGTGCAGTCTGCAATGTGCACGCTCCGGGGTTGCTGTGAGCTCTGTGTAGTCGTAGGGAGACAGGACTTGTGTTCTGTTGGCTTGTTTGTAGGACACGGGCCCTCTTCCCACATGCTTCTCAGACAGTTCAAGGTCAGTGCTGTGTGACTCCTTCCAATTAACTTGCATGTGGCCGACATGGGGAGTGTTTTCTTCTTTCTTCCCCCTCCGTTGTGTGCTTCTGTGATATGCGCTATCTGCCCTGTGGTCGGTCTCCTCGGCATGCCTGTGTTGGTCTATTCTTGGACAATGGCTGTATTCACCGGCTTCTGTCGTAGGGCTGTGGTTTCGGAGTTGGAATGGAAGGTCATTCAGTGCTGTCTGCTCTCCCTTGTGTGGGCGGCAGCCTGCCTTTCCGCTCTGCGTTGGGCCTTGTGTGTGGATGTTATTCTTGGGCCACCTGTTGTCGGTCCCCGGGCTCTTTGGTGTTCCGTTTCATATGTCTTGTTCATATGTGCAGGGTGGTATGGGTTTTTCAGTGTGGTACTGGCGTTCCTCTTCCCGAAGGGGCCCTGCTTCTCCTAGTTGGTGTTGCCGCCGCTGTGTGCTTCGCCATGTTTGTTACACTGGGGTGTGTCCTGCTGTTGCGTGACTTCACTGACATGTGTGCGTCGGTTGTGTGGCGTTGGGTGTTGTCCGTGAATTGGGCGTTGGGGACATGTCTGTGGCAGGCCTGTCACGTGTCATGAGCGTTCGGGGTGGGGCTGATGTGTGTGCTGCTTGGTTGTGTCCCTGTGTCTGTGTGCGACGCATGCATGGCGCTGCGGTTGGCCTCTGCGTTGTGCGCATGTGTGGCGGCGTCATCGGCGCTTTGGGGCCGTGACGGGGTGGTTGGTTCCTAGTCCCAGGTGGTGTGTACACATGTGTTCCACGTTGTTAGGATTTGGCCTGTGTGTCATATGTGGATGCAATGGTGGATGTGTAGTGTACACGCGCTGATGGGGGGTTGTCCGCTTTTTCCGCCCTTGCACTGTGTGCGCTGTTTGCGTGCACTTGTTGTGTGTGTGCCTACCTGCGTCTCCGCGGTACGTTGCGTCCTTGGTGGTGCATCAGCAGAAGCATGGGAAGGGCCTGCAGTGCTGGATTCATGCCCGGGGTGCCGCTTCTTCGTTGTCCGTGCTCTGCGTCCGTGTTACCGCCTCTCTTTCACGTGCGGTGTCTCTTAGCCGCGGGAGCCGTTTGTTTGCGGCATCGTAATTTATGCGCCGGGCGGGACGTGTTTTGTCGGACGGTGTGTGTCAGTTGGGCTGCGCCGCTACGTGTACGGGCGCACTTTGATGGCGGACGGTGTTGCTGGCTTGCCGGCGGTGTTTGGCCTGCTTTTCGCATCGTAATTGGGCGGGCGTGTGGACTGCTGCGTGCCGGCGGTAACTGGTGGTTTTTGCATCCGCCAGCACGGCGGTTGTGCTTCCGCCCGCCATCGTAATGGGCCCCTTAATTTTTATTTATGTTATTGTTTTATGTGTATAGGTGTATTTGTAATTTATAATATTTTTTTATAATTTATAATTTATTAAAAGAATTATTCAAACTGATTATATAGGGGCCCATTACGATGTCGGGCGGAAACACTACCGCCGTGCCGACGGAGGCAAAAACCGCCCATTACCGTCCGCCAGCAACTGCCCGCACTCCCGCAAAATTATGATGTGAAAAGTCAGGCCAATAACGCCCGCAAGCCTGCGACGCAGCCCGCCATCAAAGTGCGCCCGTGCACGTAGCTGCGCCAGCCAACAGAAGCACACCGTCCGACGAAATGACGCACCGCCCGGGGTACAAATTACGATGACACAACCAAACAGCCTCATCGGCAAAGAGACACCGCACGAGAAAAGGAGGCGGAAACTACATTGCTGACCACAGAAACACCAACCCGGACTACTCCGACATGAATCCTGCACTCCAGGCCATCCCAATGCTGATCCTGATGCAGCACCTAGGACTGAACGCGCAACGACGCCGCAGGTAGGCAGACACACAACAAGGGCATGCAAAAAACGCACACCATGCAAGGGCGGGAAAACTGTACATGGGCCCCCTAGACACCCCTGTGGGGACAGGACACATCCAACAATGCACCCACACATATCCCACCTGCAAAATATGAGCAACCCGCAACATCATGGGCACCCAATACCCTGGCCCGGGAGGTGACGTACCCGGCACGGCACCGCAGCGCCCCGGCGATGACACACATGCGCACAACGCAGAGGCCAACGACAGCGCCACGCATGGGCTGCACACAAACACCGCAGGGTCGCAACAACACACCACACACACCAGCCCCACCCTGAAGGCACAAGTCACGTGGTCCCCCTACGTCAACCATGACCACAACCGACAACTCACAGGAGCCAAAACGTAGCCACACAAGTGTGCCGAACAGGGGAGCAAAGTGACGTCGGAAGAGGACACACACCTGTGTGCAAAGCATGGAGAAGCACACGGCAGGTGCCACAGAACTGCACAAACAATGGGACATTGACCGCAAAAGGCACGCCAGTCACAACAAACAACAGCTATACCATCCTGCACGCAACAACAAGCCATGTCATATCCAAAATTGAGGAACGCTGCTGCCTGCGAACAGGTGTCCACAATCACGGCGCCCACACACTAGTCCCAATGTACAGCGGGAAAGTAGTGAATCACTCACACACGGGAGAGCAGATAGCAGTGAATGCCCTTCCATTCCCACAGCCAAATCACATTGCAACATATCCCGCAGGAGAACGGAGCCATTGGAACAACCACAACCCAAACATAGCCATGCTGAGTCAACCATCTGGCAGATAAGGCTGAACATGAAAGAAAGATAAAACCACAAAATACAATTATACCACTGTGCCTTGTGGCTCAAATGCAAGTAATCAGGAAGGAGTCAGACACCCCTGGCCTTGACCATTTATAGGAGCATGTGGGATGAGGGCCTGTGGCCGCCTCCCAAGCCATACACAAAGTCCTGCCGCCTAACATCCATTCAAGTACACACAGCACCGTCCGAGGTCGCACACAGCAGACAGCCCAGGCACCCGGAGCAGGCCACCACAGCACCCAGCAGCAAAATGGACGGGGCACCAGTACTATACACCTCCGCCAGACAGATGCAGCTGTACAGAAGCAGCCTGATACAGACAGTGGGCTGTGCAAATCTGGCCATGCTGAATGTAAGTTATCGAGTAACTTACCGCATTGAAATGTTCAGCTGCGTCATCCCCGTTTTCTACTGTCGGAGGTGCCCGTACCACTGGCCTGTGGATTTATGTCTCTCCAACCCGGCATGTCCAATGGGGGACCTGGTACACCTGTTCTCACCCCTGGACACCCACGACAGGAACTGTTCAGTGTATGGGGGCATGGCGTTTGTGGCCGCAATAGGACACACACTGCAATGGAACCAGTGTGCCTCCGCACAACGTATGCTGGATCACAGTTTTATCGAATGTCACCCGACATGTCCCATCAGGATCCTACAAGGGACAACCTACGAGGAACACGTTGCAACCCACCATCCGCTTCATTGGATGTCAACCACAAACACCACCAATGCGAGGGATGCACTGCAGGAAGGTATCGCATACCTGACAACCTGTCAATTCATGGGTCCCCGAATCAATACCCACAACTGAACATACATGTGCATCACCCTACCCATGCTTGCCGGCCGCACGCAGAGGCCAGTCAGCTGTGCAACAACGAAACCATGCACACGGAAACAAACACCTGACCGTGGACACCACCGTCATGACACCTGACATAACTGGGACATGCACCCTGTCCATCACCACATCCCGTGTCCCTGCATGAACACGGGGAGACAGAGGAATGGGACCTGTGTACAGTGACCACATGGCCAACATGCACGAACCACATCGCTACAATATGCATGCCGCGCACCTGAACACAGGCACATGTAAGTGCACGCTGATCTGTCTGCTGAATAACTGGAGGACTGTCATCACACCTTCTCCTGAACTTCTGTGCATGGACATTTGCATGGACAACAAATGCAACACCCCACAACATGTCCCCGGGCATTGAGACATGTACAGCAGCCACCATATCGCAACAACATGTGAGACTATGCTGCATGCATGTAGGCACATGCTCTGATGCCACCACTGACGCAGGTGTGTCGGAGTCACAATTGTCGTAAATCTGTACCATGGGACTTAGATGTACTGTGCACATGATGTCAAGCTGTCTGGTAGAGTAACATAATACTGTCTGTGTCACAGCCTACGGCACCTCAGTAATGAGCTAATGTACTGTAGCATAGCAAGGGCAGGGCATTCTTAACTCTGAATCCTTATTACTACAATTAACGACTCATCACATCTACCTGTACCCCCTTATGAATGTGTAACCATGCTAAGTATATCCTCCACATGCATCACGCTGCCAGTAGTGTCCACTTCCTGCATCACAGAGGAAGTAAGCTTAAATAGATGCCTTAAAGCTAATATCTGACTCTGGAGAATTATTGATCGTAGACAAGTACGATTGAGTGAGGATGAGAGTGTGAGAAGTTCACGGGACTCGTGAGATTACCATGTAGTCAAGTGACATTGGATGTCCGCCCCTGAGAGAGAAGCACAACTGTGGAATACACACATGTGGCATGTGAAGCGGGAGGGCCACTTGGCACAGGTGGGTCTGTGGCACGGGTGGGTGCACACATGCAGTGTCGACACAGACTGTGTGGGGACGAACCCGGCGGGGTACATTACCACTGTTCTGGGTATGTGGAAAGACCAGCTGTCTGGGGATGAATGTGGACTAGTGTGTGCACAACAGGCGGGCACACGACCCATGCTGCATCAGGTGTGGACGTTGGCCCTCCCTCTGTGGACATGCCGGATACTGCTGTGCGTCAGCCAGGCCCGTGCCGAGACATGTACACCCCTAGCCTTCAGGTGTACCCCCCACATCGTCCAACTGCACAGGCTACCCAGGGCATGGGATGGCAGTGGAGCTTGGTGGGTGGGAGGTCATGGCACCCTGCACCTGGTCACATCTCGCAGGCAATACATTCTCAGTGTGCAGCAGGGCACAAGTCCTGACAGAAGAGGCGGTGGCACGCAGACGTCATGACAGGTAGTGACATCACGGAAGATGGCCTGCACCATCAGACTCATTGCCTCCCCTCGCCCACCCCACTGATGCGATTGCATCATGGGGGCACGCGCGTGTGCAGCAGCTCCATTCTCTCCCCAGAGAGGCCAAATAGTGTATGTGTGGCACCATTCGCTCCAGTCACCGAGCTCACGGGACAATAGGTGGGGGGACGCCATACACCCGCATGGTACCCGGACCCGAACCCTGATGTGCAGGCAGAGCTACCTACTGTTCAAGCGAAGTGTGTGAGTTGCATGACACCCGTTGGCGGTGGATGCTTCGGAGGCTCCTCACCAGGAGGCCCATTTCACACACCATGGGTCCCTTGCCAATGGCAGCGGATGCCATGACATTGCGCGTAGGGGTGTGTCGACATGTCGTCTGGGATGGTGTATGCGGCATGGGCTGCTAGGGCAGCTACAGCTGCTGTGTGTTGCATGTGGTGTATCGGGACTCCGGAGTCAGACATGCATCGTCACTGTTGTCCAGGGCACGAGTCGGGGTACCATGCGGCTGTACGGCGTCCCCCCACCTATCGTCCCGTGAGCTCGGTGACTGGAGCGAATGGAGACACACATACACTATTTGGCCTCTCTGGGGAGATAATGGAGCTGCTGCACACGCGTGTGCCCCCATAATGCAATCGCATCAGTGGGGTGGGCGAGGGGAGGCAATGAGTCTGATGGTGCAGGCCATCTTCCGTGACGTCACTACCTGTCATGACGTCTGCGTGCCACCGCCTCTTCTGTCAGGACTCCTGCCCTGCTGTTGTCAGATGCGCCACTGTCCGGGGGGTGGGGGAAGGACAGGTATGTCAGCCTGACAGTGGCCCAGTTCAAGGACCTATCACACTGCCGACAGAAATGGGAAAGAACCCTCTCCCAATGTCGTGAGGGCCGAGAGGAAATCTCATAAGGGAGTACACCCTCCCGTATTTAACACTGTACCACATAAAGTACTCCTTAGAGCTGAAGATGATACCCGCGTAATAACAAAGGTATAGATGGGAAGTCCTGAGATGAAGAGACCCACTATGGAGTGGGGAAGGAAACAATTCCTTTGTTTTAAATACCCTCACACACCCTAGTGGTGTCATGCTTCATCATCGGGTCACCCTAACGCCTAAAAGTCAGGTGGGCTCGACCGCATTTTCAGGGAGCTCTTAGAATACTAAGACCAGGGGAAAGAATTAAGAAACCTCCAACAAATCCCAGTATCCCTTAATATTGATTCGCTAGGTTATTAAAAATATGTAAACAGGGTCAGAAAGGAGTATTTATGGTCCTATGACCTTCAGCCGACATGTTTCAGTCCTACTAGGCCATGACGGTCCCGGACTTCTTCAGGGCAACAATATAACCTCCTGGACAGCTAAGAGAAATACCCTACACTGCTGTTTCTTTAAGGGCAGATAGCTGCTCCTTAATTAATTTGAAGATAATTTATCTTCTTGATCCTGTTAACGCTCCATCCAGATATGGGCGAGGGAACTCTTCACCAAGACCCGTGGGACCCGCACCGAGTAGGTGAGAGAGCGGGGGAGGACCCTTGATGACTGTGTGACAACAGGGCTACCCCTTACTCTGCGAGGTACCCGGAGAAGAGTTCCCTCGCCCATATCTGGATGGAGCGTTAACAGGATCAAGAAGATAAATTATCTTCAAATTAATTAAGGAGCAGCTATCTGCCCTTAAAGAAACAGCAGTGTAGGGTATTTCCTCTTGCGCTGTCCAGGAGGTTATATTGTTGCCCTGAAGAAAGTCCGGGACCGT
This sequence comes from Calotriton arnoldi, assembly GCA_963921515.1. Taxonomy (NCBI): domain Eukaryota; kingdom Metazoa; phylum Chordata; class Amphibia; order Caudata; family Salamandridae; genus Calotriton; species Calotriton arnoldi. The sequence goes on along the minus strand of CAWUFW010011128.1, from coordinate 241,430 downwards.
CATGGCCCTAGTAGGACTGAAACATGTCGGCTGAAGGGTCATAGGACCATAAATACTCCTTTTCTGACCCCTGTTTACATATTTTTAATAACCCTAACGAATCCAATATTAAAGGGATACTGGGATTTGTTGGAGGTTTTTTAATTTCTTTTCCCCTGGTCTTATTATTCCTAAGAGCTCCCTGAAAATACGGTCGAGCCCACCCTGACTTTTAGGCGTTAGGGTGACCCGATGATGAAGCATGACACCACTAGGGTGTGTGAGGGTATTTAAAACAAAAGGAATTGTTTCCTTCCCCACTCCATAGTGGGTCTCTTCATCTCAGGACTTCCCATCTATACCTTTGTTATTACGCGGGTATCATCTTCGCTTCTAAGGAGTACTTTATGTGGTACAGTACACCAGTTCAAGGACCACCATGACTGGGGGGACAACTATTGGACATACTGGTGTAGCCCACCCACGCGCAAATGCAGGCCCTCCATGAAATATGTCAAATGCGGAAAGGTGTGGGCATGGGCAATGAAGTCATTGAGGGTGGCTGACTGACCCACGCACAGATGCCGCACATGCCCAACAGACCCGGCACTGAGTGCAGCAGGGGTCGCAGGGGCAGCTGTGCCTGGTGTGAAAGACACTCTATCCGTCATCCTAGTGCCGACACGTGTTGCACCAGTGGAAGTAGTTGGGAGGGCGGGCATTGGCCCACGCGTGGCTGCAGAGGAGCTGGAGTGCACGTCCCCTGTGCCAGCAGACATGGACACATGACCTCTGTACACAGATGACGCAGCAAATGTCGTATGGGCCTGTGAGTCATCCAGCACACGTCTGCCCCTCCGATGCACCGGTCACATTTGTCTCACCCAGCTCCTGTGCAGCTGCACCATCCAATGCCTCACCACTGTTGACCGTCCCCTGTCCCGCAGCACACATGGTAGGTGACACATGCGGGACAGCGAGGTGACTTCACTCATGTGGCATCAAATCCAATGACATGTGCAAGGGAGCCATCACAGAACATTCCCAAGTGCACATGTTGCATGATAACTGTGCAAATGTATACAGCAACCACAATCAACACGTAATGGCTGTCATACAGGTAATGTACCCGCCAATAAGTGTCACATGTGTCGTGCACATGGAACAACACCCGGACTGTCACCCTGCGGCCATGGCCACACATCGCTGGGTACACACCCACTCTCCTGATGCCCTTAAGGATGAATACCACATAATTAGGCCAAGGACAAACCTGCATGGAGCTGAATGTGTCACCACACACACTGACTGCAACATGACAGTCCACAATGGTAATGAGCCCATGCCTGACAACTGTCCATCGCACGTACACAACTACTGTTGCACAGTGTGCCGGATGTGTGAGCATCAGGAATATGAGGTGTGGCATCGCACACATGTGTTGAGGACAAAATCAGAGTATGCACAGTGCCACAAACATACATGTGACGTGCCACACCAGCTGACTACAGGCTGTCCCTGAGGCCTACGACTCAGGTTGCATTGACTATGCAGAGTGCCCAAATTACATCTTGACCCTCAGGAATCGCATATGCATGTAAGATGCACCCAGCACTGAGTACACTCACAACCCACTGCATCACACAACTTCCATCACATAACCCAGAACATGGGTAGGCTGTGGACACATGCTGCCTCTCGCAGCAAGAGACACAATCCCACAGTACTGTACACCTGCCTGCAGCTGATGCCCCACAAACGTGCATCCGCCATGGGCTGCGTGACTGTCAATTGCAGACCATTAGTGGTGAAATGCAGCGCCGTGCCAACCTGACAATACGAGGGAGCACCCCCCGATTAGTCACCGCAACATCCGGTAGATGACGTCACCCTCTTCGTGGGATTGGCTGCACTGTCGGTTACACATACACAGTGACATCGACTTGGATGTAATGGCTCATCACAAGGCCCTGGGCTGGTGGACTTCCAACAGCAGAGATGGTACACATGAGGGTTGGAATATCACACATACTCCTCTCAGCATCACCCACATCTACCAACAACAGTGGCATAATGCTGAGCCATCCTAAATGACCAGAGACGTGTAACAGAGCCAAGACGGTATGGGACATGGCCTGACAGCATGTGTACACCACACGTGGATGCATGCTGGTGGGAGTGTGTACACAGTGCCTGTCCATCCCATTCTATTCAGGATGCCAGCACATCGAGCAATGTGTAGTCTGCCCACATCTACTGTCCATTGTCAGAAAGACCGACACATAGCTCACATGGCTACACATCTATGTGGGTGGACTCACTGTGTCCTACACTGCGCAGCCCTCAACGTACTCGCCCTGTGAATGGCTCAGCCCGCAATGGAGGTCACATTCAGTGCCACCATCTCTCACACACATCCCTATCACAAGGCCTGGAGTGTTCAATCGACAGGGCTGTGTTAGCGCATTTCCTGGGAGTTGTGTGATGATGACACATGTAACCCACTGTACAGTCAGTGTAGTTTCCTACTAGGATTGGGCGGTCAATGTGCAGCCCAGGTCTGCCGAGACTGAGAAGGCCAGCAGGGAGCCAGCCAGCCATTCACACAAGCAATAGCTGCCCAGAATCATGCATTGCCAAGTGTCTGCGTCACTGGGTGTCTGACATGGAAATGCCATGTACCACCACTCGGGAGGGACATGCATGGGGAGACACCAGAGGGCCTACATGCCCCTTCCACCTGATGTTAGCATGGTAAGCGGTGCATGTTGGAACCCCACAGGCTCAGTCTCATTGTGCTGCGGATGAACGACATGTGTGTCCCCCACATGCACTCCCACACACTGTAGTTGTCTTACCCACACATTACTTTTGCCGGTATTCGCATTGGGCAGTGTGCGTGGAGCTCGGATTCCAGGGACTGCAGCTCCTCGCCGGTGAGTGGACATGGACATGTCCTCAGAGTCGTCGACATTAAGGTGGACAGGTGGCAGCAGCAGCAGGTGTTGTCGTGGGGTGGCAGTTAGCAGTCCCTGGTGGCTGTGGCAAAGCCTGTCACCCTCCCACACTGATATAGCCCCCTTGGGGCTGTTTCTGCGTGACCAAGCTGCTGCGCGTGGTGTACCGCTCAGCCTGTGTACGTTGTGTTGTTGGTGTGTGCCATACTCACCCAGCCTCGGAAGCGGTGTCAGGCACAGCAGCTAGGTATATTGCTGTGGTGTTGCCGCTACTCACATATGCAGTCTGACTCCATCATCATGCCTATCAAGCTGATATGGCCTCAATCCCCATGTGTCTGTTCATAGCAATGGTATGTGTCAGTGGTCCTTGCTACTGGTAAGGGGATCTGTGTAAGAGTAATGTTGCTGTGCTGTCCCTACTTGTCAGCTGTTTGTTGATACTATTGCTTTGACGGTGATCTTTGTGTTGTGTATGTGTAGATGCCATGTTGTGTGTTGCATTGACATGTGTCCACTTCCATCTGTCCTAGGAGGAGGCCAAACATACATCGCCCCTACCAATTGCTGTCGGCCATGGAGGATGTGGAGGTCATCAGGAAGTTCCGTCTGGACCGGCCCACCCTGCATCGCCTATGTGCCATGTTGGAACCCCACCTTCGTCCTCGCAGGGTGTATCCAACTGCATTCACCCCCATGGCCAAGGTGATGGCTGCACTGCATTTCTTCGCTACCGGTTCATTCCAACACACGGTGGGCAGTGGAGGTGGGATGTCCCAGCCCATGTTCAGCAAGGTGCTACGGGATGTCCTGTCAGCTATGATGCGGTACAGGAACCGGTACATCAGATTCCCCAGGGCCCGTGATTTGCCTGCGGTGAAGGGTGCTTTCTATGCACTCGGACGCATCCCCCAGGTTGTTGGTGCAATTGATTGTACCCATGTTGGCCTTGTTGCACCACAGGCCACTGAGCACATCTACAGGAACCGGAAACATTTCCACTCCCTGAATGTGCAAGTGGTGTGCCTGGCGGACATGATCATTACACACGTGTGTGCAAAGTTTCCCGGTTCCACCCATGACTCGCACGTCATGCGCCACAACATCCTCTCACGTCTGATGGCCAATCTGCAACCGGACCGTGCGTGGATTGTTGGTGACTCTGCATATCCTAATGGGCCTTGGCTTTTGAGTCCACTACGCAATCCTCGTACGCCAGCTGATGTCAGTTACAATGAGGCACATGGGAGGACCAGACGTGTGGTGGAGCGGACATTTGGACTCCTGAAATCCAGATTCAGGTGCCTGGACCGCACCGGGGGTGCACTGGCATACTCCCCACAGAAGGTGTGCCAGATTGTTGTGGCATGCTGCATGCTGCACAACCTCGCTATTCGCAGGCGGATCCCCCTGATAGTGGATGACGGTGATCAGCCAGGGCCCCCGCCTGCAGGCCAAGCCGTGTCCAGTGACGAGGACAGTGGAGAGGAGGAAGCAGTGAATGAGCGTCAGCAGCTCATCGCCCGCTACTTCACCTGACGGTGAGTGACCATGTATGACGGCAGATGTCGCTGTAGTTGTGTATGTGTATGTGTGCATTGTCAGGGCTGCCTATTGTTGACTGAGTGCTGTGTGGCAATGGTCCATGTCCAGGGTAGTATGCCACTGAGGGTGGCTGTGACATTGTGCCCTGTTGCTCTGTGAGATGTGTGTACATTGCTTAGGCCTGATGAGAAGTACTGTGTGATGAGTGTGTGACACACACAGTCAATGGACTCTTGTTCTGTTTGTCACCCCTAGGTCCCTACAGCCTCTCCTGGCCTATCGACAGGACACAGTACAGATGAATTTCTGATCATACTGACGTTTGTGCACCATTGCTAATAAACATAGACAATGACATAGGATGTGATACAGGTGTATTTATTTATAAGCTGACGTGATTGTGGGGAAGGTGATCAAGGAGGTGGTGCATGCTGTGCAATGAGTGGACGGTCATGTCCGCGTGATGGTCAAGGTGTACCCATGTAGTCCTGGGTCTGCAGTCCAACAGACATTTGCCACTCGACTGGCAGTGTGGGGTATGATGGTAGTCCAAGTGAATGCAGGGGGTGGCCACCATGGCTGGCTGACTCACTGGCGTTTGGTGCGTGCATAGTCCTCCCTGGACATCTGTTGCCTCTTCGGACGGCCCCTTCCACGTTTGGAAGGAGGGGGTCGTGGTTGTGGACTGCTGGTGGTGGCTGTGGATTGACCACTCGCTGTGGCGCCGGGGAACTGGATGTGGCACGTCCCTGCGCCCCAGCAGGTGGTGTCGTAGGTGTTGTGGTTGGCCTTCTGTGGGCCCTCACCTCCACCACTAGCTGGCCCATGAGATCCACAAGTTTGCCCATACGGGTCACGAATTGGCCCATACGGGCGCCCATGGACCTCAACACCCCGAGGACTTCCCTGGTTTCGGAAGCTGACCTGGCCCATTGTCCCTGGGCCTCTTCATAGGCCCCAAGGACTCTGGCTATTTGCGGCAGGGCTTGGCTCCCAGGCTCTGTTGGCATTGGCCTGACCCTGCTCCTCCCACCTGGACTGCTGCCACCGACCTGCCCACTCGCCACATTGGTCACCCGGGGCCTCCTCCTGGCTCTCAGGGTAGATGTTGTGGTTCGTGCCACCTCTTGGGATGGCTGCGTGGTCAGGGAGGCCGTGGTGGTGGTGATGGTGGTGGTGGTTGCGGCGGTGGTGTTGGCCGCAATGACCGTGGCAGCAGGGGCCTGGGACTGCTCACCAGCCCTGGGAGATGGGTTGGTGGGTAGGAGGGGCCCTGGGGAGCGGTTGGGCCCTGCCACACCAGATGGGCCTGCTCGGTGGTCCTCGTCCGAAGAGGTGTCCAGGTCTTCTACATCCGTGAGTCCATGTGGGGGGCTTGTGGACTGACTGTGATGGCTGGTGTCTCCATCCTCAGCATCCTGCTGGTCATCACCTGTGGGGCGGAGACGAAAAGTTATTGTGTTGCACCTTGCAGAGTTTGTGTTAGATGTCTGCCATGCACAGTTTGTGCACTGATTTGCAGGATGTGTGTGTATGTCTCTCCAATGTGTGTGCGTGATCAAGGCACTGGAATAGTGTGATGGGTGCATCTGGCATGGGACGGATTTGAATTGCCAATTGGTGTGTGTTGCAGTGCCCCTACATTTTGTGGCTTTGGTGGGTACGGGGTACAGCCCCATGGACGGTTTGGTGTTGGAATATGGTACTGTGGTACATACAGTGACATATGGGTGCAGAAGGGGACATGTGTTTTGGCCACACGACACTACAGGGACAGAGGTGTGTGTATGTCCGACTTAGCCAGCATATCTGCTCACTGTTGTCATTTATGGGCATTCCACTGCAGGCATTGTAGTGGGTGAGTAATGGTTGTATGCCACATGACGTATTGCAGATGGTACAATTCCTTGGTGTGTGTGCTACTCTCACCCATGTGCAGCAGTGCAGTGCTCTTGGGGTGTTGACTGCATTCTGTATATTGTTACGCACAGTGTGACGAGCGCTTCAGACACAGCAGATACATTATTGGTCATCGGCAGGACTCTTTGCTGTACTACCGTCTATGGGGCAACTGTTGGGATGATATACCTTTCCTGTCACTGGGGCTGGATGATGGGATGTATGGGATTTTAAATGTGCATTGTGTAGCTGTGTGGTTCATGGGTCCAGTGGTGTATGTGACATTACTGGGGTTCCACTATGTTTCATTTGGACGGGATAGACTTACATGGGTGATGTTGTACTATGTCACGGGTAGAAGCAGACACGACTACATGGACAAGACTTGGATGGTGTTGATGATGTGTGTGATGACTGACACAGTGCACGCCATGTGGGTCAGTACTCCAGTTAGACTTGTGCATGCTGACGTGACTCGTTACGTGTTTCTGCATTTGTGATGGCTCATGTGGGATGTGACTCTGTGATTGCTGTCCGGGTGCACATTGGTCAAATGTTTGTGACAGGGAGCAGTGCTACCTGTCGCTCTGCTAGGTGACATGTCCCACGTGTTGATCGTAGTACAGTCCTCATGCCTACAGACACCCCGCCCTGTACAGTAGTCTACCCAATTGTTGGTTCTGAGGTTGAGATGCAATGGCTACCACATGGTTGTGGGAGGGAGGGGTGCTCCATCTTGCTGGTCTGTGGGTGTGGGGGCCGTGTTGTGAGTCGTGGTGATGGTTTACCATCCACAGACAGCCCTCCATGTAGGGTGACATGTCTACTTGTCAAGTGTGGGTGTGCACTGCTATGGCTGTGACATGGGTGTGGGGAGTGCTCCATCTTGCTGTGCTGTAGGGGTGGGGGCCTGGGTGGGGGGGACTTCGGCAGTCCCCCCTCCGATACTCGGAGATTGTGGTACGGCTCCTTCCCTGTTACTTGTTGGTTGGTGCAGCTATGGCTGACACATGGGTGTGGGTGTGGGTAGTGCTCCTTCCCGCACTTCTTGGGTACAGAGGGACCTGGTGGGAGTTGTGGTGCTGGCTGACTGTGCACATGCCCCCATGGTTTTGTTTGTTGGTACCTTTGGGCTGTGGGTGTGGGTGTGTCTGTTGCATGTGTGAGAGATGTCTGGTGTGCTGTGTGCTGGACATGGGGGTGTTTGGCCCTCGGTGCTATGGCATTGTGTTAGTGCATGTCAGTACATAGCGGTGTGCTGGTATACATTTGTTTGTACTTACCAGCCTCCACTCCCCTGGTATTCCGATGAGACTCTCCGGATGTAGTATGCCTCGCACTTTCTCCTCCCACGCCTTGAAGGTCTTGAATGGCGCGGGTGGTCCGCTGCCAGTCCTGTCAGCCAGCTCCCGGTTCTTGGCCTCCTTCTTCCTGACTAGGGTTTTCATGTCCTGCCACCTCTTGGTGATTTCCCCCCGGTTGCGTGGCACGTTCCCGACTGCATTCACCTGGTCTACGATCCTTTTCCACATCTTGTTTCTGGTGGATACTGGTGTCTGTTGGACCTGGTTCCCATAGATTTGTGGGTACACCTTGATGACCTCGCCGACCATGACCGTCAACTCTGTGGCAGTGAACTTGGGCATTCGTTGTGTTGCCATGGTGCGTAGTGTGGATATTGTGGATGCTGGTGTGGTGTGTTTGGTGTGTGATGTGCGGGGGGTTTGTGGTGCCGATGTTTGGGTGGTGGTTGTGGTGGTTGTGGTGATGGATGTGATGTGTGTGTGCGTGTGGTATGCTGCTTTCCTCTGTGTCTCTCCGTGTTCTCTGCTGTGGTATTGGCTTTGTCGTGGTGCAAGGGTTTGTGGTCTGTGAGGGGGCAGCTTTTGTACTCACCTATGTGGGTGTGTCATGTTCGTCTATCGTTTTCAGGTGTGTTGGGCGTGGTGTCCTGGGATTTATGCTGACTCCATGTTTTGACAGTGGGATGTGTCTTTGGGATGGGTTTGTGTCTGTGTATTTTGGCGTCGTTTACTGTGTGTACTTGTTGGCCGTGTTGTGTGTATTTGTTTGTGCCGCCACTGATTTCCGTGCACGGACGTGGCCGCCAGGCCTTCCGCCTTGTCAGTTCTTCATTTCTGTTGTTCGTCGTAGCGGGCGGGTTTTGTGTTGGTTTCCCGCCTTCATGTCGGGGAGATCATAATTTGACGTGCGGTGTGTGGTCCGTCCGCGCGGTCGTCTTTTGCTTTTTCGGGCGGTGTTGCGTCCGTGGCGGACGGTTTGTCTTGGACTCTGTCATGGACGGGCGGTATTCTGTTATTTTTTTCCGCTGCGGGCGGTGGTTGTTTGGCGTCATCATAATTGCTCGGTCGCTATTTCAATGTTGCAGGCGGGCGGTATTTTCAGGCTATGGCGGTTGACGGTATTTTTACCGCCGGTTATCGTAATGGACCCCAAAGTAAGTATATATATTATATATTATATGTATATGTTTAATTAATGTTTTATTTAATTATATATGTTACTTATTAATTTTAAAAATTATAAAATATTTTTAACTATGTTTATTTTAATTATAAGTATTATTTAGTTTATTTTACATATTATTTTTAACAACAAAAAAACGATATTTTTGATAACGATATTTTTGACATCGATATTGTTTTTTCGATATTTTTGTACTTACCATGTTGTAGATAGGATTTCAATATTATTGACATCGATATTTTTGTTGCGATATTTTTGTAGGTCGATTTTTTGACCTTCGATATTTTGTCAGTGATCCGATGTGAGCATCATGCACAATAGTCCAATGCATGAGTGGAACCCACTTGATGTTAATGCAACTATGACACTTCACATCAATGTAAGTAGTAGATGTCATCCTTACATTGATTTGAACATGTGTTCAGTCTTGCATGTGTTGGCACTTTTCACCCTCTCATACTGTACATCCATGTGATTTATCTGAGGGACCATGTTGAACCGCAGTGTGAGTTCCTCTGGCCTGCACAGACACTGTCCAATGTTACTCTGAGCCATGCCTAACTGGACTGAGTCAAACATGTGTTTAGTCCACACACCTAATACTCACTGAGCCATCATAGTCCTGAGAATTGCACAATAGAGGACTTAACATTGTGAGAAGGGCGTGATAATTCAGATTATGTCCCAATATGTTTCCTGAAACATGCATTGAGCCTTTCACAGGCCAAGGGCACTGAGGGGTGTGTAGTGGTGGACACAGTGAGTCTGCCACTACACTTCATTAGCACTGTATTGCATGTCATGCTCACTCACATACTGCATCACAGATGAGGGCCTTCTGCACATAGCTGTCTGTGCTGCCATTGTGCATGTGTATGAGATGGCCATGTACTGTGTGCCGTGTCATACATGCATTCATTTCTATGTAGTATTGTAATGAACATGTACTATGTGTCATGCTGTATGGCCTCTGATGAAGATGTAGCGATTTGTGTGCCATGCATTTATGTTCTCCTGTACTGACACACAGTGTGAATGACCCAGGGTCTCTGATACTTCCTTTTCTTGTCTCCCATGCCTGCAGCTGAAGGTCCACCAGCGTAAGGCCACATGGAAGAACATTGCACGGAAGGTGCGGGCTCTGGGTGTATCCAACAGACGGCACACACACTGCCACAAGAGATGGGATGACATCTCCTGTCTGAGCAAGACCGTGGCAGAGATGACGGTGGGGCTGCTCCATTGAAGTGGCAGGTTGGCGCGCCGAACCATCACTCCACTAATGTCCCGCATCTTGTCTGTGACACAGCCAGAGCTGTATGAACGTTTGAGGGACCATCAGCAGGGAGTTAGTGGTGAGTATTTTGCGTAGGCTGACTTTGGGTGTGAGTGACTGCATGAATGGCGACCGGGAGCCATTGCTGATCTTGCTGATGTGTCGATTTAGATGAAATACTTCTCAGTGGCCTATGTGTTGAGTGCAGGTGTCATGTATTTTCCCTAGATGGACTTTATCATGTGTTTCATACAATGGCCCTTGACATTGCATGATGAGATGTGGCCTTATGACATCTTCTGCATTCTGGGTGTCATGGACATCACCAGGCAGTGTACAGCAGTGTGCATCATGTCAGTGTGCATTTAACGATGTGTGCGCTGCAGGACTTGTAAATGGTGTGAACTACACATCTGACACCAACGTGCAACAGTCTGGGTGATGAATTGCTCAACTTGTTAGACATCAGTAGCTCATGGACATTGTAAAGTACAAATTTGAATCTGTATCTGTGTTGTCCCCTTACAGTGACTCCATATGTGACAGAGGCAACATGCTGAGATGTATGCCTCTCCCACATACAGGCACGTGGGTATGCTTGCAGAGATGTTTATGTTGGATTACAAGGAGGCAGGGACCTGCTATTTGCCTGTGTGAACCTCACATGGCTCATTGATGTAAACAATGCATGTTTCCATGCATCTTCTGTGTTTAGCATGATTGTTGCACATGCAGACTGCACAGGGTGTTGTGCAACTTGGGGTTGTCATTATCTAGTTTAGTGATGTGCTTGCATTTGATGTTTGTGTGTATGGCACTGTACTGAACCTATGTCTCTGTCCATTGCAGCATCTACCGAGTGCACGGAAGGCCATGAGACAGACACCAGTGCTGAAGCATGTGGCACGCATGATAGCCATGAGATCACTGACACTGAGGTGACCAGCGCCTCGGAGGGGGACAGGAGTGTCCTTGAGGACTCGCGCGCAGAAAGCCCAACCTCAACATCATCTGACTCCAGTGGGGAGTCAGCGACAATGGTGGTCACAGGGAGTGACAATGCTGCCTCTTCCTCCACCACACATCGGCCAGTGCCCACCATCCCAGCTACTACCACTAGTGCTGTCCGTGCCCGCAGGGCTGTTAAGGGTAGAGTCGCCTTCACCCCAGGCACCGCTGCCCCTGCCCCTGTCTCCCCTGCTGCCCTCAGTGTTGAGGCGGTAGAACTCTTGCGCCAGCTGTGTGTGGGTCAGACAGCTCTCCTAAATGCTTTCCAGGATCAGGACAAGAAGTTGGGAAAGGTTCTGGCGGACGTGGGTGGGCTACACAGGAGTGTCCAGGGTTTGTCCTCCACCGTGACGGCAGCCATTCAGCTATCACAGCATCCAAGTCCAGCCCCAATGCCTTCAACAACCACCCTGCCAGTGGCAACCCCTGAGGAGAGTGACCACACAACTGAGCCCTCAGGCCCCAAGTCGTCGACATGCAGCGCACGACAGCAGCGCTCCAAGCGTGCCAGACCACAGACACCAACCCCAACAATAAACACAGGCACACAGGGACGCAAAGAAAAAAGCCCTTCACATGACACTCAGGGGCATCAGGCAAAGAAGCAGGCCTCTAGCTCACGGTCCACAAGATTACACCCATCACAAGAGCCTCCCATCCACACAACTGCTCCAACTGACAGACAAACAGTTGGCATGCCTGCTGTGGTGCTGGTGCCTCTAAAGGAAAAGCCCAAAAAGCTCCCTAAGACTGCTTCACCCAGGACCTCTACTCCCACCCAAACCCCTGTGAAGCGTGGTCAGGAGAGCAATGTGAGGGGTTCACCAGGACTACAGGGGATGGAGGGCAAAAGGCAAGCAAAAACCAAAGCTAAGTCCATATCCAGCAAATCCCCACAAGGAGGGCCACCTGCACCTGTTACACCTTTGGTGGAGAGGGACTCTGTTGTGACGGCCACACTTCCCACTACTCCCAAGACAGTTCTGCAATATCGGATACCCAAGAAGTGTAGAGGCAGCCCTCAACATCCACCCTCACCCACTGTGTCTCACGGCAGCATCTCTCCGCCTCCACGTTCCACCATGCCACCTGGTCCGAGCAGCCCTACACCTGCCACAGCCACTACTGCCTCTGTGTCTCACAGCAGCATCTCTCCGCCTCCACGTGCCACCATGCCACCCGGTCCAAGCAGCCCTACGCCTGCCACAGCCACTACTGCCTCTGACGATCCTCTCTCTCCCAGGTCCAGTTCCGCCACTGGCCACGACAATCAGCCACCTCCCAGTCCAACTGACGGGAAACAACCTTTAGAACGCATGCATTACATCGCATGCCATTAGATTGCGGTTTTTACAACGAAAGTCGTTACAACGACTTGCACTGAGGGCGCTATAGGACAAGGAGTAGTTTAAATTACTATCCAACACCTTCCCTACTGTACGTAGGCTGGAGTTGGAATAGTAAATTAAACTACTCCTAAGTCCAGCGCTCCAACGCAAGTCGTTGTAACGACTCTGCGTTGTTAAAACCGCTATCTAATGGCATGCGATGTAATGCATGCGTGGTATCGTCTTACATCCCATCTGACAGGCAAGTCTGAGGCAAAGACCCCCTCCCATACCCATCTCTCCCACAGCGGTGCCTGGACTGAGCTTTGATATCCCCGGTGCTTTGGTCATTCACATGGCAGTGTACGGTGTTACACATTCACTGTAAACATTTTCATGCACACATGTGCTTTATTTGAACTGTGGACTGGCCAATGGCCTTTTATTTGTTTGAATTTTTGTGCCTATCAGGATTTTTTGCAATAAACACTGTTACTCCTGTCGTATAGTTTGTTACTGCCCTTGCTTAATTAAACATTTTAATGTGTGGGTATGGATAAATGTGCCACATGCTCTGCATGGCACTTCCACATTGCCATTTACTTCATTCACTTTGTCATTGTTTGGCAAACGTAACACACACTTTTGGTCTGCTTGACTCTGAGGTTTGGGGGTGCAATGATGTTTGTTGGTGTTGATGTACTCTTGCAATCATCATTCGCTGTTGATTTTAGTATAATTGTACACATGTCATGTTAGGGGGCTATACCACAACAGAGGTGAATTCTACACACAGTCTAACTTGCGGGGTGTCCAAGGTTGGTGATGTCTGTGTGATGTGTTTGGATGTGTGAACAGCAGTGTGTGTGTGGTAATCTTGTGTAGGCCTGTCTTCATACTCACATGGGTATATTTGGATGTGTGCAGTTGAGTGGTCACACAGTGTGCTTGGCCTGTCCTTGTCAGTGGTGTTGAGGTGTATGTGGCCCTGAACATGCCAACTACACACGTTTATGTTCCAGGTGGGGTTTGCCCCCTAATACTCATCTTGGCACTAGCATGAAGGGGGTTTAACACCACAAGCACCTTTTTGGCATTACTATGCAGGTGGGGTTTGCCCTCTAATACTCATCTTGGCAGTGGCAGGAAGGGGGTTTAACACCACAAGCACCTTTTGGCATTACTATGCAGGTGGGGTTTGCCCCTAATACTCATCTTGGCAGTGGCAGGAAGGGGGTTTAACACCACAAGCACCTTTTGGCATTACTATGCAGGTGGGGTTTGCCCCTTAATAATCATCTTGGCAGTGGCAGGAAGGGGGTTTAACACCACAAGCACCTATTTAGCATTACTATGCAGGTGTTGTTTTGCCCCCTAATACTCATCTTGGCATTAGCAGGAAGGGGGTTTAAACCACAAGCACCTATTTGGCATTACTATGCAGGTGTTGTTTTGCCACAATACACCTATGAACTTGTTCACATACATCACTATCCCTGAATATCAGATGGGCACACATTTTGATGTTGAACAGGGTGGGATGGTAGGACCTGTGATGGTATCAGGTAATGACAGCTGCTACCAACAGAGGCACACAATATACATTTGGCCCAGGGCCAACACAATCCTTACACGTCCCTGAGACTGCCCATGCGTGCCGCTGGACCTGCCTACTAGATTGTGCGGAACTTTTCCCGCGTCTTCACCGCTGCGGTGACGTGACCGGGATAATGCGGTGATGACGTTGTTGATGGATGACCCCGATGCGGAGGTGTGGTTTCACGATTTGCAGCACCTTATGAAGACACTGGTGGATATGGTCCTGTGACCAACAGAATGTCTATTGTGGACAGGAGGCCATTTACAGGTCAGGTGTTGTGTGTTGGCGTTGTATGCGGATGTGTGTCATTGACGTACTTGCGGTGTTGTCGACGGTGGCGTCGTCTTTGTTGATCGCGGATCAGGAACAGCAGCGGTAGGGCTTGTAGAGCAGGATCCATAGCGGTAGCGAACGCGAGGAGTTGTCTGTGATTCCCGTTTTCCTCCACAGTATTGCTTCCGCCGTGTTTCAATGGGTGGTTTCTCCGTTGCGGTCCGATTGCTCTTTGAGGCATTGTGATTCGGACGGCGGTCTACACGCCATTCCGCACGGCGGTCTCCCGCTATTGGCTACGTCCGTCCTCTTCACGGAACCAAACTACTGGCGGAACTAAAAACACCGCAGCGGTAGGGATTTGGGCTATGTCTGCCCATCGTAATATGGCGGTCAGGGAATCGCGACCGTGGTAGGCAAAACAGCACCCGCCAGGCCGGCAGAAGCCACCGCCGGCACGGCGCTGGCGATCCGCCCGCCATCATAATCGGCCCCTAAATGCCTTGATCTTGAAATCCGGGGCCCTTTCCACTGAGGGTTCACTCACACATACTGACCAGGGAGCCCACTCGGCCATAAGTCAATCAACTTCTTCCAAAACCCCAAATCTATTTGCCAGGGGCAGATTGAAGGTGTATGGTCTCGGTTGTAGAGCACCCTGTCCCACCATTGGCTGATTCTGAAGCCAGTCATTTTGTCTATGTCTAGTGTCAGCCCTAGTGTTAAAAATAGATTCAAGGGTGTAAAAGTGAGTGAGCGGAAGAAGTTTGATGGCAGAACCTGTAGTTGGGAGGGATTGGCTCAGATGCAAAAGGTGTTGTACAGTGTGTGGGTTCCTAAAATTAATTATAACACAGTCCCCTCGAACATCTTTGGACCTGTTTCCCACCCAACCTACCCTACGTGTCATAAGTATTTCTATAGCATTGGCATAAGCAAATTGACAATGTCTAACAAGCCAGTGCAAGCATTTGTTTTTTTAGCTCAAATTGGGTTTCATTCTGGCCATCTTTTAAAACTGGGACTCCAGCAAGAACAATTACATAAGGGGTTGAGGCTGGGGGAAGATTGATTGTTGGTAAGTCAGTCCCTGCCCCGCCTCTCGGTCTCATGGGCCCAGCATTGCCAGTGCTTTTTTTCGATGTACCCTTCGTTAGTGATGCCCTGACCCCAGGCTTGTGGCCGGTAGCTGGATTAGTGCTAGCCACAACCGGGGTGACAGTGGGAGCCCCACAGGATGCATTTGACCTATCTCCACTCTCAACGGTTCCAGGTGCTGCGGGTCCCACAGACACAGTACTACTCTCTCTGGCCGGTGTTAGAGAAGTGGGCATTTTTCCTGCATCGCTGGAACATAGGTTAGAGAGTTTATCCAGACGTGCATGTACGTGGGCAAGTTCCACTCTCATGATGTCTCTGATTTGGCCTCGTAAAATTTCCAGCAAGGGAGCCGCCCAAGCTGGTGGTGACATATCCACTTGTTGATTTGGCCCCTCAGTCGCGACCTGATCGGACGCACCTCCCATGTACTCCGGTGTACCATCATTGGACTTCTTTTGCTTGACCCCTACCGTGGTGGACTTTGTGGGCTGTTTGGTGTTACTGGGCTTAGCTACACCCTTGGTAACACCCCTCCTCCTTGTAACTACTTTGGGAATTGTTCCAGTGCCCATCTCTGGTGTCTGAGTCTGTGGCGACAGATCAAGCGAACGTTCCATTGCGCTATGAATTGTGGGCGAAACCATGGCAGGACAAGCTTGTTGAAGGTCCGGGGTCAATGACAGTCTACGTTCAGTGAGTTCTATCTCAGTGGCCACCACTCCTATGGCCCTTTGAAGCATCCTGTCAATAGATGTCTGCGGAAGGGGAGGGGGTATAAACCGTGGTGGAGCATGGCAAATCGCATTAGTAGTGCGCTTCCCCATTTCTAGTGAATTACTAAACACGTGGCAGGGACACCAAGGATCACTCGTATTACCGCCCAACTAGACAAAATATAACCCACTAGATGTCTATACTGGGGTTACAGGAGAAGAGGTCAAACAAAATAAAAAGCACAAAAACAGCCAAAGGTTAAAGTTCAGGTTGCACTTACGAGTAGTCCCGGTAGCAACCACACTCTGGCTAGGAGTGGGCCGCCCTGGAAAGTTTCCTGTTCTTCTGTGTGGATAAGGCAAAACATGGGCACATAGGGAAGTCCTGTTCAAGAATCCAAGAGAAAGGGCCCGGCCGTGCGCCGCTGGAGACGAGCAGGCTGGTCTTTGAAGTCCCCCAGGGCCAGGGAGCAAGAGGCAAGGAGCGGGCAACTCCTGGCGCTAGATGGTGACGTTTGCGGCCGTGCGCCGCTGGAGACGAGCAGGCTGGTCTTTGTGGTCCCCCAGGACCAGGGAGCAACAGGCAAGGAGCGGGCAACAGATGTGAGCGGGACCCGCGCTGCGGGAGCCCGCGGCTGCCTATGTAGCGCCTCCTGGCGCTAGATGGTGACGTTTGTGGCCGTACGCCGCTGGAGACGAGCAGGCTGGTCTTTGTGGTCCCCCAGGACCAGGGAGCAACAGGCAAGGAGCGGGCAACAGATGTGAGCGGGACCCGCGCTGCGGGAGCCCGCGGCTGCCTATGTAGTGCCTCCTGGCGCTAGATGGTGATGTTTGCGGCCATGCACCGCTGGAGACAAGCAGGCTGGTCTTTGTGGTCCCCCACATATATATGTATATATATATATATATCACCACACTCCGCGTTTCCCTCGTAGCAATCCTGCCACAACACGGACACGGACCAAATTTCAGTGCATTAAATTCGATTTATTTCTTGCGATGCCGCCATAACGTTTCGGCTCGTCCGAGCCTTGATCACATGACATCTTACTACTGGCATGCAAGCTCTTTTAAAGTGACAGGTGCTCATAAATTATCATCACGTGCAAAGTGGCTTAATAGACATGGTAAAATTACAACCTTAGCTGCAGTAAAAAACAGTGTCACATGCACAATACACCCTAAAACTGACTCTAAAATAAATTACTTTAGAGGCTAAGACCGCAGTTGATAAATTAACGTTGTTAATAAAAAATTCATAAATGGTAAAATACCACATATTATATTTTAAAATTACAACACTAAAACATTTTTATAGGTAAAATAC
The DNA here is from genome assembly GCA_963921515.1 of Calotriton arnoldi. Taxonomy (NCBI): domain Eukaryota; kingdom Metazoa; phylum Chordata; class Amphibia; order Caudata; family Salamandridae; genus Calotriton; species Calotriton arnoldi. The sequence continues at coordinate 223,937 of CAWUFW010011128.1, read as the reverse complement.
CTCTATTACCCCTTGATTTTATTTATGTCCTATGTGTATGCGCTTCTGATATGCACAATATATCCCCTTAAATGGGTCTGCTATAATCGCGCTTGAGTGTATTGCCTATTGATACCAAAATAGCAAATTATCTATTGATACCAAAATTGCGTGGAAGAATCCACCGCTTGTTAATGCAATCCTGTTGTCTAAAACCATGTCTAAAAACTGTGTTGAAAACGCCAAGTGCAAAGTGTATCTATGTACGATCCCCATTGTATGTGTAAAACAGTTAAAAATAGATTTATGATGTCTAGTATAGTGTCATATCATTCACTTGTTGCGCATTACGCGTTTACTGCTTATATGCAATAAACTATTTGAACAGAATTGTAAGATTGCCAATATCACATAAGTGTGTTGAGGAATGCACCATCGAGGATTTGCTAGCTTATATTGCACCTATCCCTTGTAAAATCATCGTAATCGTATCTACCCTGTGTATTTGTTATTAATCTATGTTGGTGTAAGATGTCACCTATTCCAATATTTACCTAACGGTAAGAATATATAAATCATCAATCAATTAACATACTAATACAACAATATAAATATATAAATAAATAAATATATACTTAAATACATGTTATATTGAATTACATTATACAATAAAATCCAATAAAATATTGTATTAAAAAACAAATCTATAGTGTATGTTAAAAAATGTATATATATAGTGGAGTAATACTTCCCAGAGTAAATTATTAGATTTTCAAGGAAAGAGGGAAACCTGGCAATGAATTCTGGTTGTGTGTTTCATTACTTGTAAATATTGCTATGCCTGTGTGCTAACCTTACTCCCTATCCTAAACATGTGTGCAAATCTTCCGTCGCATTAAGCCCCGCAGGGTTCTTTGTGTCAAGTTGGATGATATATCTAGTTTCCAGTCTTCTCAGTTTGGATTCACGATCTCCCCCTCTCCTATTGTGTGGTATAGCATCTATCACAAAGTACCTGAGATCATTGTTTCTACTCTGGTGCACCTCCCTGAAATGTCTAGCTACAGGGTACGTGTTATCTTGGTTGGTAATGGCCCTGAGATGCTGCAAAATGCGCTTGTGGACAGGCAATTTGGTGCTTCCCACGTACTGGAGGCCACAAGGGCACTCAAGTACGTACACTGCATACTCTGTCTTGCATGTGAGGAGCTTCTGGATCTTATTCTCCCTGTCACCAAATGGTGTTTTGTATGTCCTGGTGTTGACACCGTGTTGGCAGGCCTTACAGGTTTTACATTTAAAAAAACCCTTATTGTTTAAAAGCCAGCTTGTATTTTCAATGGCGTCTGGATTTGTATTAACCAAAGAATCACGCATGGAAGGTGCCCTGCTATAAGTGACAGACACCCTCCATGGTAAAATTGGTCCTATCACAGGGTCATTCAGAACCAGAGGCCAGCTCCTATTAATGATTTTTTCGAGACTATTCTGTTGTCGACTGTATCTCATGATGAACCTAACTTGGTTAGATTTCTGCTTCACGTGTGGTGCCGTCTGCCCGGTCACCACCTGCAGTTCATTTTTATTTTTCAAGAGGTCCTCTCTCTCAAGCATATTGGACTTAACCATTGCCCTGTTAATCACATCTTCCGTGTACCCTCTCTCAAGAAACCTTTTCTTATTGTTTGCCTGTGTCTCCCTCAGGTCCTGTTGGTTACTGCAAATCCGTTTAAGGCGCAGCATCTCCCCATATGGAATACTATTCAAAAGATGCTTGGGGTGTGCGCTACTTGCATGTAATGTAGAATTCCCTGATGTCGGTTTCATATAAAGTTTAGTTTCTATGTTGTTCCCCATGATGTACACCTCTGTATCTAAGAAGGTGACAGACGTCTGACTCATGGTAACAGTAAAATGCAGATTGAGTTCATTTACATTCAACAAGTTCACAAAATCATGTGCAAGATGCTGATCGCCTTTCCAAAGGATAAATAAATCATCAATATAGCGCAGCCATATCACGACATTATTATCAAATATCTGCTTGTACGTGTCCCTGAGGACCAACTCCTCCCAGTAGCCCATATGCAGACAGGCATAACTGGGAGAGAAGCTGGCCCCCATAGCCACTCCCCTGATTTGATGATAAATGAGATTAAAAAACATGAAATTATTGTTACACAAGCAAAATTCCAACATCTCTAATAGCATTTCATTATGTTCTTTGTCTTCCGGGGGTCTTTTAGCAAGAAAATGTGCTATAGCTCGTATACCATCTTTGTGCCTGATGCTGGTATACAGTGACGTTACATCTAATGCCAGCATCCACATGTCTTCTTGCCATATCACATCTTTGATTTTCATCAAAAAGTCACCAGTATCTCGTACATATGAAGGGAGTGACTTGACATAATCCTGTAAGAAAAAGTCAATGTACTTTGAAGTGTTCTCCAATGGTCCCTCCCTGGCCGATATGATAGGCCTACCTGGTGGCTTTTTAGGGTCTTTATGTACCTTAGGGATGAAATACATTGATGGAATAACCGGGTTATCTTTTTAAAAAAATTTAAATTCATCCGACGAGATCAAGCCTTTGTGTTTCCACTCTGACAATTTACTGTTGTATACTCTGTTGGCCTCTTTAATGGTCTGTGCTGTACCTCGAGTGTAGCACTCCCTATCATTTAGCTGTGAAAATGCCTCTTTCTTATAATCCTCTAACGGCCATAGTACAATGTTGCCCCCCTTGTCACTTGCTCGTATTACTAAGTTCTTGTTGTTACGTAATTTTCTTATTAAAGCCTCATATTGTTGGTTCTGCTTATTGTAATTGAAATGCTTCGCTTGAGTGGCTTTATTCAATTTCTTGATTTGCGCTATGACCGAATCATGAAAAATATCTATGCAGTCACGGGGTGTGATGGGATTGAAGGTAGATGTGGGTTTGAATGGTGTAGAGATCTTCACTCCTGTTATGCCACTATTAGCCATCTCACGTCTTCCCACATTATCACTTTGGCCCGTAGACTGTACATAGTCTGCTCCCTCTGATTCCCATAACTCTGCCAGCTCCTTGAGTATGGGGACATCTGACTGTGTCAGGTTTGTAGCATGGCCAAGTTCTACCGGTTTTATTTGAGACTTGCTTTGTAGATGGAACTTCCTCAGTTTCAATTTCCTTATAGATTTGTATATATCAAGTCTTGTTGAGGCATAATCGAAGTTAATACCTGGTGCATATGATAGTCCCAGGCATAAGATATTTTTCTCTTTTTCTGTTAGTATCACCTGGGACAAATTGACTATTGTTTTGTTTGTATTGCCAATCAATTCTGTTTCTTTTGTTGCCACAGGCCCCTTCCCCGTTTTTTGTAGTAATTTTGTGCGCCGTTTACTTGCCTTGCTCCTCTGCCTCCGTTTGTAATTAATCCGGCTTCGTTGTTTATTCTTTCTGGTCTGGGGCGGAGTGTCTTCCTCCTTTCGTCGCATAAAAAATGTATCTCCTCCCCTGGTGATGGTCTAGGTTTTTGTTGATTACTCCCCGGGTTTCTCATCTCCGACTCTGATTTGCTGCCACATGCTGAACTATTGTCAGATTGGGAAGTGTCACCTGTTGCAGACTTATCCTTACTGTTAGTTTTGTCATTTATTACAGTCCTGAATTTGGATACCCTCATCGCATCATATTTCTTAGCAAAAGTAAAAATCTGCCCCAGTTCATAATCATTGCGGTCTCTTTGAAATTTATAGGCTTTTCTCTCTTTGATTTTGTCCTCCTCTTTCTTTAGCCTTATCATCATCTCACTCCTTAATTTGTCCTTATTATCGGTTCCTTCGCATTTGCCTATTTCATCATTAATCTCCTCTATTTCCTTAAGGAGCTGTGCTCTGTCAATGTCCGCGTATTTGATAAGTATTAATACCAATCTCCGTGATGAATCCAAATTACTTGCTGCCCATTCTCGCATGAGCTCAGGATTGGGGTTTTCGTAGCCGGGGGCCGTGAGAATTCTTAACCCCCTCGGAATCCTGTTGGCGTCAATATATCGCTGTAGGGAACGCGATTCCCACCATTTACTCTGTTCGCTGCGCATCTTTTTTTCTAATGACTTAAATTTCTCTTTGATATTACTGACATCATTACTTTTGTCACCATTGTATTTATCTTGAAAGTTCATCGGTAATGGGAGGGTGTCTGAAAACATATTAGACGCCGCTGCCTCCCTATCACGTAAGATGTCGGCTGACATATTGCAAGTTCTTTATATTTTCCTCTGTGAGTGAATTCTGGCCACCGATCTTCCCGCCAACTCCACTCACTGCACTCTCCCTTCTACCCCGATTACCTGCAATCTTTCGGTCCCGGTTACCCACAGGTACTTCCGCGTCCTCCGACTCGGCCGTTTCAGTGCTTCTCCCGGTATCCGTTTGTGGTACAGGTTCAGGGGGTCAAACACCGTGTATTCCTCCAGGAATTCGAAAAATGCGTTTCTGAGAGCAACCCGGAACTGCTCGTTTCAACTTCACGCGTTGTCCAATCTAGAAAGGGGTCCCGTGTACGGCCACCTGAAACTTAGCGGCCAACAATATCACCACACTCCGCGTTTCCCTCGTAGCAATCCTGCCACAACACGGACACGGACCAAATTTCAGTGCATTAAATTCGATTTATTTCTTGCGATGCCGCCATAACGTTTCGGCTCGTCCGAGCCTTGATCACATGACATCTTACTACTGGTATGCAAGCTCTTTTAAAGTGACAGGTGCTCATAAATTATCATCACGTGCAAAGTGGCTTAATAGACATGGTAAAATTACAACCTTAGCTGTAGTAAAAAACAGTGTCACATGCACAATACACCCTAAAACTGACTCTAAAATAAATTACTTTAGAGGCTAAGACCGCAGTTGATAAATTAACGTTGTTAATAAAAAATTCATAAATGGTAAAATACCACATATTATATTTTAAAATTACAACACTAAAACATTTTTATAGGTAAAATACCTCTATTACCCCTTGATTTTATTCATGTCCTATGTGAATGCGCTTCTGATATGCACAATATATCCCCTTAAATGGGTCTGCTATAATCGCGCTTGAGTGTATTGCCTATTGATACCAAAATAGCAAATTATCTATTGATACCAAAATTGCGTGGATGAATCCACCGCTTGTTAATGCAATCCTGTTGTCTAAAACCATGTCTAAAAACTGTGTTGAAAACGCCAAGTGCAAAGTGTATGTATGTACGATCCCCATTGTATGTGTAAAACAGTTCAAAATAGATTTATGATGTCTAGTATAGTGTCATATCATTCACTTGTTGCGCATTACGCGTTTACTGCTTATATGCAATAAACTATTTGAACAGAATTGTAAGATTGCCAATATCACATAAGTGTGTTGAGGAATGCACCATCGAGGATTTGCTAGCTTATATTGCACCTATCCCTTGTAAAATCATCGTAATCGTATCTACCCTGTGTATTTGTTATTAATCTATGTTGGTGTAAGATGTCACCTATTCCAATATTTACCTAACGGTAAGAATATATAAATCATCAATCAATTAACATACTAATACAACAATATAAATATATAAATAAATAAATATATACTTAAATACATGTTATATTGAATTACATTATACAATAAAATCCAATAAAATATTGTATTAAAAAACAAATCTATAGTGTATGTTAAAAAATGTATATATATAGTGGAGTAATACTTCCCAGAGTAAATTATTAGATTTTCAAGGAAAGAGGGAAACCTGGCAATGAATTCTGGTTGTGTGTTTCATTACTTGTAAATATTGCTATGCCTGTGTGCTAACCTTACTCCCTATCCTAAACATGTGTGCAAATCTTCCTTCGCATTAAGCCCCGCAGGGTTCTTTGTGTCAAGTTGGATGATATATCTAGTTTCCAGTCTTCTCAGTTTGGATTCACGATCTCCCCCTCTCCTATTGGGTGGTATAGCATCTATCACAAAGTACCTGAGATCATTGTTTCTACTCTGGTGCACCTCCCTGAAATGTCTAGCTACAGGGTACGTGTTATCTTGGTTGGTAATGGCCCTGAGATGCTGCAAAATGCGCTTGTGGACAGGCAATTTGGTGCTTCCCACGTACTGGAGGCCACAAGGGCACTCAAGTACGTACACCGCATACTCTGTCTTGCATGTGAGGAGCTTCTGGATCTTATTCTCCCTGTCCCTGTCACTGAAAAAAGCAATGGTTAAAATAATGGTATAGTAAATGAATAAGTCAGTGACAACATTAACATTTTGAACTAAAAAAACACACAAAGATTCACCAGTTAAAGTTAGCAGAGGTCACTAATAGCATGCGCACCCGCCATGCACTGCTTATAAGCTCACATATTACTTCACTCATGACGTGTTCTATGACATCACTGATGCACTAGAACCAAGCTATAACCGGCTCAAGAGTCCATAACAAGGGCGAAACGGGTCTGAGTTGCTTGTGTTCCGGTTCATGGAGGACCTGGCCTGGAGTTTGGTCTGGACTGTTCCAATGAGGAACAGGGTCAAGACTGATTTGCATATGGCTGGGTTCAAACTGATGTGGCATGGTTGGCGAAAAACGATGGATTGGGATGTGGGTCCGAACAATTGCCAGTGGCTGAGATTAATATAAACAATTCGTTCAATATCACCTTGCTGTTTTTATAAAGTTTCAGCAGTCAGCAGGACTTCCCTAATTTTAGATACTGGATTCCCTTTGAAGAGTGTTTTTATGGACAACTGGATCACAGAGAAGTATCCTGAAAATGAATTATTGATGAAAACAAACTTTGAACTTGATCGGAATAACAAATTATGTCATTTGAGATATCATCAGTGATGTCATTAATGATGTCATAGAACATTTCGTGAGTGATGTAATATGTGAGGTCATAAGCAGTTCATGGCAGATGGGCCAGTTATAGTTAGCGTTGCTAACTATAACTGATGAATTTCTATGTTTTGTTCAGTTCAAAACGTTAATGTTGCCACTGAGAAATTCACCTAACTATAACGTTACTTTAACTTTTTAATTTTTTTTATTTCTAGGACTTTTTTAACATAAAGTAATATTTTCTTATCATATGTAAAGCCAACCCTCCTCTGTGCATGGCCTTCCCCGTACATGCCGAGGGGTTGGGTACAGGTCCTGACCTGCGGTCAGGGCCTGTGGCCCACCCACCTGGAAGTAGCTGACCCCTTGAAGGCAGCCAACCTTACCCTGAGCACAGCCTTTCGTCGCACGCAGTGTGGGGTTGGCCAAAGGATCTGACTTACAGCCAGGCCCTGTATTCAACTCCCCACAGGCAGCCACCCGTAGGGAGGCAACCCCACACCACGCACGGCCCTTGCTTGTGAGTGGCGTAGGGTTAGCCGCTTGGCCTCTGTTGCAGCCAGGCCCTGCTTCCAATTCTTCACAGGCAGCCAAGCCCATGTTGCACACAGCCTTTAGCCATCCACAGTGAGGATTAATCACAGGACTTGGCATGCCACCAGACCCTGTGACCAAACCCCTAGCAGGCTGCCAACCCCACACCACACAGAGTCTTTGACATGCGCAGCATAGGGCTTGTCGTTGGGCTCCGGGGGGTTCATTGCCCGGGGCCATACCAATAAAAAGAGGGGGGCATCTGGCCCCCTCCTCAGGCCTCTTTAGTCTCTGGTGACCCCATCCCCCAGGGCCTTAAGTATTTAAAAGGGGAGGGAGCCGTGAGGCCCTCTTCACCGAGCCTCATTAGGCCTTGGGGACCCCATCCCCCAGGGCCTTTTTTATTTTTTTAAAGGGGAGGGAGCACGTGGCCCCCTTTTCAAGCCTCATTAGGCCCTGGGGACCCCATCCCCCAGGGCCTTATGTTTTTGAAAGGAATAGGCCACGTTACACCGCATGCGTTTAGAACGTATGCCATTACAATGCGGTCATTACAACGACCGCGTTGTTACATCGCAGACCATTACAACGCAAGTCATTACAACGACTAGCTGTAGGGGGACCTGGATGTTGGAATAGTATAATTTACTATTCCAACTCCAGTCTGTGCAACAGTAGGGAAGGTGTTGGATTTAAAATCCAACACCTTCTGCCCCCTACAGCAAGTTCTTGTAACAGCTTGCGTTGTAATGGCAGGTGATGTAACAACACAGTCGTTGTAATGACCGCGTTGTCATGGCATGCAATGTGTAAACATTGTTGTAAACAATGTTTACCTTTTGAAAGGGGAGGGTGGCCACGTGGCCTCATTAGGCCCTGGGGACCCCATCCCAGGGCCTTTGTATTTTTTAAAGTGGAGGGTGGGCAACATGGCCCCCTCCTGAACCTATTGTGGCCCTGTGGACCCCATCCCCGGGTCTATGTTTAATATATGTGGGTGCCCATCCAGGGTACCCACCATACACTACGTTGGAGGCCATGAGGGAAGCCCCAGGGTCCCCGCTGCTCCAGCCAGCTCCCTTCATGCTTCAGAAGCCGGCATTGATCTGGCCCAAAGGGAGCAGTTATTTATGCTGCTCCCTTCAGGTGGGATCAATCTGTTGATCTGTTACCCTGCCTGCATACGTGTGGGCAGGGAAACAGATCACAAGTCGGCAGGAGCATTTTAAACCTCCCGCCTACTTGGAGCAGTCTTTGTGTTTGCTCCCATTTTTCAGTAGTTTTGAAAATGCTCCCACCAAGTGGGAGCAAACCCAAGTTTCCCTGCCCACGTTGGTGCAGGCAGGGAAACTGCTGTGTCCCGGGGGTATACTCCCTGGGAAACAACAAGTGAGCCGGCCCCAGGGTACAGGGTACCCCGGCCATACGAGGCCTAGGGAGTGGGGCCACGTGGCCCCCTTCCCTTTTAAAAAGTTTATTGGCCCAGGGGGTATGGGGTCCATGGAGCCTTTAAAGGCTGTGCGAGGGGGGGCCGCATGACCCCCCTCACCTTTTTGGCACAATTCAGCACCGGGATTGGGCTCCGTGGGGCCTATAAAGGCCCAGAGAGGGGGACCCCACAGCCCCCTCCCCTTAATTAATGAAATTGGCCCTGGGGGATGGGATCTTCGGGCCCTTTGGAGGCTTGAGGAAGGAGCCACATGGCCACTCTCTGCTTTTGTGCACTTTTATGCCAGGCACCCCCCTCCAGGCCTATAATGACTCAGAGATGGGGGCCGCACACCTGTCCTCCCTCTAATTATAGAATGAGGCCGCGGTCTGGCATTTTTTATTTTTTTTGCTCCTTCAAGGGTTTTATAGATTGCAGCAAAAATTGACGATTTTTATTTTTAATTTTGGCCCTAGTGAGGGAGGGTTCCTCTGGGTCCGCCCATGGGCCTGGGGGGGGGGGAGGGTATCCCTACCCTGGCCCCCTTATATCACTTTTTGATTGATGTCTGGACAGGGCACTAAGTCCCTGAGTCCTGTAATGGTTGCCAGCAACATTTTTCTGATGTTGCTGGCAGCCAATCAGAGCTTTCACTCTTGCGCGAGTCTGACTTATAAAGCTCCCAGGGTCAATCAGAATGCTCTATTTTTAATTGGTGCTCCAGCAAGAGTCTCTTGAGCCTCTTGCGGACCCAACCATCCAGATATACAAATATTTTTGACCATTAATTTCTAAAGAAATTACTGAATGGATTTACACCAAATCACAAAAGCACAGTCTGCAGACCAAGATCCAGCTTCCTGCCAAATTTGGTGTAATTCCGTCCAGCAGTTTTTGCGGCCTAAAGAAGTATATGGAAAATGCATGGAGATTTTGTTTTTTGGGATCTCCCCTTTTTTATTAGCTCCCGCTTGGTGAATCATCCCGAAACTTTCCATGTGCAAACTAGTAGAAAAGTAGCACAGTTTTTAGTAACACAGCAAACACTCTGGTTCCAGCAAGCAAAAGCATTGAAAATGCTCCCGCTTGCTGGAAGCAGAGCAGAATTGCTTTCACAGACAGGGATCTGCCGCTTCCAGTAGCTCCATGTGTGTGAAAGCAATGCCTGTTCCCACAGGAGGCGAGAAGCCAGCAGGAACCGTGGGGGCCTTCAGGCTCCCCCCAGGTCGCAGTGGAGAATGGGTGCCCTAGAGGCACCCACTTTAAGATGGCCAGGCCCCTGGGTCCCCGGGCCTGAATTCGGCCCAGGGAGGGGGGCAGCGCAGCCCCCTCTCCCATCCTTAAATGGCCAGGCCCTGGGGGACGGGGTTCCCGGGGCTAAAATCGGCCTGGGGGGTCATGCGTCCCCTCCCCCTTACTATTAATTAAGACAATTTAGAAAAAGGCCGAGCTCCAGGGGATGGGATTTCCGGGGCCGAAATTGGCTCAGGCAGGGGGGCCCACCCTATTACAAGTAGGCCAGGCCCCGGGGGATGGGTTCCCCGGAGCTGAAATCACCCCCTAAATAAAAATAAATAAATATAAAAAAGGCCAGGCCCCAGGGAATGGGGTCCCCAGGGCCGAAATCGGCCTGGGAGGGGGGCTTCATGACCCCTCTCCTCATTCCAAAAAGGCCTGGCACCGGGGGATTTGGTCTCCGGGGCCAAAATCGGCCCAAGGAAGGGGCACCATGATGACCCCCCTCCCCTAATAAAACAACAACAAAAAAGCCATCCGGCAAGTAGCGGAAGCCCCTTTCACCACCACTCTGCATACGTGCCGCCTGACGCAATACTAATTGTGGGATGAAGTCCCCTTGGCTCCTGAGGGTCCTTGGGGGCCAAAAGCCCCTCCTGTTACCTCCAGTATGTCCCACACAGCGGGATTGCTGAGAGGTCATCGTAGGCCCCGCCCCCTTTCTTCACCACTCTGCAAAAGCGCCTCCTGGCGCACTGCTGGTTGGGGGATGAAGTCCCCTTTGATGCGGATGGTCCTTGAGGGCCAAGAAGCCCTCCTGTTACCTCCAGTAAGTTCCACACAGTGGGATTGATGAGAGGTCATCGGAGGACTCACTCCCTTTCTCCACCACCCTGCAAACACGCCTCCTGGCGCACTACTGGTTGAGGGATAAAGTCCCCTTGGATGCTGAGGGTCCTTGGGGGCCAACAAGCCCTCGTGTTACCTCCAGTAAGTCCCACACAGCAAGATTACTGAAAGGTATTCAGAGGCCCCGCACACATTACTATAGTACTCCTAGACACTGTAGGGAACTGCTTTGTGTGTGGATGTGCCCCTTGTGAAAGGGCAGCATACTGTAACTTGTACTGAAGTCAGCCAGTGGCTGAAGTGGGCTGATGCATTGCCCCTTGAAAATGTGAAGGGCACAACCACAGACCAATGGATGAAGTCTGACTGAAAACCCCTATAAGTAACTATATTCTATACATGGGGGCGTGGCCAAGCCGCGGACCAAGATGGCCGCGCGGCTCTGAAGCTCTACCGGCCGTTCCAGCCCACAACGAAATATCCCCCATACCCAGCTGCTAAATGGCCCGAAAATGAGCACCGCTAGACTCCTGAGCGGTTCCTGCGTCCGGCGAGCCCCGCGACCTGCATGACGCCGCGGTGAGCGCGAAGATACTTGCCGATCCGATGCCGGGTGGAGCCTTGGAAATGGCGGCGGCGAGGCCTACTAACGCATGAGAGCGGCCCGAGAGCGGAACCAGTGCCACGGCGGCTGCGGAGCGGCGGACGAGAGGAGGCGGTGAGCGCTCGGGGTGTGGGGCGAGGCGGCGGGTGGCGGCTCCCATCGGGGCACTGGCAGTGGACGCCGACGTCACGTACGGCTCGCACCCCGGAAAGACCGCGGGAACCCACGGGGATAGGGCCCGGGTGTTCCTCCTGTGCGCGGCCCCCGGGCCTCTACTTGCCTGCTGCTTCTGGCCCCTGGGGGCACTGCCGGTTTGCTCCCTCCCCGCTGTGCTGCCCCCTCTCTCCCTGCCTGGGATCGCGGTGCCGGCTGCTGCCGCCAAGAGCACCCCACATTCACGACGGTGCCCCGGGCCCGCTCCGCCTCATCGTGGCCTGCTGAGGGCGGGAGATATCGGCCCCTCGGTCAGCCGCCCACCTAGCAGACGCAAGTCCTGGCGACGTCTTCATCCGCGCCGCAGGCTCATCAGGGCAATCCATCCATGGCATCCCCCCGGAGGGGGGCTACAGTGTTTCAGGCCTGACGCCCTGTTAGTGGCGGTGGGTTCCCAGTGCTGCCGGCGGAGGCTCCCCATTATCTGGCACTGATCCCCGCTTTTGGCGTCCCCTCAGATACGCCTCGGATTTGGACTAGCCTACAGCGGTGCACTCAAACGCAGGAGCAGCGGCATGGGCCGCAAAGATCCGAAGCAAAGGCTCCTACCCTTTGAAAAGGTTCCCGAGACGCCCCTGGAAGATCCATCAACCATGGCGGAGGGCGACCAAAATGCGGGCCGCTCCAACGATAATGGCGACCAAATTAGCGCCTTGCTGCAGGAGATGAGGGCGGGATTCAGGGCCCTGGATGGGAGATTTGATGCCCTGGATAAGAATATGGCGGACCTTGGGGTCAAAATCCAGGTGCATGACAAGCGCCTCGACGTGGCGGAATCCCGCATTTCTGATCTCGACGATGGAGCCGCGCAATCCCTCAAGCGGCTTGAACGGGTGGAGCATATCCTGAAAGAGGTAGCCATCAAGAATGAAGATTTGGAAGCACGCGGTCGCCGTAATAACCTACGTATTATTGGGGTGCCGAAGTCTACATCTACGGGCCGCATGGACACCTTTGTTGAGTCACTGCTGGCTGACATCTTTGGGAGGGACGCCTTCACCCCTGGCTTCGTGGTGGAGCGCGCCCACCGCACGTTGGGGGCCCGACCCAATCCTGGCTGTCCGCCACGTCCCATCATCGCCCGCCTCATGAACTTCAAGGACCGGGACACCGCTCTCCGCCTTGCCCGCGAGCGCGGTGAAACTCAATGGCAGGGCTCCAAGCTGTCTCTATACCCAGACTACACCATCATGGTCCAGGAGGCCCGCCGCAAATATAACGGCATCAAAGCCACACTTCGGAACCTCGGCTTGAAGTATGGCATGCTCTATCCGGCGAGGCTGCGGGTCGAGGTGAACGGCAGGGTCCGCATCTTCGATAGCCCCACGGAGGCGCAAGAGTTCTGCCGTGGCCACAAACAGAACACTCAGCGGCCTGGTGACAATCCTGCTCCATCTCCACCCCATAGCGGCTCCGACGCCAGCATGGAACTTTTCTCCGGGACAGCCCACGGCTGAGCACCTCGGACTAGCTGCATTGCCTACAACGATGTGAGAACATGGGGATATTCTTCCACTACACGCATCATTCCGGATTGCTGGAAGGCCGTAAGGCGTTGCCACCCCCAGTTGGTGTACACTGTGAATTGTTTTTGTTGATTACGAATGTACCCTGATTGTGCTTTTTGCAATTTTTTGACATGTCTATTGGTACACTGGTTTATTTCATTCTGGTTGGTTTTGCCTCTCATATGGGGTAGGGAGGCTGGGAGGTGGGTGGGGGGGGGTTTCGTTTACATCTAGTTACACTTGGTTACTCCAGCGTTTTAAAGCCAGCAGGAGTCATTTTATTGCACTGCAGCACCTATTCAATTCTCAGATACCGCACCACAAATGGCCCAGTTAGGTCGTAGCAATGGCCCCTCCGACTTGTCGCTAATGACATGGAACGTACGGGGTCTCAATGATACACGCAAGAAACGTCAGGTCTTGCATTACTTGGCTCGACACACAGTGGATGTCGCCTTCCTACAGGAGACTCATATGACCCCCACTGCTCCCTCCCATTTCGCCACTAGCTGGGGTTCCCACCGATACTTTGCGAGCTTTAGCACGTACGCTAGAGGTACCACCATTCTCATTCACAAACGAATCCCTTTCAGCTTGCACACCACGATTCGAGACAAGGAGGGCAGATATGTAATTGTAGTGGGAACTTTAATGGGACATAACCTCGCATTGGTCTGTGTGTATGGACCGAACACCGACTCACCAGATTTCTATTATTCCTTGCTCTCCCAACTTTTGAGCCTTGGCACTGTGACGTTCCTGATAGGGGGTGACTTTAACATAGCCCTGGACCCGACACTTGATAGCACATCTCTCGCTCCCGATCCCAAACCACGCGCGCGTAGAGCTCTCCTCTCCCTGTGCGAACAATTGTCAGTGATAGATGTGGGGCGCGTAGGCATCCCTAAACACACAGATTACACCCATTATACTGGCTATCACAACACCTGGACCAGACTCGATTTTTGGTTGGCTTCCCCAAATGTCCTTGGTTGGAGTCGCTTGATACAGACCCTCCCTCGGACATACTCCGATCATTCTCCAGTTTTGTGGCGCATAGGGGTCCCCCGAACCGAGGGTTTTGAGAGGCACTGGCGCTTCCCCGGCCGCGCTCTGGCGGACGACCTCTTTCAACACGAAATTCGGGAGGCCATGGAGGACTATTTTGACTTAAACTCAGGCTCAGTGGACACGGTAGCGGTTCTGTGGGAGGGTTTTAAAGCGTACATACGGGGCTTCTGCATCTCAAAGCATTCCGGAGTACTCCGAGCCTTGCGAGGCACTCTGTCTCAGTTGGAGCGTGAGCTAGCCGAACTAGATGCCAGGCAGTTGCGTGGACCCAACTCAGAAGTCGAATCAAAGCGTGTGACCCTGCTGTCGGAATACAGAGACGAGGCCGAGCGGGAGATTTTGTTCATGGGTAAATATCATAATGCAAGACAATATGGTGAGGGAGAGCGACCAGGGAGGGTTCTAGCGCAGATGATCAGACCCCCATACAACAAGGCATATATACCCGAACTACAGTCCCCGACCGGCCAACAGCTCACTGGCACAACGGAAATCCAAGCAGAATTTTTGTCCTATTTTAAAGCACTATATGCTTCCAGAGCTGGGGATGACCACACGGCCCAGGAATCTTATCTATCTGAGGTGGCTCTGGTCTACTTAGAGAAACATATGCAGGACTTCCTGGCGGAGCCAATCTCAGAAGCAGATGTCCTCGCCGCCATAGACGACCTGCGGTCCTCGTCCGCGCCTGGTCTCGATGGATTCACGGGCGACTTCTACAAGGCGTTCAAAGATGTATTGGCGCCCCAACTCATATAGGTCTACGCTGAGGCCCTGGAAAGACAAGTACTGCCGCCCACCCTTCGTGAAGCAGTCATAACCCTTCTCCCCAAACCCGGGAAAAACTTGTTGCTCTGTAGCTCATATAGACCCCTCTCGCTCTTAAACCTGGATTACAAAATCTTGGCCAAAGTGATTGCTGGCCGTCTTTCCCAGTTAATGGAATTCATAATCTCCCCGGCCCAGTCAGGTTTTGTTCCCCATCGCTCCACATCGTTTAATTTGCGCACACTATTTTCTGTATTGCACAGGATCAATCCGGAGGTGCCAGCGGCCGCGATACTATTAGACACTGAAAAGGCCTTCGATTCACTCGAGTGGCCTTTCTTCCTGTCTATCATGCGCCGAATGGGGATGCCCATGGGATTTATCGCCACCACTGCACTGCTGTATCGTTGTCCTTCAGCCCGTCTCAGGCTGAATGGAACACTCTCTGACCCCTTTGCACTCTCGCGGGGCACGAGGCAAGGTTGCCCGCTTTCACCATTATTATTCATTCTCGCTATGGACCCACTGATTCGCCACTTCCAGGAAAAACATCTCCACAGAGGCCTGCAGTTTAACACGGGCCCACTTCTAGTATCACTATACGCAGATGACACGATTCTTTACGTCCGGGACCCGCGGGCTAACCTAGACCCCCTCATCCGTGAAATACTCCGCTTCGGCTTTTACTCGGGCCTAGGCATCAACTGGCACAAGTCTGTGATCTTCCCTCTCACCCCCAGTACGAAGGCATGGGACATGGAGTTCCCGCTGGAGTGGTGCACTGACTCCGTCAAATACTTGGGCATCCACATACACTTAGATAAAGAACAAATAATCCGCCTCAATTACGGACAGGCTGTACACACTCTGGAAGCACAAGTTGACAAGTGGCTCAAACTACCACTGTCGATTGCCGGCCGAGTGGCGCTCATTAAAATGATTGTTCTCCCCAAATTTTTATACCTTTTTCGTAACATTCCCATCCCCCTTCCAAATAGCTTCTTTCAGACTCTCCGCTCTCATATGATACGACTGGTATGGGGGGACAGGCGAGCCCGAGTGCGTTGGCGGGTCATGACTCTCCCTTACGAAAGGGGGGGCTACGGGGTTCCCGACTTGCACTTATATTATTTAATTGCCCAGTGCAGTTACGCGCATGCATGGTATCACCCAGATGCCAGAATCCCTTATCTCCGCCCGGAGGCGGACTTGGTTCTCCCTGAGAAATTAGCGGCTATTCTCCCCATGGGCCTACCCCAGGACCCGTCCGATATCCAAACGGTATCCACGACTTGCTGGGCCTGGGAAAGACTCAGACAGGCCACTGGCACTGCCACTCTATATTCTGCCGCCCTACCACTCCCTAATGCCCGTTGGTTGCCGCTCACTGATGAGCGTCTAATACAACGTACCTTCACTAAATTTGGGGTATCTAAACTAGACGACTTGTTCCCGGAAGGGCATGCCTTTGACATAGACGACGAGTCCCGGTTCCCAGACGCCACATTCATGGACAGATTTGTGCTCCAACGGATCCGTTCTGCAATGCGTGCCACATTTCCCGACTTCCCCTTGCACCACAAGCATTCCCCCACTCACTCTGCTCATTGAGGATGACAGGGGGCCCATCTGATTTCCAGGTTATACAAAGCGTGTGCAGCTCTTGTTCCACTGAATGACGATAAGATTCGTAAAGACTGGGAGGGAGATCTGGGCAACCCGATGACCGATGACCAATGGGAGGCCTGCTGCGCAGTAACTAAAACGGTCTCCCTAAATAGCCGTCACAAGCTGATCCACTTCAAATTCCTCCGTAGAATCTACGTCACCCCCGCTAGAGTCCACAGAATAGACCCATCCAAGCCCCATATCTGCCGCAAGTGCAACGCCCCGCAAGCAGATTTTGCACACATTGCCTGGACGTGCCCCCATTTACACTCCTTCTGGAAAGAGGTCCACAGAATACTAGGAGACATGATTAAATTGCCTCTCAACCCCTTGCCCGAAATTGCCCTCTTAGGCTACGTGGTTAACTTCCCCAAAAAGGTGCGGAACTTCGCCGCCATCTGCCTACTACTAGCTAAGAGAGAAGTGGCCATTCACTGGGGCAGTAAGACGGCACCCACAGTTAAAGGTTGGATGAACAGCTTAGTTTCGTGCAACACAAGGAGCGAGGTATATGCCACCACAGTTGCCAATACATCACGTCCCAGGGACATATGGAGCCCCCTTAGAGCCTACCTTACATCCCTGCAGCAAGTCCCTTCCACCCTGCTTGAACAGGGCATTGTTCCCGCGGGAATTGGTTAGTCGATGCAACATGACACAAGTAATACCCGACTGTGATTTCTTTACATTGCCTGTTTGCTTTTGATGTCCGTTATCAGCTATGCCCATGACACAGATGAGGAGTGGTCCCACGCTGCATTAAAACACCGCACACTGCTGATGGTGCCGATTACACGTTCTGATGTGATGTTATCATTATGACTATCTTTGTACACAGTAACTCTGCCTGATTACGCTATATGGTGCTGTCTCAGAAAACACACTGGACAGCTATTGTCGATTTCATATACTCACTGCTGTAAGTTGCTTTATGATAAAATGCTAAATAAAGTTTAAAAAAAAACTATATTCTATACATAAGTTTAGGAAAAACAAAAGGTCTTGGCTAACACAAACTTTAAA
The DNA here is from genome assembly GCA_963921515.1 of Calotriton arnoldi. Taxonomy (NCBI): domain Eukaryota; kingdom Metazoa; phylum Chordata; class Amphibia; order Caudata; family Salamandridae; genus Calotriton; species Calotriton arnoldi. The sequence continues at coordinate 206,189 of CAWUFW010011128.1, read as the reverse complement.
AGGCAATTTGTCTGGCATTGGCTGCTATCCTCTTGCCTTTGAGGAAGAAAGAGAGAAATAAAGAAAGAAAGAAAGAAAGTAGCAAAAAGCAAGAAAGAAGGAATGAAAGTAAGCCAAAAAGAAGGAAAGAAAAAAGAGAAAGGGAAGAAAGAAAGGGAGAGGATGTAGCCTTACGGCTAGAGCGGTCGACCTCGAAGCTGGGGAATCGGGTTCGAGTCTCGGCAGGGACGCTCAACATCCTGTGATTCTGGGCAAATCACTTAATCTCCCCGTGCCTAACAAAAAAAATGAATGTGTCCATCTGTAATGAAACTGGTGCTCATGTAAAGCGCTCTAATACCTGATATCTTCGGGTCGAGTTTGCGCTATATAAAAAATAAAAATTAAAATAAAAAGCAAGAAAGAAGAAAGAAAGAAAGATGAAAAGAAAAGAAAGAAAGAAGGAAAGAAAGAAAGGAAAGAAATAGAGAAAGGAAAAAGAATGAAAAAAGGAAGAAAAAAAGAAAGACAGCAAGAAGGAAATAAAGTAGGCAAGAAAGAAGGAAAGAAAGAAGAAAGAAAGGAAGAAAGAAAGAAAGAAAGAAAGAAAGAAAGAAAAAAGAAAAGGGAAAGAAAGAAGGCAAGAAAGAGCAAAGGCAAGAAAGAAGGCTAGAAGGAAAGAAGGAATGGAAAAAGAAGGCAAGAAAAGCAAAAGAAAAAATAAAGCAAGAAGGCATGAAAAGAGGCAATAAGGCAAGAAAGAATTCAAGACAGAAGGAAAGAAAGAAAGACCGAAGGGAAGAAAGACAGAATGCAAAAAAGGTCAGAAAGAAAGAAAAAAGGAAAGAAAAATAAAAAGGAAAGAAAGGAGGAAAGAAAGAAGCCAAGAAAAAGAATGAAGCAAAGAAAAAAAGAACAAAGACAAGAAGAAACAGCAAGAAAAAAGAAATAAGAAAATAAGAAAGAAAGAAAGAAAAGAAAAAGAAAAAAGGGAAAAACAAAGAAAGAAAGAAAGAAGGAAAGAGTGCAAGAGTGCAAGAAAGAAAAAAGGCATAACTTAATACAAAAAAGTTTCAAATTGACGCAATCTGTTATGCTCTTAAGTAGCAGTAATCAGATAAGCAAAAGGCAGTCCAAAAGCAATTTGCTACAACATTGGGAAGGGGCAGGAACTGATAAGAATGGAATGTGCCTTGGTTACATCAAAGCACCCTGCTATCACATCAGACTCTGAACACAAGAACAACACTGAAGTAAAATCAAAACATTGGCACTGAAGGAAACTAACTTGTGTGCTGATGCGCTGCTTGAGAAAGAGCAAAATGCAGTCACTTAAAGTGAAGCTAACCAGTAGCTTAGATAGGCAGGCCTATTGCCCCCATGCTGTTTGCTGTAGTGGGCGGAAGCAAAATGTGAATGGCACAACAACAGACCAATGGAACAAAAGAGTTGGCTGAAAGCCCTTTTAAGTAAGTATATTATACATATAATTTTAGTAAAATCAAAAGGTCTCCGCTAACTCCAGACCTAAAACCAATACTTGAGTTGATCATAAAGAGCGTAACAGAATGATTTCTGCAAAATGTCAACGATTGAGACATTACAGCAATTGCAAATATTAACCACTATACTAGAGTGAGTGACGCAGACAGTCTTGTGATTATCAATTAAAATGAGAAAGGCACTTTGACTTTGGAATAAATGTAAGGTTTATTTACAGGGATGCCTTCGGGTAGCTGTTCGCGCTTTACAAATACTGGATTTACATTTGTTTACATTTACATTTACATAGTAAAATAGCTACGAGAGCAATGAGAAAAGAGAGCCTGCCTGTGTGGAAGAAGCAGCGGAGAAACACTAAAAGAGTTAAGGGAGTGGACATGATTTATTATTATCCAATCAAAGCTAACTGGCCTCAATCTAGTATTGCACTTGCTGTGGCAGGGCAATGCATTTTGTCTTTTAATGTAGGGAAAAAAAACTCTTTCCCATATTTTCAGTATAATAAAAAGATTCTACAAACCTCTTCATGTAAGATGAGGTGTGCTGAACAGATGGACTGTTACATTGGATCTTTGGAGTCAAGAGGCACATTCCCAGGCCCTGCCAAAGCATTGGCTCTTTTTCAAATTCTCCATGAGAAGTAGAAGTATTTCTACAGGATGATGTCACATATCTGAAAGAAGAGGATTTGGGCTACCTTTCAGAGTCTGAAAGGGTCAAAGTTAAATGGAACAGTGGTCAGAGGAAATAAAAAGTGATTACAATTCTCGAAAAAGGGCCGTGTGCCCTGTTCACCAGTCAGGTGACACTGGACCCAGGGGGCACAATATGAGATAGAACCAAGTGGGACCCTTGCAGGTACTTGGGGAAAGCAGAATTGTCTTTTTGTCTATTATGCTGCAGGGTCAGCAAGTGTGTGTGGCACATGATGTGGTGGGCATCAATGGGGTCCATGGTACACATTAATAAGGAGGCACAGATGCATAGGAATAGGCAAAAATATGCATTAGCCTATTTATTATTTTCTATTCCTCTCCACCTAGCAAAGGGTTTCCCTGAGCAGAAACCCTTACAACATGAAGGTGTACACCCTTTACCAACGGATGCAAATAAAACCTTTTCTGCATCGAGAGGCACCAGTTGATGTACACAAGTTTTGCAACTGGGGTCCCCTTCGCCCACATCATTTTCTATTCTTTCCAGCCTCACAAAGGGCCAAAAAGCATTCCACTGGTTAGTTGTTTCAGTTTTCTTAACGCTGCTTGCATTGAAAAAATAAAAGTTATCCAAAGAAATGCTTTAGATTGGAAAATCATTTAACCAGCCGCACTGACCTTTGGAGAAATAGTATTCGTATCAGCTGTAAAAAAGTACAAAAAACTGGCTTTAAATCTGATTTATTTGTGATTTTCATCTTGTGCACCTTCCCACGGGAAAAATACCTCTTTAAGATTGTGAAATCGTTTCTGGGAAATGAATCCTCTATTTTGACATTAAGAAAGATCAAGGTCTGGCTGATAATTCCGCATTAGTATTCCAAATACTGCACCCCAGACATTTATTTAATGTAAGAAATAAGACCCTTTACTTTAGCAGGAGTTAACCTTTGACTCTCGCCCTTTACCTCTTTCACATATGAATATCTCTTCATATTTAGGATTCTCAGAGGAGTTCACAGTTTTCGGTATCATTTTAACAGATGGTATGTTGCATAAAATCTGTTTTCTTGCTCATCTAAGATCATAAAACTGTAGTTAATATCAAAGCATGCCTGGTCTCGGCACCGCCACCCAGCACTGAAAAGCACAGGCATAGAACTGAGCCTCAGAGAAACTCTTCTAATGGTCACCTGCCCTGCCTTGCCCTGCCCTGCCCTGACCTGCCCTGCCCTGCCCTGCCCTGCCCAAGGCTGAACTTGGTGACTGGGGCTGCCTGTCCCAATTTTACACCTTCACTGCTCTTCACCAGGCTCGCGCTTGGGGCCAATGGAGGGGCCTTGAATCGAATCAAAACTATGAAAGTCAACCCTAGTTCTTCTGTCGTCCCTTGGAAGCAGGGCCATAACCCCGTTGTTGTGACGTACACTGCTCAGCCTTTTATTGGAGGTTTACTCTTTGGTTCTGGTCACCTCTGCTGGCAGCGATTAAAAGGCCAATCAGTGATTTAAACGCATTTAGTAAAATCTGTTGCAAAAAAACCCCTGGCCTTTCCGTCTCTCTTGAGTAAGTGCAGCCAACCTGGCTGGAGCCAGGCTGACATGAATGTCAGGTGTGCACGGTACCATGCTTTAAAGGAAGCAGGGACCCTTCCCGAGCTCGTGCTTTCCTCCCGCCTTATATTTCCTAGAGTAGTGTAAGGGATGTTTCTATCCTGTCTTCCTGACAAGTTAGCCGACCCTTAACCATTTCTCTTGAAATGTGCTATATTGGGGCTCATTTATACTAACCCCGGGTCATCCCTTGATGGGCGTGGCCTGATCACATTCATTGGACGGAAGGGACCTGGCAGAACCAGTTTCAAGACCAGAGAGGCTCCCGATGCACATCTTCTAAAAAGTATCTTTATCGCATATGCACTAAAACCCATCTTCAGCAAACAATGCAATGAATATTACAATGCAATCAAGTTAGTTTCTGTAGCCATGCCATAAATCAATTTATGCTAAAGTGACTTTTAATCCTAAAACAGGCGTTTGTAAAATGAAAAGGCTTCTTAGCCTTCTGCAGTAACTGTACTTTAAATCTCTATAATGATAATTTCATATTTGGCATAGCTACATTTGATCAAATACACATTTAGGCATTGTGGGTTCTAAGGCATCAACTGTGGGTGAGGAAGCCAATGTAGAAATGTAAGCTTTTTAACATGGCAAAAATGGTTTGCTTTGATAAGGTTTTGACTCCAATGACAGCCCTGAAACCATGCTTTTACATTCACAAATGTGGCTGTTGTAAGGGCTTATTGCAGCCCACTTGTGACATCTGAGCATTATGCCACAGGTGTTTTTTGCACCATCTTACTATGACCTTACCAAAGGATCCGGTATTCCAATTAGAATTAACCACAGATACTGGTTTAAGAGGCAGCACAAATGTGCTTAGAGGTATTTAGCAGTCTCCCAGATTCATAGTAGCACAAGCAGTAAGAACAAGCATTTGCAATGCAAAAGGTCTCGCATGTACGCGAATTTAAGCTATTGGCATTGTAAATGACAATGCGTTTTATTTATGTTTTAAAAACCAAAACATAAATAAAAGGCATTGTCATTTACAATGCCAATAGCTCAAACTCGCGTAAATGCGAGACCTATTGCATTGCAAATGGTAGGCATAGCGGACAACGGGAGGGCGGGAGGGGAGGGGGTAACGGGGAGGCAGAAGGAATGGACAACGGGAGGCGGGTAAACAAGGCACAACAACGGGGGGGGGGGGTAAAGAAGGCACCGTGCCTGCAGTAAGAGAAACTGAATAAAGAAAATAGTGCCCACAGTCTAAATATCTAAATAACACGTACCCTGTAGCAACCGAAGTAAAGACAATTATAAAATAGTTAAGAAATTACAGAATATTAGTACTTGTTCAGTCCATTAGAGGATTATTAGTTTTGTGCTCCCCTCCATACGAAGAACTTTAGTGTATATTGCATGAGAACATATATTTCAACTTGTTCCGTCAAGTTTGAGTTGACTTTGACGTCCAGTTGCTCTTGCCAGACTTATGTGTACAATAGAAAAACAAAACTACAAGTACCAGACAGAAGGCAAAGGGGAAACAAAACTGCCTTACCTATTGACACTTGGGGGTCGATTCCGATTCGGGCCGGAAAAAGCACCGACCGACTCGGATCCGGAAATAATACCGACCGACACGTACCTGTGGCGCCCGACACGCCAAGTACGATGCAAGGCGTGAAAAATCCGACCGACACGTACCGAAACAAAGTCGACCGAGCCGCACGGAAAACAGCAATCCGGCCGGAAAAACACGCGAATCCAACCGACCGACACGCACCCGGAACAAATCCGACCGAAACGTACACGCGAACTCCAAACCGCAAAGTACGATGCAAGGCGCGAAAACCACGACCGAGTCGGACGGAGGCCAAGCTGCACGACCGACACGCATACAAAACCGAGCCGAAGCAACACAAAACACCGCGACCGACGCGTACGCAGCATAGAAAACTGCACAAACACAGCGTGAACGAAATGGAGAAGACCGTACGAGACAAATGCAGGGTCCGACTCGGTCACAAGAACGTTTCCAACATACACAAACAGCACAAAGGAAAAATCACCCAAAAAAGGCCAAACAAGCAATTACCAAGCCAATAAATACTGGGGGGTGGGGACAGAGAACAAAGACACACCCACAACTCCACCTATATAAAGGACACAAATCACAACCATGAGCCTTTGCAAATGCCATTCCACTGCCAGCACCCAAGAGAAAGCAACCACACACCCACAGCTCATCCCTCACACAACCCACACACCAACAGCACACCAACAAATACCTACCTCACATACACCCAGCAAAATACACACTCACACACCCTCACCTGCACACCAACACACACATCACTCACCATCACCACCCATCACCATGCCCCCCAAGAAGAATCCCAAGTTCCTAGATTGTGAATTGGAAGTCATGGTAGACGAGATCCTCAGGGTAGAGCCACAGCTGTTTGGCACACTGGTCCAACAGACCCCCATCTCCCAGAAAACCAAGATGTGGGAGAGGATCATCAACAGGGTGAACGCACAATCACCATGTCGGCGCACAAAGAGCGACATCCAGAACAGGTGGTATGACGTGCGCAGGAGGGTACGGGACCTGCTGAAGAAAGACTACATCAACAGCCAACACACCGGCAGTGGCCCTCCTGCCAAGCCAATATACCTCAGGCCCTGGGAGGAGAAGGTGCGGGCCATCCTTCCGCCAGTGAGCGTATATGGACTAGAGGACATCCCAGAGCCTGGTGAGTACACAACAAATGTACACAATATACTGCCACAAAACACACACATCACTGTCAAGGGGAGAGTCAAACCATGCACTCATAGCAATTACACAGCAACCAGAACAGAATCATCCCAAAATGTGTATGTCAGTCAGATAAACACAACACATGCCATCAAAAAAGTCACATCCAACTGTGCCAACACATGTACAAACACAACTACAACTACAGCTAGGCAGTGGCACAAATAGAACTAACAAACACATCCAGACATGTAGCCACCACAACAACACCAACACACAGTGAAGACCACTCAAAGGAAGGAATTCTGTGTATGCTGGCCAAGTCAGTGTAGCCAATAGCATCATGGGAGTCGCAGTCACACATATTGCCCCCCCACAACTGTCCCATCAACACCACCCTGAACCATGCTCACATCACAGGGAGTGGAGAAGGACTCACAAGATGGCTGACACTGGCTACTGCTGTGGGGAGCACAAGGCCCTGCTGCCAACTGTGCACCAACAAACAGCAGGACACCACTGACTGACATCCTGAGAGACAACTTACACTCCCTGCAATGCAAGCACGTTCCATGGTGGGATATCTGGCTAGCTGGGTGGGAAGGAGGACTTGCAGCACTGACCATAGTCACAAGCACCTCCCCTCACACACACCCCAACACAAACTCCACAGAACCCACCTGGTAGAATGCAATGCCCCCCATCCTAACACAAGATCCCACAAAGAACCACCACCATAGGTTATGTTGTGTGAAGCACAGGGACACTCTTGGGACTTTTACCCAAACAACTGCCAGGACAACACTCCCAGCCATCCTGTCAGCACAGCCAGCCCACCCCACAGGGAAGCAGAGTCAAAAGGAAGGAAGCATGGGCATGCTGGGAAGGGGGTTGGAGGCAATAGCATGATGGGAGTCGTAGTCACTGATATTGGTCACCCCCACAACTGTCCCATCAACACCACCCTGAACCATGCTCACATCACAGGAAGTGGAGAAGGACTCACAAGATGGCTGACACTGGCTACTGCTGTGGGGAGCACAAGGCCCTGCTGGCAACTGTGCACCAACAAACAGCAGGACACCACTGACTGACATCCTGAGAGACAACTTACACTCCCTGCAATGCAAGCACGTTCCATGGTGGGATATCTGGCTAGCTGGGTGGGAAGGAGGACTTGCAGCACTGACCATAGTCACAAGCACCTCCCCTCACACACACCCCAACACAAACTCCACAGAACCCACCTGGTAGAATGCAATGCCCCCATCCTAACACAAGATCCCACAAAGAACCACCACCCTGGGTTATGTTGTGTGAAGCACAGGGACACTCTTGGGACCTTTAGCCAAACAACTGCCAGGACAACACTCCCAGCCATCCTGTCAGCACAGCCAGCCCACCCCACAGGGAAGCAGAGTCAAAGGAAGGAAGCATGGGCATGCTGGGAAGGGGGGTGGAGGCAATAGCATGATGGGAGTCGTAGTCACTGATATTGGTCACCCCCACAACTGTCCCATCAACACCACCCTGAACCATGCTCACATCACAGGAAGTGGAGAAGGACTCACAAGATGGCTGACACTGGCTACTGCTGTGGGGAGCACAAGGCCCTGCTGGCAACTGTGCACCAACAAACAGCAGGACACCACTGACTGACATCCTGAGAGACAACTTACACTCCCTGCAATGCAAGCACGTTCCATGGTGGGATATCTGGCTAGCTGGGTGGGAAGGAGGACTTGCTGCACTGACCATAGTCACAAGCACCTCCCCTCACACACACCCCAACACAAACTCCACAGAACCCACCTGGTAGAATGCAATTCCCCCCATCCTAACACAAGATCCCACAAAGAACCACCACCCTGGGTTATGTTGTGTGAAGCACAGGGACACTCTTGGGACTTCTAGCCAAACAACTGCCAGGACAACACTCCCAGCCATCCTGTCAGCACAGCCAGCCCACCCCACAGGGAAGCAGAGTCAAAAGGAAGGAAGCATGGGCATGCTGGGAAGGGGGGAGGAGGCAATAGCATGATGGGAGTCGTAGTCACAGCTCTACATCTCCCACCACATGGCCCAGCAAGCTCACACTAACGCATGCACATCCCACAGAGAGTGGAAAGGCCCATCAAAGATGTCTGACACTGTTGCTGTGTCGTGGGGAGCACAAGGGCATGCTGGGTACTGCACACCAACCAACAGCAGGACACCACTGTCAGCCATCTTGCCATTGCTCTCACACCCACACACACTGAACTCCCCACAAAAGCAAGTAAGTATGGGAATGCTGGGAAGTGGGGTGGAGGCAATAGCATGATGGGAGTCATAGTCACAGACATAGCTCACCCCCACAACTGTCCCATCAACACCACCCTGAACCATGCTCACATCACAGGGAGTGGAGAAGGACTCACAAGATGGCTGACACTGGCTACTGCTGTGGGGAGCACAAGGCCCTGCTGGCAACTGTGCACCAACAAACAGCAGGACACCACTGACTGACATCCTGAGAGACAACTTCCACTCCCTGCAACGCAACCACGTTCCATGGTGGGATAACTGACTGGCTGGGTGGGTGGGAAGGAGGGCCGGCTGTCAACCAAACACAACCAATGCAGACCATGTTCACACCCCAGAAAATACATAGAAATGCCCAAATAATGCAGGACAATGTGCCACACCAATATCAACCCCTGACTGTGACGACTTAGGACAATGCAACGTACAGGCCCGCACCCAGAGGCACAGTCACAACTGTCATGTGTGTCAACCATTGATGCCTGCAGAAACATAACATACATTGTTTGTGTCTCCCAAAAACAGGTGATGATGGGGACACAGCAGCAGACGCTGAGGAGTCCCAGTCCCAGGCTCAAGAGGATGCGGAGCTCACTGGCGTCGTACAGCCTCTGTCCTCCTCGGACGATGAAGACCAACCTGGCACATCCGGTGCAAGTCAACATGCAGCACCAGCAGGACCACCAGCTGCAGCACCAGCAGGACCACCAGCTGCACCCCCTGCACCCACCCCTCCAACGACTGTCACCACAAATACCATCCCTGCCGACATGGACAGAACAAGGAGCAACACCAGCACAGGGACCCTGGACCAACCTGGGGCCATGGACACCACCACCACCACCAACCCCCAAGGTGGACCTATCTGTGCGTGCCACTGCACACACTGCACATGTCAGCAGGGGTGGTGGGAGGGGTGGGAGACAGAGGTCGCTGCTTGCAGACGTTGCTGGTGTGCATGATGACCCACAACTGGTACGCATAGCTGATGCGTACCAGTCCAGCACAGGAGAGCTCAGCCAGGTAGTGGGGCTCCTCAGAGACATGAAACAGCAGCAGGCTGCCCATCATGCCCGCTTGGACTCCCACATGTCCCACGTGGAGTCACACATGTCCCGCGTGGACTCACACATGTCCCGCGTGGAGTCCAAGTGGGATGCACTGCATGAGATGACGGCGGTGCACAGGGACATTTTACAATGCCTCCACCAGATGAACAGCAACCAGTCCACACCTCCCTGTGTGCCAACAACATCTGGTGCCGAACAAACTGCAACTGCCACAGGGAGGGAGGAGGACTCTGGCGGAGAGTCCCCTGCACCGCAGCAGCCTGTACTTGAGGGGCCCCCCCAAGAAGAGGGGTCGTCCGAGGAGGGAAAAGTGAGAGGCCGATGGCCAAGCGCAACTCCCAGGAAGCCTGAACCTGTTCTGGATGTTCGCCTTTGTGCACAGACTGTTCACCCTGTTGACGGCAACACTACTCCCACACATTGCATGGGGAGTACAAGATGGAACAATGTGTCAGACAACTGTGGCCCCGATACTGGGGATCCTGTCTACCAGGACTTTCAATTCACCTAGGAACTTCGGATTGCAAGATTTATGTACAGCACTACCCATCCTATGCACTATTAACACAAATGTATCACAATAAACACACTAATACACCATACTTGCCTCTGTCGTGATTCCAACGTGGGTGCTGTTATGGGGATGATGAACTGCAAAATTACACTGTGTATGCGAACTGCAACAGCAAGGACAACACAGGCATGTGAGTAAAGGCAACGTGACACATATGAGGGAGACACACCACCAGGGCTACACAACACATACACACCTAGGCCATCTGACTCATTGCCTACACTGATGTTGCCAGGGAAGACGGTGCAATGCACAGACACCACACCCATTCCCAGTTGTAGTCAAGTAGCCCACAGGTGCAGTAAGCAAATGGCAGTCAAATGTGTGACCACAGACAACGCACATCACAAAGTGAAGCACAGGTTTATTACACAGTTGCAACATGTCGTAACCACTACAGATGCAAGGTAATCCCACCTGGCAGCGGGCACACAGTCAACAACTGTAGACGGAAGGAAGTCCATGGGTGTGGCGCACATCACCTGTATGGACACAACAGCTACCAGCCTGGATGTGCAATCACGTCGTCGGTGGACACAGTTGACCAAACGAATCTGAAAGTACCCTGTGAAGGACAGAAATGACACACAGTCAAAAGCAATGGAGTACAGGACAGAACAGCAAAACTCATGCACAATACATGTTACAAGATACCCACCCAGAACCAAGTTAGCATGTCAACACTGTTGGGGAGTACAGCCCACCTGTTAGCACACATCGCAACACACATCCAGTCAAGTAGCCCATGGACACACTCCAACAGCACCAGAGCACCACCCACACATCATGCCAACTCACATCATTGACATGACACCTCAGGATACTCACATTCAGCTAAAGAAGTTGGTGATGAGCTGTGTGCGGACATCACCATCATCATCATCATCATCATCGTCACTGGCATCGTGGTCCAGGCCAGGATCCTCCACAGGTGGCGGATGTTGGTCATTGTCATCATGGATGAGAGGCAACTCCTTCCACACTGCCAGGTTGTGGAGCATGCAGCAGACGATGATAATCTTGCACACTTTCGCAGGGGCATATGGGAGGGACCCTCCGGTCTTGTCCAGGCAGCGGAAGCGGCTCTTCAGGAGACCAAATGTCCGCTCAATCACTCTCCTGGTCCGACCATGTGCCTCATTGTAGCGCATCTGGGCTGGTGTCACAGGGTTCCTGAGGGGTGTCAGCAACCACGGCATGTTGGGGTATCCCGAGTCACCTACGGACAGACAAGTGCACATTAGCTGACTTGGAAAAGTGGGCGGAATACTACAGATCAGATCACACACAATGGCACAAAGTCAGTACACACCGACAAGCCAGGCACGCTGGTTCTGCATCTGTGCCATCATCCTGGGGATGCGACTACTCCTCATCACAAAGGCATCGTGTGCTGAACCAGGGAAACGGGCGCACACGTGTGTGATGGTCATGTCTGCAAGACACACCACCAGTGCATTGACCGAGTGGTAGTGCTTGCGGTTCCTGTAGGCCTGCTCCTGGGCCTGTGGTGGTACCAAAGCCACATGTGTCCCATCAATGGAGCCAATGACATGCGGCATCCTCCCCAGGGCATAAAAGTCACTCTTCACGTCAGTGAGTCGTTGCAGTCTAGGGAAATAGATGTACCGGTTCAGGAATAGCAACATTGCCGCCAAAACATCGCGGAGCACACGGCTCAACATGGTCTGTGACATCCCACCAGCAGTCGCCACAGTATGTTGGAAGGTACCGGTGGCAAAGAAGTGTAGGGCTGCCATCACCTTCACCTTGGGGGTCAGCGCTGTAGGATACGGCCGGCCAGGCTGCAAATGTGGGGACAACTGCACTGCCAAATCCTCAATCAGCTGCCTGGTGAAGCGGTACCGTCGGATGCTGTCCCGTTCCACCATCGTTGCCAGGTCTGGGAATGGTCGATGGACAGCAGGAGCCCTGCAGTGCAGAGGAGAAGTAAGCAAGATTGTCAGTCACCCCACATATGCGGCATTGAACACACTCAAGATCCCAACATACATCATTATGAGGCACAACTACATGAAGTGTGCAGTTCCGGAAGGACATGTATGGTACATACATGGCCAACATCTGTCAACACGGTCCAACAGGTGGCATCAATTAGTCCCAGGTTGGCCCATTGGATATCATGAGGCCGTGTCACAGTTCCCATCTCCTGCTGCCGTGTCACAATAACCCCCACAGTGACATGTGAGGACAGATGTGCCCCAGGCACCACAGCTCAACGACAGGTACATTCCCAGGGACCCTGTATTGCCACATGGACACTGGCATTACATGGAGTATCATGTATACACCACAGCAAAACAACCATGACCCCCACAGGTAGTGGCCCCACTTGCCACGGCAGGACAGACATGGACGTCTGTGACACACACACGCACAACATCAAAGTCCATGCACACACAACCTGGATGTGGAGACTGTCTCCCATTGTGCACATGAAATCAGAGACATTGTAAACACTACATGCACAAAGACTGTGGAGGACCATCACTATTGTGCCACTGGGACACCCTGGCTCAAACATACCGTCCCACATGGGACTCACGGGGTATGTGACATGACATACACATACACCACCGTGAAATGTGACCATGGCACATGCACAGATATGAACAGTTGCACATCACAGTGGTCATGTACACGTAACACCCAGGATCCTGTCCCCATGAACACGTGCACAGCCTGGGGGTGGCTGCCCACAGGTGACACCCACAGGACAACATGTACACCAACATACACACAATAGGAAATGCAGCCTTACATGCCTTATGATAAGGTTTGGACAGGCTGTTGTGATGTAGGTGTGCCCCTCACTCCCTGGGAGCTATCTGTGGCTGGCATATGTCCATCTGAGACAGGCATGCTGACATATGCCAGTCACATGTACAGTGATGCGTTGTACTGCAATGGACCGATCGGTGCCCCCGGCCGGCCCATTGCATTCAATGTGTGCGGGTACGCGTTGTACCCCTGTACGCGTTGTACTGCAATGGACCGATCGGTGCCTCCGGCCGGCCCTTTGCATTCAATGTGTGCGGGTACGCGTTGTACCCCTGTTCGCGTTGAACTGCAATGGACCGATCGGTGCCCCCGGACGGCCCATTGCATTCAATGTGTCGTGGTACGCGTTGTACCCCTGTACGCGTTGTACTGCAATGGACCAATCGGTGCCTCCGGCCGGCCCATTGCATTCAATGTGTGCGGGCACGCGTTGTATCCCTGTACGCGTTGTACTTCAATGGACCGATCGGTGCCTCTGGCCGGCCCATTGCATTCAATGTGTCGTGGTACGCGTTGTACCCCTGTACGCGTTATACTGCAATGGACCGATCGGTGCCTCCGGCCGGCCCATTGCATTCAATGTGCGGGTACGCGTTGTACCCCTGTACGCGTTGTACTGCAATGGACCGATCGGTGCCTCCGGCCGGCCCATTGCATTCAAAGTGTGCGTGGTACGTGTTGTACCTCTGTACGCGTTGAACTGCAATGGACCGATCGGTGCCCCGGCCGGCCCATTGCATTCAATGTGTGCGGGTACGCGTTGTACCCCTGTACGCGTTGTACTGCAATGGACCGTTCGGTGCCTCCGGCCGGCCCATTGCATTCAATGTGTGCGGTGCACGCGTTGTACCCCTGTACGCGTTGTACTGCAATGGACCGATCGGTGCCTCCGGCCGGCCCATTGCATTCAATGTGCGCGGGTACGCGTTGTACCTCTGTACGCGTTGAACTGCAATGGACCGATCGGTGCCTCCGGCCGGCCCATTGCATTCAATGTGTGCGGGTACGCGTTGTACCTCTGTACGCGTTGTACTGCAATGGACCGATCGGTGCCTCCGGCCGGCCCATTGCATTCAATGTGCGTGGTACGCGTTGTACCCCTGTACGCGTTGTACTGCAATGGACCGATCGGTGCCTCCGGCCGGCCCATTGCATTCAATGTGTGCGGGTACGCGTTGTACCCCTGTACGCGTTGAACTGCAATGGACCGATCGGTGCCCACGGCCGGCCCATTGCATTCAATGTGTGCGGGTACGCGTTGTACCCCTGTACGCGTTGTACTGCAATGGACCGATCGGTGCCTCCGGCCGGCCCATTGCATTCAATGTGTGCAGGTACATGTTGTACCCCTGTACGCGTTGAACTGCAATGGACCGATCGGTGCCTCCGGCCGGCCCTTTGCATTCAATGTGTGCGGGTACGCGTTGTACCCCTGTACGCGTTGTACCGCAATGGACCGATCGGTGCGCACCCATTGACAATGGGCTTGCCTGGCAACGGACGCGTTTTCGAATTTCGAACGTGTCGGTTGCTGGAAAATCAGTTGGTCACCCACAACAATGTTGCAAAATCATGTATGTCATGAAGTTGAAGATTTGAAGGATGCTGTGGGCGTGTTTTGGTGCTGATATTCCATGGATTGGCCAGATTCAGAAGATGCAAACGACTTGGACCTATCACTTTGGACACAAGGGACAGTATCTGCCTCTCCAGCACATATATATTGCTGGCTGTTCCCCTGAGAGCTCACTTGCCTGCACTACATGCTCCAGGACGACATCTGCCACTGCACTGCTGCTGTCTCTGCCCCTCTGGACCCTGCAATGGCACGTACTGTGGAGAGAGCCCCAGCCTTCAGCCTTGAAGAGAACCAGGCCCTGCTGGACAGCCTACTTCCACAGTACAGCAAGCTGTATGGGACACCAGGGGAGCAGGTGAGTGTTCTGTGCACTGCCTTTCTGAATGTGCATTTTGTCTGACTAGCAAGGCTGAAAGTCTGCACGCCACTGGCTAGCAGGCTCACTGAGTAGTTGTCACCCCCATAGTGTGTAGTGACATGCACTGGACAGGTATGGTGCAGTGACAGTGCATTTGAACATGGTTTTACTTCCCATGCAATGATACCATGTAGTGACGTCTGGCAAACTGTCCATGGGCAGCTTTGCACTGCCTGTGTACATCATGTGCCCCTGTGATTGAGACATGTATATACAACTGTGTCATGCACGGATATGTTGCATGTGTGGTAATGGCCTTTTCACTTTGTCATCCTGACAGGTTAATGCCCATCGGAAGCAGGAGATCTGGAAGGACATCGTCCGGGCCGTCCGGTCCGTGGGGGTCTACAAGCGCCGGATCCGCAACTGCCAGAAGAGGTGGCAGGACCTTCGGGGCTGGACCCGGAGGATTGCACGGGTCCAGCTGAAGCTGTCGCCTCCTCGCAGGAGGGGCGGAACACGGACCCTGACCCCCACATGCTCCAGATCCTGGCGGTGGTGTTTCCAGACCTGGATGGGCAGCTGAAGGCCAGACAGCAGCAAGGAGGGGGTGAGTCAAAGACTGCACTGTGAACTCTGTATTACATGCTTTGTGCCCTCCTCTGGCCTGGTTCAACTGCCACAGTGCAGCAGTCATGTTGTCCAGGAGCCATGTCCCTCTATTGTGCACTGCCCACTGCTCATCTGATACCCAGGTGTGGCCCTTACATTCAGGGAATTGTGTCCCTTGGGACTGTGTCCTTGCAGTTTGCTTCACTAAAGGTGGGGGACAGCATCTGTTTCCCTAACTCTGTTGTGGGCATCATGGGTGGGTCCATTGTTCACACAACGCCTGTGTTTGGACATGTGATCTGCGTGTTGCTTTGATATGTGGTCCACTTGCTGAGCTGCGCCACCACATGTGCCTGGGGTATGTGGCACACGCCCATGCAGTGGGTGGGAACAATGTTTGGGCCCCAGGAGTGTGCAGATTACGTGTGTCACACATACATAGCCAGCTATCCACTGTCCAGGGCACATCCCTCATTCATGTGGAGCAGGACAGTCATGCCTACTCCAGGCCATGCAATGCACTCTGTACTCCCACTCCCGTGTATCAGCTGACACATTGTGCACAGTGATTTGACCCCTCAGGTGTCTGCCTCTGTGTCAGTGTGCTGTGGATTAGTTGCCAGGACTGCTGGGGTGTTTCTTGGTAGGGGCTCAGCATGCCCCAGGAGATGTGACCATAGGAGACGATACTTGTGTGTCACATAGGTGTTTGATCAGCTGCCCGTGCAGACTGGGGTATGCGAATGTGAAGTTCAGGCAGCTGTTCCCCATTCACAGCAAATTGTGAGGGGCTCAGGTTCAGAGGGTAGTGTCACAGGTCTCCCATATGTCCAATAGGTATGACCTGGACAGATGAGGGTTAAGATGATGTGTTGTGTGGGGGATGTACATGTGCACTTGTGCAGCTCCAGGACTTGCATTCCCCATGACCTACTATTGTGACACAGTGCATAGTGTTGTTGTCTGGCTGCCAAGTCATACATCACTGAGACAGTGATGTATGACTTAGCAGTCATGCCTCTGCCATGGCATGTGTCAACTTATTGGTGGTCCTGCAGGGGAGTGACATGTGCTACATGCACACCATTGTGGCGATGGCTATCAGGACATGGATGCATCATGGTGTCTGTCGCTGGTATGCATCACATGCATTTCCTATTTGACTCTGGGCATCCCTTTCATCCGGAAACCTGTACTGACTCAGTGGCAAGAGCTGTGATGTGTGCATGAAGTGTGGCTCAATGGTTAGAGCGGCAGACCCTGATGCAGAGATCTGGCCCGGGACCAGGGTTCAATTCCCGCCTCGGCGGGTCTTGGGCTCAATTTCCTCGGACCTGATAATTCTCGCCTCGGTGCCTATTCTAATCATGGGTCCCACTCTGCAACTCTGGGCAATAGCTTGCTTAATCTCCACAACGGCCCCAACAGCGCTGGGATGCCTGGCTTCACCCTGGGGGTGCCCAGGAGTGGACATTTCACAGGGAAAAGCCAGGAAGGGTTCCACAGCGGTATGCGTACAGCGCCTGGACACCCCTTTGGGGGTATGGGTGCACTTTACAAGTACAAATTTCATTCATTCATGTCCACATGCCACACCGTGTCCTCTGCACTGTCCAACTACTGTGTACTTGGTGCATGTGTCCACACTGGGGTGTTGCAATCCAACAGACACCAGACAGATGGGTGCAAGGCCATGTGGGATGTGAGTGCCATGCTTGGCATCAGACTGACAATTGGCTTCTCCTGTTCAGTTAGGGCACTTTTAGCAATGTACAACTAATGATGCCAGGGCTTGCTCTGTAATGTGCTGTGCTCACAGTGGTGTGTGCGTTTGGTGCAGGTGACTGATGTCTGTCTGTTTCCCCATTGTTTGCAGATACATCCACGGCCACGGAAGGGGACAGCTCCATGGACCAGGAGGAGCCAGAGAGCCAGACTGGGTCAGCAGCCGAGGAGTGGTCGGAGGGACCCAGTGGCACGGAGGGCGAGGGGAGCCACACCGAGGAGTCCTCAGCACCATCCACCTCAGCTGAGGACTAGAGCAACTCGGAGGATGACTCCCTAGTGGAGGCGGGTGTCAGCAGCCACCACACCGCAGCTAGTGTTGCTGTCCCCGCCACCACCAGCACCACCACCGCCCTCCCATCGGCTCCCATTCCCCAGGTCCGTGGAGGCTCCCATGTTCGGGAGCGTGTCTCCTTTGGGCCAGGCACCGCACCCCTGCCCCTGTGTCCCCTGCTGCCCTGAGTGAGGAGTCTGTGTACCTCCTTCGCCAGCTCCATGTAGGGCAGACAGCCATGCTGAGTGTCCTCCATGCGCACACCGCACTGTTGACTCAGCTGGTGTCGTTCATGGAGGACATCTCATCGGGCATGTCTGACCTACAGAGGGGCAATAGGTCCATGGACTCCTCCTGACGGCAGCAGTGTCCCTCCTCAGACAGTCCCTCACCCCTCCTGCCTCTGCTCCATCCACACTCCCCAGCACCTTACCCGTCCCAAGCACACACACACCGGCACAGGCACACACCAGCACACACACGTCCAGCACACAGACACACACGCCACAAACAAAACGCACACGCACGCACAGTCAGGGGACTGAAACCAGACTCACAGGGGATGGGGCCCTGGTACACACACACGCATCCACGGGCACTGCGCAGTCCTCAGTTGCCTCTCCCTCCAAAGCACCCTCCCTTGCCTCACCTGCCACCCCAAAGACCCAGCGCCTCTTCCTCAGTGACCTCGGCCTCTTCCCCTCCGATCCAGCTGCTCCAGCATCCAGGGTGAAGAGGAAGCCCCCCACACGGAGCAGAGTGCCCTCGCCCCCGGACACCCTCCCCCAGGTGCAGACAGACTGAGGCCCCCATCCGCAAGTCCCCCCGGAGTGCTAAGAGCAAGACCCCGCTGCCGCCCTGCAGCTCAAGCACCAGGTCTCCTTCCTCCATCCCTCAGGCCCCCACTCCACAGGTGCCCCCACCACACCCTGCCCCAGGTTCCCCCACCCACAGATATACCATCCCCAAGAGGCTCCGGCCTTCTCCCCCTGCCACTTGCTCTCCCGGCACCACACCCCCCGCTGCGCTTGTCTGTGCCACTGATGTGGTGAGGGTGTCCTCCCCCTCTGTCCAGCCCACTTTGCCTGTTCCCCATTCTCCTCCCTGGTGGTAGGCACTGCAGTGGAGTCCACTACCACCCTGTCTGACTTGGGCACTGCAGTGGCGGACCTGTCCACTCCATCTGCAGGGTCCACTGCAGTCGTGCCGGCACCCACAACATCTGAGCCATGCCCCCAGTTGTGCCGGCACACACCATGTCAGACACCTCCACTGCAGTTGTCAATGGCTCTCCAGCACCCACCACCCCTTCCCTGCTTCCTCCTGGTGAGCCCTGATCCTGTCCCTGCGGTGCCTGGCCTACCCCCCGGTTGCCCCTCCTAGTGGATTGTCCCTGGTTTTGTGCAGGCATGTGTAGGGTGGCATCTGCCACTGTCACCCACTTGTGACTTTGTTGATGGACTGGCCATTGGCCTTTGTTTATGTTCTACCGGACTTCTACTTTTAATGCCACATATGCTGAATAAAGCAACTTTCTGTTCTCTAGTGCTTTTGCTTCTGATGTACATGATGTTGATGATGCTAACCATGCCCTTGCTGCAGTGATGGTGATATTTGGTCTCATGATAATGAAGTGTTACTGTGCAGGAACCCATGTGGTCCAGGGGGAATGTGTCCTATCCTGTGGTGTATCCATGTCATCCATAGCAGCATCTGAGGGTGTCATGTGTTCAGTATTTGGCAATGGGATTTCCTACTTAGATTGGCTATTTCACATCTGTGGCTTCCACCCCTGCACATCTGTTGTGCCTGCCATTGTTCAATTCGTCTACTTCCCTGACCGTGTGGCCATCTCCAGTGGACATGCAGGTTTGGGCATCAATGGGGAAGGACTCATCTGTGTTGTCAGTGCAACATTGCTATACAAGTGTGTTGGATCTGTGCTGATGATTCCGTTGGCACTTCCATGACCAGGCTGATGTGACGGGAGCCCTCATTTGGTGCTAATTGTTGATTGTGTGACCAAGTGCTCAGCTGACATGATGGGGCCCTACTGAGGCAACATATGGCACAGCTTTCCTCACACAGGAGTGGAGTCCCCTCATGGCAGTGTGTACTCCTGTGACATTGCCTGCGCCCAAGGTGTGTGTTGTATGTGCATGTCTGTGTGTTCACTTCCGTTTAGCTGTGCATGCTGTGATCCCTAGTGTTGTACCTGTTTGTGATGCTAGCTGAGTTGAGCTATGTTCCCCCAAAGTCTTCTCCCTGGGTTCTCTGTGATGTGGGTGCATGGCACATTACTGGTCATCAGGGTGTCACCCATAGGTGTGCTTGCTGTCAGGGCTGAGTTTGTGTGCAGACGCAGATGGGTCACAGTCAGGTTTCCCTTGGCACTTGTTGTTTGCCCCTGTCATGTGATTTCCAGTTTGTGTTATCTTTCAGTGATTGTGACACGTTGTGTGTGTGACTGCTGGCACTCCTCAGGGTCCGGGCTGCAATGTTGGTTGTTGTCTATGTGTGTTCTTTGTGGGTGACCTTGGCTTCTTCATTGGTGTGTGACTGTGGCTGTGATCCCATTGGTTGGTGTGGTATTGCCGTCATGTCCATGTACAGCGTAGTGTGCAGTGTGTCAGACATTCAGGAGTCTTGTTGAGTGTCCATGTGTGATGTGTTTCTGCACCTTGGTTCCCACCCACCACCCTGGAATAGTCATGGGTGCATGTGCAATGTCACCAGTGCATGTGTGCTTCACTGCTGCACATTGTTGGAGGTCGAGGGTGTGGTGTTGAGTGTGTGCAGATGAGAGTTGTTGCCCGGCTAGGCCCCTGCCTCCATGTTGGCCTTGGCTTACTGGCCATGCTGTTTGATTTGTGCTTGTGTAGGTGTGATGGTAGTTAGTTGCTCAGTACACATGACTGTGGTTCACAGTGTGAACCACATTTAGCTTTGTCATCACAGTGGGATTGTAATGCAGCCCAGGGTCACCACATTGTGGGGGCCCTGGGGGTGGAGCTGTGGTGTGTCTGTGTCTTGCTGTGTCAGTTGCTGTCTTGTCTACGTGCCTGTGTGACATGTGTGATTTGTGCTCCCTCTCATCTGACAATGCCTGCTTGCCCACATAGGGGATTTGGATCCATGAGTTACCTTTGTGTGGCACTGTATGCACATCTGTATGATTGGTATTCAGGTCTCCTCATGTGTTGTGTGGTTGCCTGGGGACACTGGCACCCCCCCCCTCACCTGTTGTGTATGATGTGCAGTGTGGGTCTGCCTGTTTGTGTTTGTGCATCTGCACCACTGCATTGGCATATCTTGGGTGTGCCATTGGCTGTATGTAGTTTGGTGGGTTTCCCCTGCTGTCCCTGGGACTCCGAGGTCATCGGTCAGCACAATGATCATGGTTTGTGTGTCCCATTGCTGCCATGGTATGGTATCTGTTCACCTCACATCTGCAGTCTCCACAGGGTATCTGCATGTGTGTGCCCATTGGTGCAAATATGTGGGTCTGCATTCTGATGGTCACTTCTGTCATTGTGTCATTGATGATTGTTGACGGTGTCAGCCCCCATGGGTGTTGTTTGTCTGCACATGGCCAAAGGTATGTCTTATTTGCACTGCAGGATTTGGCTCCCCAATTTATGTTGCAATGGGACACATACACTACTTTGCCACTGATGTGTTTGTTGTTCTGTGACCAGGAATCATCCATGCAGTTTGGCAGTTGCACCTCTTTCTTTGTCAACACTTACGTTTTGGTCACTGTGATGATGGGGGTTTGGACCCCATTGCCACAATGTTCAAAATGTGCTTCAGCTATGGACCCCACACTTACATTTTGGTCACTGTGATGATGGGGGTTTGGACCCCATTGCCACAATGTTCGAAATGTGCTTCAGCTATGGACCCCACACTTACATTTTGGTCACTGTGATGAGAGGGGTTTGGACCCCATTGCCACAATGTTCAAAATGTGCTTCAGCTATGGACCCCACACTTACCTTTTGGTCACTGTGATGATGGGGGTTTGGACCCCATTGCCACATTGTTCAAAGTGTGCTTCAGCTATGGACCCCACACTTATATTTTGGTCACTGTGATGATGGGGGTTTGGACCGCATTGCCACAATGGTCATGGCCTGCTTGCATTGTGGGTGCCACACACATATATGTGTGGCACATGTGCTAGGGGGTCACATTGTATGTTCAAAGTCATGTTCGGTGTTGTAGGCATTTGACACAGTCTACACACGCTTGTCATGGTGTTGGGGTGATGTCTTCTTCTTGCATTCCCTAGGATGTGGTGTGCTGGTTGTGTCATGCATTGTCCATCCTATGAGTGGGGGTGGTAGTAGTGGTAGGCATCCAGCCCCCCCTGGGTGAGGGTGGTAGTAGTGGTAGGCATCCAGCCCCCCCTGGGTAAGGGTGGTAGTAGTGGTAGGCATCCAGCCCCCTGGGTGAGGGTGGTAGTAGTGGTAGGCATCCTGCCCCCTGGCTAAGGGTGGTGGTAGGCATCCAGCCCCCTGGGTGAGGGTGGTAGTAGTGGTAGGCATCCTGCCCCCTGGCTAAGTGTGGTAGTAGTGGTAGGCATCCAGCCCCCTGGCTAAGGGTGGTAGTAGTGGTAGGCATCCAGCCTCCTGGGTGAGGGTGGTAGTAGTGGTAGGCATCCTGCCCCCCTGGCTAAGGGTGGTGGTAGGCATCCAGCCCCCCTGGGTGAGGGTGGTAGTAGTGGTAGGCATCCTGCCCCCTGGCTAAGGGTGGTAGTAGTGGTAGGCATCCAGCCCCCTGGCTAAGGGTGGTAGTAGTGGTAGGCATCCAGCCCCCCTGGGTGAGGGTGGTAGTAGTGGTAGGCATCCTGCCCCCTGGCTAAGGGTGGTGGTAGGCATCCAGCCCCCCTGGGTGAGGGTGGTAGTAGTGGTAGGCATCCTGCCCCCTGGCTAAGGGTGGTAGTAGTGGTAGGCATCCAGCCCCCTGGGTGAGGGTGGTAGTAGTGGTAGGCATCCTGCCCCCTGGCTAAGAGTGGTG